>CM037786.1:912831-962831 GCA_021229015.1 Solen grandis
ATTTTGATTTTGTCCGGAGCATAACTCCAATACTAAAGTAGCTAGGTTGATGAAACTTTATATGTAGATTGATCTTGATGAGAGGAAGTGCAGTGCATAAGAAAACCACAATGTAAATTCTTAAAGACAGGTTTTTGCAAACAATAAATATGGATGTGTTTTAATCTTTTGATTTTGTCCGGAGCATAACTCCAATACTAAAGTAGCTAGGTTGATGAAACTTCATATGTAGATTGATCTTGATGAGAGGAAGTGCAGTGCATAAGAAAACCACAATGTAAATTCTTAAAGACAGGTTTTTGCAAACAATAAATATGGATGTGAACCATAATTAGACTGCATTTTTATTCTCCTCAGCTACAGATCTGGGGGGCAAATTGTTTTCTTGTGTGTGTCTGTATGTGTGTCTTTCTGTCTATCTGTCTGTCTTTCAAAACTGTTTAGCATTGTCCAAAACTTTTGAACCATTGCTCACACTAACTTTAAACCTTACATACATGTAGTCTTACACTCACGCAAACTTTTGAAACTGTATTCCTACACATGACAGACTTCCGGTGTGGGTATTGATCACCTTTAGTGATAATATTTTTTTTTTGTATGCTTATAAGCCCAAATCCTATGTGTGAACATTCGTTTTATGTGTCATGTGAATACATCCAGTGTCAAAGATGGGGGTGGGGGTATGAATCACCTTCAGTGATAGTTCTAGTTAAAATTATTTTGATTGGTCAAAAATCTAGGTCACAGGAGCTAAAATAGATTTTAAAAATGAAAATTTTAAAAATCTTCTCCGAAACCACAAGGCCTAGCCTTTTGATTTTTATATGCCGCCGGAGGCGGTCGTATATTGGCGTCATCTTCTCCGTCTGTCCGTCCGTACGTCCATATCTTGTGAACGCAACTCCTCCTATATTTCTGAATGAATCTTTTTAAAACTTGGTCAATGTCATTCCTATAATGGGTAGATTTGCATGAAGTGGCGATTTTCCGGTCCATTGATTTTTGCAAGATTAGTGTCCCTTGAAAGTTAGTCTCTGTAGCTGATTGATATTGCAGCCTTGTGAACGCAACTCCTCCTACATTTCTGAATGAAACCTTTCAAAACTTGGTCAATGTCATTACTATAATGTGTAGATGTGCATGAAGTGGCGATTTTCCAGTCCATTGATTTTTACAAGATTTGTGTCCCTTGAAACTTAGTCTCTGTAGCTGATTGATATTAAAGCCTTGTGAACGCAACTTCTCCTACATTTCTGAATGAATCTTTTCAAAACTTGGTCAATGTCATTACTATAATGTGTAGATGTGCATAAAGGGGCAATTTTCCGGTCCATTGATTTTTACAAGATTTGTGTCCCAGGAAACATAATGTCTGTAGCTAATTGATATTGCAGCCTTGTGAACGCAACTCCTCCTACATTTCTGACTGAATCTTTTCAAAACTTGGTCAATGTCATTATTATAAAGGGTAGATGTGCATGAAGTGGCAATTTTCCGATCCATTGATTTTTACAAGATCTGTGTCCCTTGAAAGTTAGTCTCTGTAGCTGATTGATATTGAAGCCTTGTGAACACAACTCCTCCTACATTTCTATGTGAATCTTTCAAAACTTGGTCAATGTCATTACTATAATAGGTAGATGTGCATGAAGTGGTGATTTTCCGGTCCATTGATTTTTACAAGATTTGTGTCCTTTAAAACTTAGTCTCTGTAGCTGATTGATATTGCAGCCTTGTGAACGCAACTCCTCCTACATTTCTGAATGAATCTTTTCAAAACTTGGTCAGTGTCATTACTATAATATGTAGATGTGCATGAAGTGGCGATTTTCTGGTCCATTGATTTTTACAAGATTTGTGTCCCTTGAAACATAATGTCTGTAGCTGATTGATATTGCAGCCTTGTGAACGCAACTCCTCCTACATTTCTGAATGAATCTTTTCAAAACTTGGGCAATGTCATTACTATACTGGTTAGATATGCACAAAGCAGGGATTTTGATGTTCATCAATATTTGCAATGGTTGTGCCTTTCTAAACATGGTCTCTTGAAAACACAACTGAAGTTTCTAAACAGGTTAAAGTGCCAAAAGCAAGGATTTTCTGGTACAGTGATTTTTGCAATAGTTAAGCGGAGAAAGAAAAAGAGATTCATATTGATACTGCTATTTGACCTACTGTCATATTGGAAGCATTTTTAGGGTTCTATCTCTGTTCAGCTAAATTAATTGGTCTTACATACTTCATTATGAGCTTATGCTTACAGAAATGTTAAAAGCAATAATTAAAAGACCCCTCTTGGTCTTTATATTTTGTGACGGTGTATATTGTGGCATCACTGGGAATTCCAGACGTTTCACCCCCAAACCATTTCCTCCCCTAGACGTTTCAGCCCCCAAGCTGTTTCCTCCCAAGTCGTTTCACCACCAATTTTCAAAGATCGAGACGTTTCACCCCCACTTTATATTATACTTGTTAATATGTATATGTATTTTTTTCCAAAAAAAATTAAATTTAAGAGATAAAATTAAATTTCATTGCATATAATCACGGACATATAAACTAGATGTTATGTATGATACATCCATGATATAATCAAATACCTATTAAACATGTCAGTTGATGATGTGTAATTATGTTAATGTAGGTATGATTATTTCTAATCATACTTAAGATTTTGTAAGTCTTGAATGAATCAAATATGTTGAAGTAAGTGTGTGTGTGTGTGTGTGTGTGTGTGTGTGTGAAATGAAAATATGATATAAAAAATAACAAAAAAATTAATAAAAAAATAAACAACACAAATACATATTTACAGATTAACAACTGAATAGTCAAGGAAAACTCTAATTTTCTTACATAGTTAGATATTAACCATGGCTTTATGTTTATTGAAATATAAATTAACCATGATTTGGTATAACTTATATAACATGTGCAATACATCTATGATACTTTTTAATCACCATTTCTTACATGATGCACACACTACAGTAGTAAACAGAGGTTAAATAGTAAAATTTAGATTTCCTTAAAAATATTTATGTTAATAATATTTATATTTTTATCGTATTTTGTTCTTGTCTAGAGATTTAAGAGTCTTTTTCCTGACAGCTTAATAATTCGCATATAAAAGTTATGTACAAAATGATTAACATCAACCCCACTTTCGTAAGACTTTTGCCTCATCGTTTAACATTGAAACCTCACTATGAATTAATAGTGAATATCTACCAAATGCTGATGAGCGATGTATAATGGTAAAAATGAAAATAACACTGATTGAACTTGGTCTACAACACGTGTGGTTATACCAGAATAAATGTGTCATAAATGTAGGAAATATTAAAAAGATAATTTTTTTATAAACAAAACTGGTTTTCTAACGTAAATAACCGAAATAGATTAGAAATGTATAATTTGTTTAAGCATGATTTTTGTTTGGAAAAATACTTACAGAAAATAGTTTGTTTTATAAATTTAGAGTAGCCTTAACACAATTTAAAATATATTCGCACGACCTATCAATAAAAAAAAGGCAGACACAATTAATCCCATTTTTAAAATTTATACAATTAAAATTATAAGTATTGTAGAATTTTATGCCAAATAATGAATATGTTGTAATGTAAAAAGTGTAAATGTGTATTGGCTATAAACATGTGTAATATTTTAATGCTGAATAAACAGATTAAAGATTAAGTATGTATTTAAATTGGCCTTAAGGTTAACTGCTACTGTGTATAGTGGAGTCATTCATCCGACATGCTTAATGACAGTCGCACAAGGTGCATGTCAATAATTATGTAATAGAATGCAATCCTTTTTTTAAATTTTTACACGAAGGTACATCTGATTTTTTTAATAATCATTTATTTTTTATTCAAAGGTCATTGACATTATCATATATTTTTTCTTTTTATGTTAACAATGTCATTAAATAACTAAATAAATCAAACTAAGAAGATAATTATCATTAATAATATAAGGATCAATTACTATACAATAATTTCTACCCAAAGGACTTCAAATAAAAATCATAATGATAATAAATAATGTGGGAAAATATGTTTTAAAATACATATAAATAAACAATGCATTTTAAAGTTATTGAGGTGGTGTTTTTTCTCTCAAGTGTGTGTGTGTGTTTTCTCATCTAATATATGTGCTCACGATCACATTAACCTTTCAAAGTCTTAATTGCATTGTTTATCACCGTTAACACTCGCCCTTTTTACTCCTCACACCTTAATTATTCAGATCATTAAACCCAATCTTTCATTCTATAAAAATATTGAATATTTTTTAAATAATTTAGGATAATATAAAGTAATTAAATCAAATGCTTAAATAAAGTAACGGGGGGAGGAAACGACCTGTTATATGCTCAAATACAGGACGTTTCACTCCCAAATTGGGGGTGAAACGTCTTGGGAGGAAACGACTGGGGAGGAAACGACTTAGGGGTGAAACGTCTGACAACCCATCACTGGCACTCTTGTTGGTATGTAGCATGATCTTATGACTCTCTACCAAGATTGTTCAAATTATGATCATGGGGTCAAAATTGGCCCCGCTCTAGGGGTCACATGATTTTACATAGTTATAATAAGAAAACCTTAAAAATCTTCTTGTAAGAAAGTATAAGGCCTGGAGCTTAGATATTTGGTGTGTAGCATCATCTTATGGACCCTTACCAAGATTGTTAAAATAATAGCCCTGGGTCAAAATAAGCCTGCCCCAGGGGACACTTATTTTACATAGAGAAATGTAGGAAAACCTTCAAAATTCATCTTGTCAAAACCCATGAGGCCTGGAGTTTAGATATTTTGTGTGTAGCATCATCTTATAGACACTTACTAAAATTGTGAAAATTATGGCCGTGAAAACGACATCTCATCTGAAATCACTGGACAGAATTTGATTTAATTTGGCATGGATGATCTTTGGGTGAAGCTTCACAAAAGTTGCTGAAATTATCCTGATCCATAAAAAAACATTGCTGCCAGGGGCGGGTTTTATTTGCCTTATATGTATATAGTGAAATCTTTAAATGACATCTCCTCTGAAACTGCTGGACAGAATTTGATAAAATTTAACAGGGATCATCTCCTTCAAAACTACTGGCCAGATTTCAAAATGTTTTAATACAGACTGATGTTCCTTTGGTAACCGTATACTCACAAGAACCATACCTCTGCTTAGCATATTTTTGGAGTTACTGCCCTTTGTTAAATATTTCATACTTGATTTTTGTCCGGAGCATAACTAAAAAAAATAAATAAAAGCTATTAACTTGAAACTTCCTTCACAGGTGAATAGATCTTATGTAGGAGAATTTCAGTGCACAAGAATCATAACTCTGCACATCATAATTTTGGTGTTATTGCCCTTTGTTAAATTTCATACTTAATTTTTGTCTGTAGAATAACCAAAAAAGTATAAGAAGCTTTTACTAGAAAACATATAATCTTGAACTTTCATAGATGGAGAGTGCATAAGAATAGACTTATTGCTCTTTGTAAAATTTCATAATTAATTTTTGTCCGGAGCATAACTGCAAACATCTTTAAACATTTTGTACCCTTGCCACACAGGGCTTACCTGTTGCTTGTCATCCTTATTATTCTTTTACATGCGAAAAAATAATAGTGTAATCCAATTTCAAGTCACTGTCTGCAAATGTGATCTAATGTTTTTGTAACTGAAATCATGGTAGATCTACTACTTTTGAAAAAAAAAACTAATAAAGCAGACCCTTACGACAGGACTTTTCTGCATATGTCAATGTGTACCTCAGTGTATGGATGTGTATGAGGGGAAAAGGAGTGTGAGGAGACATCAGTTTTCCTTGAAAACATTGCTCTGTTGTTTTGCTTTGATTTTATATGTATATGTCAGGATAAAGATGCACAGATTTAATTTTACATCATTCCTTAAAAAAACATAGGAACATCCTACCTGAAGGAATACAAGATGCTGGTTTGTCAGAAAAAAGGAGTTGATGTGAATGTATTGAATAGACAGTTCCTAACTAGTCCATTGCCGTCAGACACAGTGATTGTAAACTTTAAAGTGAGGGCTCATGGTAAGATTCATTTTTTTTTCTGCACATGTGAAAGAAAACCATGTAGTTTAATTAGTTTGTACATATCTACCTTTTCTGTTATAATGCTCAATAACAAATATTGATTCATAATTGTTAGTGATTGCTAAGAAGTAAATTTCATTTTGCACAATTGCTCACCTCGTGGCCCTCTACATAAATTGCTTATTTGAGTCCATGGACTATGAGGTTCCTTTTGAACTGGCTAGAATAAAGAAATTTTCAAATTTGTTCCTTTCTGAAACAAATAATCTGACATTATAGCCATAATCTCTTGGACAAGTTCGATTATGTCTGATATCGGACAATTAGGTCAGGAGTTATGGCCCTTTAATTATTAAAATTGCCAAATTTTGCTTTGTTTGCACTCTAGCTTGTTCATTTTTGAAACGATCATTTTCTAACTTTATGAAAATGTTTATAGCCATAATGGACAGTTTAAATTGTGGCTGATATCGGATAATTCGGTCAGAAGTTATGGCCCTTTAATTAACAAAAAATGCCAGATTTCACTATTTACACTCCAGCATCTTCATTTCTAAAGCTATGATTTTGTAGTTTCATGACAAATGATAATAGTTATAAGTTCGACTTCATATTTTTACCACCGGTAGGCCTACTGTTTGGTTTGCGGAATTGAAATGATCTCATGGATTATGTATTCAGTACAACTATGGTAAATTTTTCAATTTGTACAGGCAATAAAGGCTGTTTTTTCTCAGTTGAGCATCTTCAGGGCTGTCTTGGACCTCTTCTTTTTATTCCTATACCATGTATTGATTCCTGACATATTTTATCAGATCATAGTCAGAGAGTTCCAGTAATAACACAAGCGTCATGCACACTTGCGTATTGGAATGATAGCTGTCATGTATGGTGTGATACAACCAGGAAGAGTCTTGTAACCAAAATGACAGAAGCATTGTCAATCTTGGAGTCTGAAAAAGTGACCAAAATTGTTGTATTCTGTTCAGATGGTAAGTATAATGCACATGGTTGTAGATATTATATATTCTTCCATAAGAATACCTGTACACTTTAGGTTGTATATAGACCATAACTGCCCTCCAATCGGCTAGTAGGGGAGTTGCATGCATTTCAAATATTTAAGGTACCTCTCAATCTGTGTTAGGATCTATTGAATTTATATTTGAAAAAAAAAATGACTTCACAAGAGAATTACAGTTAAGATTTTCAACAAATGAAATCATAAAATTCTGGATTTTTTTTTATTTAATTGAAAGGCATATGTTATGAACAGTCAACTAAGTTCCAGTGACTCAATTGTTGGAAAATTCGTGATGGCAAAGGCGAATGCTGAGTTGATTGTTTGTTAAACAAAGTTGTAACCTTGACGAATAATGTTCTTATATCATCTATAGTGGAACTTGATATTATTTTTCTTGGAAAATATTGATCCAAATCTATTAATTTTAGTAACTAATATCTCCCCCAAAGCTCATAAAAAAGAAGTTCCTTAATCAAGGACAATTCTTTTTAAAATGAGGCTTTCAACTTGGGCTTGTCATATTTGATAATTTATATGATCAAATTGAGATGGTCAAATTTTGAATCTGGTTACAGTGAAGGTCACCTATGAAAAAAAGTTATTTTGGCCGATGGCACTCAGGGGTGCAATAATAGGGCCTTTATGTCTCCCTTGTTCTGAATCTACTTCATAAGTATTTGTTTCTAATCATATGTTTCTTATCATAATAGAAATAGTTTCCAGAGACATAAATTCAGCTTTTTTAGACTCCTTTATTATTAACAAGAGATTGGCTACTTGCTTTTGGATGTTTTATAGTCCTGCATATAAAATGTGAACTCAGCAATTTGATGGATTATGGCCCAGGAATTTGCATGTGGAATGATCATTACTGGTATATAAACTTACAACCGGTTCAACGTGTTCAAGTTGAGCTATTGTAATAACCCTGTGTTTGTTTTGCATCATCCGTTGTCAACAACTTGATTTAAATGACATCTTTTAAGACATTGGGCATAAATTGATGAAATTGGTCATGGATAAAACTTGAATGGATCTTCATCATAGTTGCTAAAATTACCCTGATCAATGTAGAACTTTACAGCTTTGTGGAAAGACATCAAAGCTGTATTTTTTTCCTCGTCTTCCAGCCTATCTCAGTGAATATTAACCCTTTAAAAACTGCTTTTACTATTTTTTAAAACCAAATACTTGATGTTGGTATCTTGCTTTTGCATCCTCTACATTTATCCACAATTTCAATGAGTTTTTCCATGAAGTTCATTTGAACTTTATTGCAGCGCAGTTTATCTATGAGCATATTTAAACGGGGGCATATAGATAAAGTCTACTAAAGATTGCAAATTATAATGAAAATTATATTGAACAGCACATTATGTAAATTCAGTATTAGTACTGAAAATAAATGAGCTTGTATTTCACCAATTTTCATTATTTTCCTAAGGTAGGTATCTATACTGTATTTTTTATGTACTGTTTCCCGTTTCAGAATTTCCCTTTTCTGTCTCAGACCAAATAGCTGACATAGTCTCTAGCCTTGGTGAGATAAGGCATGAGTTAAAATATTTGGAACATGTTGACATTGCAACAGATGTATCAGGATTTAATTCAGCAGAAGAAGTGTTGCCTCGTGAAAATCCAGGCGTTTTTATGAGTTTTGCCAATCCTCTCCTTGGCACTAGTAAGTTACACATTTAATTGATAAAATTTATCATTGAATTAAAACACATTATTTGAAGTGATTTTAGATGACTCATTTTTAGCTCACCAGAGCACAACGTGCTCAAGGTGAGCTATAAGGATCACCCTTCGTCCGTCGTTGAGCGTCACCCATCATGCGTCAACAGTCTGGTTTAAACATCTCCTCTAAAACTGCTGAACAGAATTTGATTAAACTTAGCAGGGATGGTTCTTGGAGGAACCTTCACAAAAATTGCTAAAATAAACTTGATCTATGTAGAACTCTGCCATGGTTGCTATGATAATGGAAAGAAAAAAAAATAAAATTCTTCTTCTATAAAACCATTGGTCAGAACTTTATTTCATTTTGCAGAAATGGTTACCTCATGTATGTCTACCGTAATAGCTAAAATAAAGATGATCCCTTGAATTAAGAGGCCCCTACGGATCAGCTTATTTCTTTATATACTTTATATAGAACATTTCAAAATTCTTCTTCTGTAAAACCAATGCTCAGAATTTGATTTCATTTTGCAGAAATGGTCAACCCATGAATGTCTACCATAATTGCTAAAATAAAGTTGATCCCGTGAAAATTAAGGCCCCAAGAGGGTCGTGTAGTTTGCTTATAGAAACGATTTGAATCGTTTTAAATAAGATGATGTACTCTGGTGATCAATCTAGGGCCATATGGCCCTCTTGTTTATGTTTTGCTGTTTATAATGTTTTATATTGTAACCAAATGCAAAAATTATAATACCTGACATCCATTTTTAATGTCCCCTAGAGGGCAAGATATACGTGCACCTTTTTGCGAAGACGGGAATATTATATAAGATATAATATTAATGAATTTGTGGACGTAAGTCATTGAAGTGCAGATGTTCATGCTACAATATGTCCTTGGTTAATTTAATACGAATGTGGCAAAACAATTATGTCGTTCAGCACTGATAGCTACATTAATCCATTAAAAGAGGGAAATCAATAAAATGATTCCATATTACAAGCCACATTTTCTCCTTTACTGTTCCAGTTTATGCTCAACAACACAATGAAAGGACAGTTATTTCTTTGATTTATCTTTTTGAATATGTAAATAGTGTGTCCTAGAATTATGTAAGTTAATTAATTATGAATATTTCAAAGGTTTAAGAAGTTGATAAATGTGAACAGCATTAAATTATCCATCATTGAAATTTGTTTTAAAAGCATAAATCATATTTGTTGGAATAGCTGTATAGTTAAAAAAAAATGCTTCATTTGAAATCAATAGTCATTATGGCTATGAACATGCAGAGAGGGATTATTGCAAATCGGCCCAGGAGCATAGGTAGATAAACAATGACATATTAAGCATTGACTGAGTTGATTCTCTGTCAATAAGCCTATTTTATGTAAACACTTTTATTTTAAAATGATGCTGTTGAGCCAATTTGTAGTTTGTTGCTAATCTTTTTTCCTTCAGTATAGTTTGGTAACACTTTGCATGAACGATCCTTTTGTCATGTAGCAAAAAGTTTTAAAAATAGATGGCACTTTGAGAGATGAGGCTGCATTGGTTGGGCAAGATTTCCTTATATAATATTTTTGAATTTTCATTAAAATTTTTCCCCTTTTTTCACTTCCCTCAGGTATTGTTTTGAAACTTAGAATACTTGTATATGACAACCACCCCAACCTGAAGGCAAGAGGGGATAACTCTGTCATGGATTTTGAACAAATTATGTCCCTTTTTTGACTTAGAATATTGGTTAAGTTTTTCAAACCACCTCACTTTTTCTCTGAACCTCATAAAGTATTATTTTGAAACTTGTATAACTTGCATATGACCACCACCCAAACCTGAAGGCAAGAGGGGAAAACTCTGTGATGGATTTTGACCAAATTATGCCCCTTTTTCGACTAAGAATTTTGGTTATGTTTTCCGTACTACCTCACTTTTTCACTGAACCCCTTTAAGTATTGTTTTGAAACTTGGAATGCTTGTATAAGACCACTAATTGAACCTGTAGGCAAGATTGCATAACTCTGTCATTGATTTTGACCAAATTATGCCCCTTTTTAGCTCATCTGAGCACAAGGTGTTCATGGTTTGCTATTGTGATCACCTTTTGTCTGGCGTCCGTCATCCGTGTGTTCGTCCAAATGTCTGGCGTCAACAATTTTTTAAACAACATCTCCTCCTAAACCACTGAGCCAAATTTGATGAAAATGCCTGGGATGTTCCTTGCATGAAGCTCTTCCAAAGTTGTTCAAATGGTTCCCTTCCGTTGCATATTTGGCTCACAGGAGCTAAAAATAGATTTTTTAAGTGAAATCTTTTAAAATCTTCTTTTTCGAAACCATGAGGCCTAGAGCTTAGATATTTGGTGTGTGGCATTGTCTTATGGACCATTACCAAGTTTGTTCAAATCATGACCCTGGGGTCGAAATTGGCTCCACCCCAGGGGTCACTTGATTTAACATAGACTTATATAAGAAAAAACTAGAAAAACGTCATGTCAGAAACCACAAGGCCTGGAATTTAGATATTTGGTGTGTGGCATTGTCTTATGGACCATTACAGAGTTTGTTCAACTCATGACCCTGGAGTCGAAATTGGTCCCGTCCCAGGGGTCACATGATTTTATTTTGACTTATATAAGAAAATTAGAAAAATCTTCTTGTCAGAAACCACAAGGCCTTGAGTTTAGATATTTGGTGTGTGGCATTGTCTTATGGACCTCTACCAAGTTAGTCAAATCATGACCCTGGGGTCGAAAGCCCCCCAGGGTCACTTAATTTTTCCATAAGTCTTATATACGAAAAACTAAAAATTATTTATATATTTGGTGTGTGGCATTGTCTTATGGACCATTACCAAGTTTGTTCAAATCATAACCCTGGGGTCGAAAAAGGCCCCTCCTCAAGGGTCACATGATTTTACATTGACTATATATAAGAAAATTAGAAAAAATCTTCTTATCAGAAACCACAAGGCCTTGAGTTTAGATATTTGGTGTGTGGCATTGTCTTATGGATTATTACCAAATTTGTTCAAATCATGACCATGGGGTCGAAATTGGCCCCGCCCCAGGGGTCACTTGATTTTACAAAGACTTATAAAAAGAAAAACTAGAAAAAAACTTCTTGTCAGAAACCACAAAGCCTGAAATTTAGATATTTGGTGTGTGACATTGTCTTATGAACAATTACCAAGTTTTCAAATCATGGCCCTGGGTGTCAAAATTAGCCCCGCCCCAGGGGCTTGATTAATAGTTTAAAAAAAAAAACCACAAGGCCTGGAGTTTAGATATTTGGTTTGGGGCATTGTTTTATGGACCTCTACCAAGTTTGTTCAAATCATGACCCTGGGGTTGAAATCGGCCTCTCCCCAGTTGTCAGAAACCACAATGCCTGGAGTTATTTTATGGATATTTGGTGTGTAACATGGCCTAGTAGACCTCAACCAAGTTTGTTCAAACCATGGTCCTGGGGTCAAAATTGGCACCGTCCCAGGTGTCACTTTGTTTTACAAAGACTTATAGCTATGGCCTTCAAAGTTTGGATGGCAGATACAGTTTTTGTGTTGAATTTAGATGATCTTGCTGTACTTCTGCATAGATTATGTATTCACTATGACTCGTACCACAATATTTGGCATTGAGGTGAGTGATTCGGGGCCATCATGGCCCTCTTGTTTGACTTAGAATCTTGGTGAAGTTTTCCGTACTACCTCACTTTTTCACTAAACCCCTTTAAGGTATTGTTTTAATACTTGGAATACTTATATATGACCAACACTCCAACCTGTAGGCAAGAGGGGGATAAATCTGTTATGTATTTTGACCAAATTATGATCCTTTTTCAACTTAGAATCTCCATTAAAGTTTTTGTTTTTTCACTGAACCCATTGATGTCTTTCTTTGAAACTTGAAATATTTATGTATAACTCTCACCCCTTCCTTTAGGCAAGAGATGATTACTCTGTCATGGATTTTGACAAATTCATGCCCCTTTTCAAATTAAAATCTTGATCAAATTGTTCGTACCTCCAGTGTTTTCCACTGAGCCTTTGAAGGTGTTCCATTCAAGCTTTGAATAATTGTTTATCACCTCTTTTTCCACATGTAGGGAAGAGTACATAACTCTTTTATGGATTTTGACTAAATAATGCCCCCTTTTCTGACTTAGAATCTCAGTTTAGTTTTTTTTTATACTTGCTCACTTTTTCACTGAACCCTTTGAGATATTGCCTTAAAACTTGGAATAGATGTTTATATCCCTTGTTTACTTTTTGATAATACAGTGATTCTTATTCTGCCTTTTACTGCAATATTTTTCTATTTTGACAAGAATAGTCGAGAGCACTGTTTTACAGATAGATCTTGTTTTGAAACTTGGAATACTTGTATATGACCATCACCCCAACCTGTAAGCAAAAGGTGAAAACTCTGACAAGGATTTTGACCAAATTATGCCCCTTTTTGTACTTAGAATCTTGGTGAAGTCTTCCGTACCACCTCAGTTTTTCACTGAATCCCTTAAGTTATTCTTTTAATATTTAGAATACTTTTATATGACCTACACCTCATCCTGTAGGCAAGAGCGGATAACTCTGTTGTTGATTTTGACCAATCATGCCCCTTTTTCGACATAAAATCTTGGTTATGTTTTTTGTACCACCTCACTTAATTACTGAATCCCTTAAGGTGTTGATTTGAAACTTGGAATTCTTATATATGATCACAACCCCAATCTGTAGGCAAGAGGGGAGAACTCTGTCAAGGATTTTGACGAAATTATGCCCCTTTTTTTACTTAGAATCTTGGTTAAGTTTTTTGTACCACCTCACTTTTTCTCTGAACCCCTCAAGGTATTGTTTTAAAACTTGTATTAGTTGTATATGACCACCTCCCAAATCTGAAGGCAAGAGGGGAAAACTCTGTCTTGGAATTTTTACCAAATGATGCCCCTTTTTAGACTTAAAATCTTGGTTGAAGTTTTTGTTCTACTTTTTTTAGTCCCCAAATGAAATGTGTAGACTTAATGTTATGTTATTACTCCGTTTCCTCTACTTTTTCTTTCTTTAATTTTGTACGGGCCATATCTTGGAGGTAACTTGACCTATCTTTACAAAACTTCACACACTTATAGTCCTCATTGGGACCAGCCTTTGTCTGGTGTCCTCAACAATTTACTTAAAACATCTTCAATTCTGAAACTACAGACGTGAAAGTGATCAAACTTGGCAAGGATGTTCCTAAGGTGGTTCCCTATGAAAACTGTTCAAAGGCCAGGAGTTTAGATATTTGGTGTGCAGCGTTGCCTAGTAGACCTCTACCAAGTTCATTCAAATCATGACCCTTGGGTCAAAATTGGCCCCGCCCCAGGGGTCACCTGATTTTTATGCTTAGGCTTATTTAGGCTTATATAGGAAAAAAATAGAAAATTGTACTACTTTGGTGTCCCCTGAGGTCACCAAGAGGTCAGGCTCCAGTCCCTCAATTATAATTATGACCTTATATCTCAAAAAACTGTTCAAAAACTGTTTAGATCCTCACCCATGAATCACATATATTCTTGTTCCTCATGATAAATCAGATTGAATGGTACTACTTTGGTATCCCTCGAGGTCACCCAGTGGTCAGGCCCCACTCCCTCAATTATAATTATGACCTTATATCTCAAAAAACTGTTCAAAACCTGTTTAGATCCTCACCCATGAATCACATATATTCTTGTTCCTAATGATAAGTCAGATTGAATGGTACTACTTTGGTGTCCCCCGAGTTCACCCGGGGGTCAGGCCCCACTCCCTCAATTATAATTATGACCTTATATCTCAAAAAACTGTTCAAAAACTGTTTAGATCTCACCCATGAATCACATTTATTCTTGTTCCTAATGATAAGTAAGATTGAATGGTACTACTTCCGTGTCCCCGAGATCACCCGGGGGTCAGGCCCCACTCCCTCAATTATAATTATAACCTTATATCTCAAAAAACTGTTCAAAAACTGTTTGGATCTCACCCATGAATCACATATATTATTGTTCCTCATGATGAGACAGGTTTAATTTGTACTTCTTTGGTGTTCCCTGGGGGTCACAAAGGGGTCGGCCCCACCCTGTCAGTTTCACTTTTGGTCTTTATTTCAAAAACCATTGAAATCCCCACCCATAAACAATATATATTCTTATTCCTCATGATCAGATGGATTGAATTTTACTGTATATGATTGTCAAAGGAGAAACTTCGTTTGGGAGATTTAGTAACAGTTCAATGTTTCAATTCTTTCTTGTTTTCACTGAACCCATTAATGTTTTCTTTGAAATTTGTATACTTGTGTATCACTTTCACCCCTGCCTTTGGTCAAGAGATGAATACTTTTTCATGGATTTTGACAAATTTATGCCCCTTTCCAAATTTTTATCAAGTTATTAGTACCACCTGAGTTTTCTACTGAACGCTTGAAGGTGTTGCTTTTAAACTTTAAATGCTTGTTTATCACCTCTTCCTTCCACGTGTATGGAAGAGTACATAACTCTTTCATGGATTTTGACTAAAAATGCCCCTTTTCTGACTTAGAATCTCAGTTTATATTTTTGTACTTGCTCACTTTTTCACTGAACCCTTTGAGATATTGCCTTAAAACTTTGAATACATATTTATATCACATGTTTATTTTTTTGATAATACAGTCAAACCTGTTTTAAGCTGTCAGTCAAGGGAATAAGAGGAAGTGGCCGCTTAACAGAGGTGATTGCTTAAGGAAGCGTAAATATATAGCAAAATGCTACAGTTTAGTAATATTAAAATTGACTGCTAAATACAGGTTGACCGCTTAGTACAGGTTGCAGCTAATACAGGTTCAACTGTACAATGATTCCTATTTTTCCTTTTATTGCAATATTTTTTCTATATTGACAATGATTATAATATTCGATCACGCTGTCTTACGACAGCTCTTATAATAGTTCCCGTACCCATGTGATTTTATCTCTAACTGAGGTATACAAAAGTCAATAGCATTGGTACTGGTATATTTTCCATGTATTTGGTGCTTAGAACATAAGGGTAGTTCCAGGACTAGTTGACTCCAGGACTGGTTGACCAAAAAATGTCATGCTGTGGTATTATGTTGTCTGTGCAATATTACATTGAGGCAGCATTTTATGTATAATGTAGACAGATAGAATAAAATACTTTTTAGCTCACCTGAGTTTATGTACTCAGAGTGGGCATTTAGGATTGTTGAATGTCCGTCATTCGTCCATTGTCGGTAATCTAGTCCACAGTTTGTTTACACTCTAAATTTCACATGGTTTACACTCTTAATATCTTCATTACTGAAGCAATCATCCTCAAACCTTGTGACAAAGTTTATAGCCATAAAGTCTCGGCCAAGTTTGATTATGGCTGAGATCAGCCAGATATGTAAGTAGTGATGACTCTTTTAATAATAAAAATAACATCAAGTTTCACTTTGTTTGCACTCTAGCATCTTTATTTCTTAAGCAATCATCTTTCAACTTAATGACAATGTTTTTGCCATAACATCTCGGCAAAGTCAAATTATAGCTGGCTTGGCCAATTAGGTCAAGTGTTATGCCCCTTTCAGTATTAGAAATGCCAGATTTCACTTTGTTTATACTCTGGCATCGTCATTTCTTAAGCAATCATCTTCAAACTTTATAATATTTATGGTCATAATCTCTTGGCAAAGTACAAGTATTTCTTATATCAGCCAATTAGGTCAGAGTTATGCTTCTTTTAATGTAAACAATGTTTATAGCCATAAAGTCTCAGCTATGTCAGAAGTGATGACTCTTTAATAAGAAAAAAAAAACACGTCAAGTTCCACTTTGTTTACACTCTAGCATCTTCATTTCTTAAGTAATCATCTTCAAACTTCATGAAAATGTTTATGGCCATATTCTCTCAGCCAAATTCCATAATGGCTATTATAATCTGATTCAGTCAGGTGTTATGGGCTTTGAATTATAAAAATGCAAGAATTGTACTTTGTTTACGCTCTAGCATCTGAAATTATTACGTAAGCAATTATAATTTGATATTGTGGCAACAGTATATCAGTTGTATTTGATAGATGTACATTTAAGGCAATAACACATAACTTTGCTGTTTTACACTAACATCTTCATTTATTGGAATGTGTAGGCAGTAATGAAGCCAGTGTTTTTCAGGTGGCTGAGTTCAGGGCCATCTTGGTAAAACCATAAAAATCATAAAAAAATACCATAAAAACAAGAAATATACATCTTGAAAAGAGGACTGCGAAGGTATAGACCTGTTTGTCAGAATACTGTAATAATTTACCCACAGCAAACACGCTTCACCTAAAAAATGGACCTTTTTTAAATGAAGACAACAAAATGTATACCTGAGCAAACAGCAACATTGTTATTAATAAGTCCGAAGGTAAAATCATTTTTCTCTTGTTGGAAGGAATGTGAATAACTAGATTAAGATTGCTTTCGGAGCAAATGAGCAGTAGGTGTGATCTAATCTATCAATCCTTCCTATATATATTTTTTTCTGCCCTGAAACTTGTCAGAATTTTATTATATTTTACACAATTTTTCCATATGAGCAAGTACAGTCATCGTTATAACAAAGTAATCTGTTCAAAAATAAATGTTCCTACATGCCCATTCAGTTTCCTTTTATGATCTATGATTTTTTTTCTGCTTGCTTCTTTAAATATTGCAGTTTATAAAAAAAAAAACTTTAGAAAAATTCTTCCTATTGTAAGAAATAGTCAGAAATCAGAAATTAAGTTTGATTTAAACAATTAACACATTATTACCTGTTTGCGTTTGCGTAATTGCAAATCAAAAAAAGATGCAATGCTTGGATTGATTTTGAAGTTACTTGCCATAATGTTCTTCAAGATAAAATGGTGTGTAAAGATCCACGTCTGTACTCTAAAAAAAGTCATATGCACTGAATGAGGATCCATTTAGCATTTATTCTCAAGCATTCTTACACATAGGCGTAATAAATGATGTAATTGTATTATGAAGGGCGGTATTATGTTACGTCACTGGTCGTCTGTCTTTTAGCAATTTTGTTTCCACTCCGTATCTTAAAAATAACTGGAAAAAAAGTGAAATTATATGACAGAAATGTCAACCTTTCTGAAAAGATGTGCAGAGTGTAGGTTTCGAAGTCTTATTTCAAGGTCAATGTCACACTTGAAGGTCACATGTCATACTGTTTTAATGTTATAATATTTTGTGTTCGCACTGTATCTTTAGAACTGCTGGAAATTATAATTATTTGACAGAACGAAATGTCAACTATACAAAGAGGATGTGCAGGGTGTAGGTTTCGGATGTCTTGGTTCATGGTCACACTTGAATGTTGGTAGCAATTTCTTGTCCACTCTGTATCTTTGGAACCGCAGGAAGGAAATAATTTGACAGAAAAGTCAACCATACTGAGAGGCTGTGCAGAGCAGAGCATAGGTTTCAGATGTCTTGGTTCAAAGTCAAGGTCACACTTGAAGGTCACATGTCATACTGTTATAATGTTAGAATATTTTGTGTCTGCTCTGTATTTCTTGAATCACTTAAGCAGATTTAAACTGTTTGTCAGAAATGGCAACCATACTGAGATGAAGTGCAGATTGGGTTAAGGTCACATAATGAAGCAACTTGTCATACTGATATAATACGAAAATATTTCAATTCTGTTTATTAGTCCCTTACTGATGTTTACACAAGAGGGTTTGTAAGTTTGCCCTCCTTCTTTCTGTCAGTCTATTCGTCAGACTGTCAGATCAAACTTCTGATGGAGATGGTAATGAAAATAATCAAAATGTGCATAACTAGTAGAAGTTTCTTTTTGTGTTGCAAGTAACAGCGACTTGTTTAATTTTATAAAGTGCTTATCCATTTGTCAAAGGTAGTTCACTTTCAGTACCTTTCTTCAAGGTATATTATCCTGCTCCTGTTGAGCTCTTGTTATACATAGAGTTGACACACAGCATGACCCATCATTTTACATTGTAACATAAGGATGGGGACCGAGAGTCATTGGTCACCTAACTTCTGTAAATGCTTTAAATTTTGTGGGTAATTGTTTTTTTTTCTTGATTCTAACCTCAAACTATTTTTGACATTGTCCCAAGTTACATAAAGTATGTGCACATAAGAATAGGAGTGATTAAGCTTTTTACTGATTCATTTCTGTTATTTCAGAATCAAAACCAGTTTGGAAACTTGCATCAAGAAAAGAACAGACAAATGTGTGTATTGAGATAGCTGCTTTTAATGGAGGAAAATTAAATGAAGCTTTGAAGGCTGTAAGAGTCCTTTTAGATGGAAAAGGAAGGACCCATCAAGTATTCCCATTGGCAACCAAAGAAGGATTTAGTCCAAAGGCAGGAAAGACGACAAAGAATCAAGGTAGTAACATTCATTGGTTACAAAGTACTGGCGCAAGTGTTGCTGAAGCAGACATAGCTCACAAGAGAATTGCTTCAAATTTACAAGAAGCAATGAGAGATGATTCTGACAATAATACTGCAACTGCCAGTCCATCTTCTGAGGGTCAGTTGAGAGCAGAAGGTAATGGATTAAATATGGAGGATGCACTTGAGGATGAAAATATTTTTGTAAGTATGTTTTAATGATTAATATTTGTTAAATTTTGGAACACCTTTTCTGTCACTGTCTTCAGTGTTTTATTTGCTTTCTGAACAATAAAATAAGAATTGTTAATCATCTTAATCAGATGAAAACAGATTATGATGACATTTAGGAAAAATGCTTTTTGGGACTTTTGAGGTGTGACTGATTGATGAACGAACGAATGGGTGGATGCACAGACTGAAAATCATGCTCCCAAACTCAGTTAGTGGAGCATAAAAAAACATCTATACTTAATATACTGTGTCCAAAAGCATTTTCCAAAGTTTAATAATAATCTGTACTTTTATGTTTTAGCTTTTTTTTGTGAAGTTGACTTCCCATCTTCAAATTTGGTTCACATGTACATCATGAAATGAAATACATGTATTTAATATTTACACAATTTTGCAGCGACCTGCACTTCTTGGATGGATGAATTATTTGTCCTGCCTCAGGTTCACTTTGTGATTAAGCGTTCTTCTATTTAGAAGTTGCCCTAAATATGTGGCCATTCAGAAGCTCGGAAAATTCAAAATTATCCACGATTATTTCAATTGAAAACCTATCTATTTTCTGTCTTAAATGTACAAAATAGAACAATGTTTCAAGTGCACACGTGCAACAAGCCCCGCCTTCAGGGCATTGCTCTTTGATGACATAAACACTAACTCAGGTTCTATGCAACCAGGGATTCTATATACACGTGTGCACATGTACATGTATTATAGAATCCTGGTTCAACCGTTCGTCTGAACTGCATTTTCTTTCTTGGCCAGAATGATATTATTGTGATCATAAGTAGACCGTCATTTCTAGGTTATCTTTCCTTTTGTCTTTCACCTTTCTCTCTCTCTCCTTTCAAGTAGGGGCCTTCGTGGCCTAGAGGGTAAAGTCGCTGACTTTAACACTCACTCAGCCCCTCACCACATGGGTTCGAATCCCGGCAGAGTCAATCGGATTTTCATGTGAGGAAGCCTTCCAGCTGGCTTGCGGTAGGTCGGTGGTTCTACCCGGATGCCTCCATGCATTCGGGGTCTTCCTCCACCTGTAATTAGCTGGACGTCGCTATATGACTGAAATACTTTCGAAGCGACAGTAAACTCAAATAGTCAAGTCAAGTCAAGCCCTTCAAGTAACCCTCATATTTTTTATCAATTTGACAAAATGACCAATGGTTGACAACTCATCAAGGTAGATAAATTACTAAGGCGCTTTTCTGTACAAGATTTAAATGAAACAAAATTAAATTAAAAACATTTACAAAAAGAAAATATTTCTTCTATCAATACACAATTAACGAAACACAATACACAATACGCCAGCTTTTGCACAGTTATTTTAAGCTTCTTGAAATGTTCAGTCAAAATATACTTTATGTGTGCAAATCAAAAATCACTAAACTGTATTCACAACAGGAATACAAGTAACATTATTCTAGTTGACCCTTCCGGTTATGGCTGTAAACATCTATGGCTAACTCCCTAGTGTTCTGCGTCGTCCTAAGTACTGTCGATCGCAGTGATTCCGGATCCTCGTCGTTCATGTAATGATTACGTAACTCAACCCAATGTCCAAATCTTCAACCATACGCATGGAACTGCCCTGCCGTTCATACAACGAATATGTGACGAACATGCTCATATAGCGGTGACCCCCTGTTGGGTTCCTGTCTTCTATATGTTGGAGCACGCCCTACATGCGTCCCAACTTAATACGAATTACACAGCACGTAATTACATATAGTTGTGCAAGCCAAATAACAATTCAAGGGTACATTTAGGTACATCAGTACATCATACCATGAATTTTCAAATATTCTAACCTTTACAAAACTCTTCAATTCAAAATCTTTCCAACCATAAAACAAGTATTGTTGAACAAACGCGTCTGTGTACTCTCCCAGTGTATATTTAAATAAAGGAACATACTTTGATTACATATTTATAGAATTAACAAATCAAAGTCTAGTTTCCAATTCTCCACAATAAATACATTACAGTGCTCAAACTACGCTCTTAGATTCCTCAGCCTACATCCTAGTATAACTAAACTAGCAAAACAGCAAATATGCTATTACAATTGTAATTGTAGTTTGATGGAAAAATAACAACCTACCAAACTTTAATCTGGGTATTTAAAACAAATTCTTACAGAATTTAACTTACCCAAATCATAATAAAACATAATACAAAAATATAAACAGTATTTACACATACTCTGTAATGAATGGTTCAGCATTCAACGCTCTCTCATGACGCATCTTTATAACTGACACACATTCTCTTGAAAATCCCAAATTGTATTTACTAATTTGAGCCCTTTTACCATGTTTCTTTTTTAAAACTTGTGCATCTCGAGAAACAGTAAACAACGAATTTTCATGCCACACGTGAATCACTAAGTATTCAGAGATGGTCTGATATAAAGGCCGTAGTTAGAGAAACTTTTGGTTTATACTTTTAAAACCTTAGCAGCCTTTCTGAAACCCTTAAAACTTAACCAACTGTAGTTAATTAATAATAAAAAGGTTGATTATACATACAAAATTGATGATTATTATAAGAAGACCTATCATTATCCGCATACAAATAACTTTAAACACACAACAATTTTAACATGGTCTACGTGACATGACTCTCGTAGGTTAACTTCATATAGTAGTACACTAAACTGACCCCTGTAAATAAGGCCAAGCCTATGTTATTTTGTGACAATCATGATTTTTCACAAATATGCATCCGTTTAATATATTTCGTTTTTGCTCCCATCATAATTTTAGCTGTCAGATGCTGTGAAAGATACGGCACGAATCTCGCCTCCAACGGGAGTCGAACCAATAACCTCTGGTTCAGTGTCCCGGTGTTTTACCACTGCATGACGCTTCTTTTAGGTTAGAAAAAGACAACAAACTGAAGGAAATAGCACCAATAGCATTGCACTATCTTCGGTTTGCTAAGTAACATAAGTAAATTCCTTGCTAAATTATTTACATTTTGATCATATCGACATTAAAAGTTAGTTGTACTTTGCTGCCAGCCTTCGTCAACTGTTGATGTCCACGCAGTAAAGTTATGGCATTGTGAAACTTACATTCAATATTGGTCCATCATATCAAAAAGGGAAGACGTTTCTCATCTATCACTTAACTCACAGATGTTGATGTAACATGACCCCCCCACACACACACACAATTGTCCGCACAGAATGTAATCGTCCATTTCTATGTCTAGCAACTTATTTTCCACCTGCCGCCCAGTCGAGAAACATTTTATTGACAGAAAATAGGGTAATATGAACATTGTGTCCCGGCTGCAGTGCATTGGGTTTTAGTATAGCCAGGAAACTTCTAAGTAGCATAGGATATATTAAGACATTGCTCCAGACAACAGAAGCCTACAACTCGCTACGCTTGCTTCGGTCTTCTATTGTCTGTAGAAATGTCTTAATAAACTCTATCCTATAAAAAGATGACTTCACATCTATATGAAACTTGGTAAACACAGAAATATTATGATATAAATTGTTTAATATTTATACAACTTTTAACTGTTACCTATATTTCATGGTTAGATGAATATGGTAAAAACATTTTGTTTTGCCTCAGGTTTATCTTTGCGTTTTAGCATTTTTCTATGAAGATGATTTCATATCTTGAAACTTGGTACAAATGTACGTCAACATATATACTTTAAAATTGCTAGCAAATATTTGGTTCTGGCTAACGTATACAGGCGGGGCATCATTGTTGAAGAGACACATTTTCTTATCTGTAAAATGTGTTGAGTAGAACTAGGGTTATTGACCCCTCAAAAATTGATTCTAGTTGCCATGCTATTGGAAAACGTTATCGTCCATAACTACTGGTCAGATTTGAAAATATAATGACAAAGATGTTCCTTTGGTAACTTTATATTTTCATCTGTTTAAAGTATGGCTGCCTATGGTTGAGAAAGTATGTATTTAGTGAAGACGTTTAAAATCTCCTCTATAATAACTTGCCAGATTTGAAAGTAATTCAACTCAAATGTTCAATTTGTAACATTCTATTCAGCTTAAAAATGGTATTGGTGCTGATTTTGTCTTTAATGCCACTCCCACCAGGAAATAGTAATCCCGCGGTCTGTCTGGCTGTCCAACTTGTGTCTGCTCTGTAACTCTAAGATGCATACGTGGATTTTGAAGTAATCTGATAGAAATGCTCACCACATTCAGACAATCTGTCATGTTGAAGAACCGGGCTTGTATCTCAAATATCCAGGTCAAAAAGGAAAGTTTTGTTGTTGTGTCCAGGCTCTAACTTCATTATACGTGGATATATTTTGAAATAACCAGACGCAAATGTTCTTTAAGAGTAGACAGTGTGTCGAAATTTAAACCCAGGTTCATATCTCAAATGTAAAGGTCACAGTCTAGGGGTCAAAGGTCAAAAAGGGGAAAATTTTGTTGTGTTCGGTCTCTAACTTCATTTTGCATGGATGTATTTTAAAATAAATCAGCGCAAATGTTCTTCTAGAGAAGACAGTGTGTCATGCACAAGACCCAGATCTCTAGCTCATAAATCAAGATCACAGTCTGGGATTAAATATCAAAAAGGGGGAGGTTTTGTCGTGTCCAGGCTTCAACTCCATCATCATGAATGGATTGTAAAATAACTTTTAAGGTCAAAGTAACAGTCTGGTGTCAAAAATCAAAAAGGGAACATTTTTTTGTGTCCGGACTCTACCTTTATCATGCATGGATGGATTTTAACATAATTTAGCATGAATATTCAACTAGAGGATACGATGTATCCTGCAAAAGACGTAGGTCTGTAGCTCAAAGGTCAAAGTCACAATCACAGGTCAAAGGTTGAAGAGTGGCACTTTTTTCTGTGCGCCATGCTGTTTATGTTGTTTTACATATAAAAGATTTAAAATACACATATCTTGGCACAAATAGGCTTCCAGTTATGTGTCACGTTTTCATATCTCAAAGGTCAAGGTAAAAGAACAAAAAGGGGAACATTTTGTTTTGTCCAGGACCTTACTTCATTATCCATAGATGGATTTTGAATTAACTTGGCACAAAAGTTCTTCCAGAGGAGACATTGTGTCATGCTCAAGACCCAGGACTGTAGCTTAAAGGTCAAAATCACAGTCTGGGGTCAAAGGTCAAAAAGGGGAACATTTCATTTGTGTTTGGGCTCAAACTCCATCATGCATGTATGGAATTTGAAATAATTTAGAAAAACTGTTTTTCTAGAGAAGACTATGTGTTCTGTGCAAAACGTAGATTTAGCTCAAAGGTCAAGGTCACAATCACAGGTCAAAGTTTGAAATGTGGCACTTTTTTCTGTGTGTAGGATCTTAATGTTGTTATACTCCCGCCATGAAATGGCGACAGGCATATAGTGTTACACATGTCCGTGTGTGTGTATGTTTGCAAGAATTCATGTCCCAGCTGTAACTTTGTTATGTATGGTCACTTTTTAAAATAACTTGGCACAAATGATTATTAGGACAAGACGATGTGTCGCGAACAAGAACCATGTTGCTAGCCTGAAGGTCATGGTCACAGCACTCAGTTGACCTTTAAATCTTGTCCCAGCTGTAACTTTGGTCTTGATTGGTTGTTTTTCAAATAATATGGCACAAGTGATCCTTAGGACAAGACATTGTGAAATGAACAAGAACCAGTCGATAGCTTGAAGGTCAAGGTCACAGCTCAGTTGACCTGTGTCCCATCTGTAACTTTGTTATGTATAATGGTGTTTTGAAATAACTTGGCACAAGTGATCCTCAGGACAAGATTATGTGTTGCAAATAAGAATCAGGTCGCTAGCTTGAAGGTCAAGGTCACAGCACTTGGTTGACCTTAAAATGGTGTCCAGGCTTTAATTTTGTTGTGATTGGTTGTGTTTTTAAATAACTTGGCACAAGTAATCCTGAGGACAAGACAATGTGTCGCAAACAAGAACCAGGTCCCTAGCTTGAAGGTGAAGGTCACAGCACTTGGTTGACCTTAAAATCGTGTTTAACTTTGTTGTGAATGGTTGTACTTTTAAAATAACTAGGCTCAAACAAGAACCAAGTTGCTAGTTTTAAGGTCAAGGTCACAGCAGTTAAGTTAGAAATTTGTGAAAGCAATCCTGTTTAGGCTGCATCTTTTTTCTGTATAGTCATGTTTTCAAATAACTTGGCACAAGGGATCCCTTGGATAAAACGGTGTGTCGTAAAAGAAGTACCAGAACGCAAGCTTGAAGGTTAAAGTCACATCACTTGGTTTAGGTCAGAGTCACAGCACTCATTTGATCTTAAAAAATCATCCTTTATATTTCCAATTTTTCATCATATTCACTGACAAAAATAGCATCAAATAAACAAAATGGTGGGGGCATCTGTGTCCTATGGACACCTTTCTAGTTAATGATTTTCATTGTCATAAACATCAATGTTATAAACAAAATGACAGGGATATGCATTTCCTATGGACATATTTCTACTTATATATATCAAAAGTTTTTAAAAAAAATCCACATTATGCATCATATATTTAAGAAATTTGTGAAATTCATTGAAATACATTAATGGCCTTTATGATTATAGTATTTTTTATGCTTTCGAAAATTGTGTGGTGGTACATGTATATGTATAAAAACTGCTATAAAATAATTAAATTTCCCATTTTTTTCTCATGAATTGATTTTTCATATAATTTCCCATTTTTTTCTCATGAATTGATTTTTCATTTACCTAAGACATATATCAAATGGAAAACATATTAAAACATAAAAGCGAACTTGATAAAATGTATATTAATACATTAATTTAGAAAATCTTCATATTACAGTTTGATATTTCTTCTCCATTTATAAAGTAGTAACACTACAATTACTGGTAAGGTACATAATTTTTGTACAAATTTCTCAAGACAAGCTGTTAAAAAATATTCATATACTATATCAAATATGAAAATGCACATATAGGGTTATAAAGGTTTACCATAAAAATATCAAGTTATATCAGTATGTATTACCTGACCCCCTATTTTTTAAGCTCAGAAAAAACCCACTGAATATCAGGTGTTGACTGCGTCCTAAGTTTTTTTCAGGTAAATGTAAGCACATACTTGAATAATAATCATAATTATCCTATTTAATGTCTTTCCATTAAATGATTTATGTAAAATCATTGTAAAGAGAAATAATGAGCAGATAATGACATTATTTCGAAGAAAAATCCCACATTTTATTTGTGAAGTTTTCTCAGAGACTAAATTCACAACTTTGTACTGAACATAAACATATGTAAAACTACAGATTTATTTTCCCAATAAAGCATTTCATTTCCAAGTTATTTATTACTTGGTTTTAAGAATTAAAGGCCTAAGCACTCGATAAAAATTTATCTGAAGAGGTTTATACAAAAAACTATTTGACCAAGTACGTTCAATCTTAGAACAAAATAACCATTGTTACAATTTTCCGCTTTACATGAATTTCAAATATACGAACTTGTGTTACTGTAGTTATAGATGATTAAGATTCCCTTTTGCTTTTTAAAATTTGCTTTTAAATTGAAAATTCTTCGAAATACCAACAATTATCACAATTATGCATTTTGAAAGATCAAGGAGACTTCCAAAAATTACGTCACCGGAAGTAATTCGGGATGTTCAAATTTTTACATTTGGATAGATGAATACCAATCAAAACTATTTCATTTGATTAACAATGTTATAAGATACCATAAATTGAACTTCTTAATCAAAAAGAATCACATTCCTTACCATGACGTGTTATAACAAAGAATATTGGAAAATGGGTAATTTTTGCTGACATTTGATGTAATTTGCCTTTTCCATTAGGGTTCCTCAACCTTAACATTGGCCATAACCTGAAAACTATAAAAGGCATTGACTTCAAACTTCATATATGAATAGAATGCGACTAGGATAATTGCAGTGACTAAGAACCATAATTCTACCTGGCCCAATTTTAAATTATCTCCCTTTTTAAGTTTTAGCTCACCTGAGCACAATGTGCTCATGGTGAGTTATTAGAATCACCCTGCAACCGTCGTGCATCGTTTGTCGTCAACAATTTGCTTTTAACGACAATTCCTCTGAAACTGCAGGACAGAATTTGATTAAACTTGGCAGGGATGGTCCTTGGGTGAACCTTCACAAAAGTTACTAAAATAAAGTTGATCCATGTAGAACTATGTTTGCCATGGCAACGGAAAGAAAAAAAATGAAACTTTAAAAATCATCTCTATCAAAACTACTGGCAAGATTTCAAAATGTTTTAGTACAGATGTTCCTTGGGTAACCCTCTACCAAGATTGCTGAAGTTATTCCGATCCGTAAAAAAAAAAAAAAAAAAAAAAAAAAAAAAACATTGCCGCCAAAGGGCGAGGCTAATTTGCCTTATATGTATATAGTGAAAACTTTAAAAATCATCTCCTTCAGAACTACTGGCCAGATTTAAAAGTGTTTTGGCACTACCAAGATTGATAAAATTATTCCGATCCGTAAGAAAACATGGCCACCATGGGCGGGGCTGATTTGTCATATGTATATAGTGAAAACTATAGAGACCCGCTTTCCAAAACTGCAGGCCAAATTTTAGAATTTTTTGGCAGAGGTGATCCTTGGGTTACTTTCTACAAGCTACAAGAGCAAAGCTGAATCCTTGAAAATTCAGCTTCCAAGGGATTATTTAGGATGTAAACTTTCACAAACCTGATGGTAGCATTAATGACTATTATCTTGCCAAGGGCTGACTTGATACTGGACCACTATCTCCAATTATGATCCTTGAAGTATAAAAAATGTCATATTTAACCTTGTTTCCATTCTAACATCCACATTTATAAAGCAATTTTGATCAGATGTTTACATAATGCTAATAAACCAAGGATTATTATGCCTTGTATGGGAGTTATGGTCCATGATACTTAAGGATGCCTTAAGAGCAGTGGTACTCAGGTGAGCGATATAGGGCCATCAATTTCAATTTTTGTCAAGAGCATAATTCATTAAATATTTAAATTATTGACTTGAAACTTAAAATATAAATAGATGGTGAGATTGGGAAGGGAAATAACTAAAAACTGTAACTCTACCTTAATTTTTGAGTTATCTCCTATTGTTTAAGTTAACAATGAATTTCTCCCCAGATAATAACTCATTTACTATATACTTGAAAACTATACAAGGTATTGATTTTATATTTAAGTAGATGACAACTAGGAAAAGTGAAGTGACCATGAACCATGATTCTACCAAGTCTGATATTGTTTTGATTATCTCCCTTTTTAGCTCACCTGAGCACAATGTGCTCATGGTGAGCTATTGTGATCGTCTTTTGTGCGGCGTCCGTGCGTCTGGTGTCAACAATTTACTTTAAACAACATCTCCTCCTAAACCACTAGGCCAATTTGATGAAAATTGCCTGGGATGTTCTTTGCATGAAACTCTACCAAAGTTGTTCAAATGGTTCCGGTCGGTTGCGTATTTGGGTCACAGGAGATAAAAATAGATTTTTAAAGTGAAATCTTTAAAAATCTTCTCCGAAAACTCAAGGCCTAGAGCTAAGATATTTGGTGTGTGGCATTTTCTTATGGACCATTACCAAGTATGTTCAAATCATGACCCTGGGGTTGAAATTGGCTCCGCCCCAGAAGTCACTTTATTTTACATAGACTTATATAAGAAAAACTAGAAAAATCCTTTTGTCAGAAACCACAAGGTGTGGAGTTTGGATATTTGGTGTGTGGCATTGTCTTATGGACCATTACCAAGTTTGTTTAAATCATGACCCTGGGGTCGAAATAGGCCCCACTCTAGGGGTCACTATGATTTTACATAAACTTTTTTAAAGAAAAACTAGAAAAATCCTTTTGTCAGAAACCACAAAGCCTTGAGTTTAGATATTTGGTGTGTAACATAGCCTAGTAGAGGTCAACCAATTTAATTCAAACCATGGCCCTGAGGTCAAAATTTGCCCCGCCCCAGGGGTCACTTGATTTTACATAGACACAATGCCTAGAAGCCAAGAGTTTAGATATTTGGTGATAGGATGGCCTAGTGAACATCTACCATTTGTGATCAAAACATGGCCCTGGGGTCAAAATTGTCCCCGCCCCAGGGGTCACTTGATTTTACATAGACTTATTTAGGAAAAAACTAGAAAAAATCTTATCAGAAACCATAAGGCCTAGAGTTTAAATATTTGGTGATATGATGGCCTTGTGAACATCTACCAATTGTGATAAAAATTTGGCTCTGTCCTATGGGTCACTTGATTTAACATAGACTTGTATAGGAAAACCTTCAAAAGATCCTCTCGTAATTCTTAAAGACTTGGAGTGAAGATGTTTACTTGTGGACCTCATCCAAGTCGTTTTAGTGTTGGATTTAGATGATCTTGCTGTACTTCTGCATAGATTATGTATTCAGTACTCATAATACAATAAATGGCATTGAGGGCAATGTTTCTCAGGTGCGCAATTAAGGGTCATCTTGGCCCTCTTGTTTCATGAACAAAACAAGGTAAAGACTTGAAACTTGAAAAATAATATAATAGCAAGTTGGAACAGTGCAGTCACTAAAAACTATAACTCTGCCTGATCCATTTTGTATTATCTCCCTTTATTTATTTTATATAATTATATTTTTCGTCTTGAGAATTATTCATTACTATATGAAGTCTATATATTTGTCATACTTACTCAACTCATGAATGGCATTCAGTTTGCATCAATTATTTGACATCTGACCTGCTCATACGAGGGCATGATGTTTTTCAAACACATCTTGTTTCTTCTTGCAGGAGCTTGGTGAGTTGATTGAACCAAAAATTGTTAAGCATGTAAAAAGCAACGTGTCATATGATGACTTTAAAGCTGATCTAAAAAGAAATTTTGGAGTGCAACTCAAAGAAGTTAATGGGCTTCTAATGATAGGTGGTTCTGTACAAGACTTGTATAAAACAGAACAGTATTTAGAAAAAAAATTCCATGATATTTTGGATGAAAATAACGAAATTAATGCAGGAGAAAATGAAAGTGACAAAAGGGACGGTATATTAGAAGGCTCAACAAGAAAAAAAACATATTCTGAAGATGAAACTTGGGATATTATGAATGTAACAGATCAATATACCTGTGTAATAAATGGACTGAAGGTGTGTGTTTGCACAGAAAGTATTATTAACCTAAAAGTTGATGCCATTGTCAGTGCTGCAAATGTTAAGTTAACACATTCAACGGGTGTAGCAAAAGTAATTGCAGATAAAGCAGGTGAAAAATTTGAAACTGAATGTGCAGACATTGTGAAATTCGGAAATTTGAAAGCATCAGACTGTGTTGAAACTACTTCTGGTAAACTAGGATATAAACATGTTTTACATGCTTGTGGTCCAAAGTCACATCATGGACACGGTTTGACAGGGCTTAAAGTGCTAAAGGAAACTATAACCAACTGTTTGAATAAAGCAGATGAACTCAACCTGCACTCCATAGCAGTGCCATTTGTAAGTGCAGGTAAGCAATATGTATGTTTTATGTCCCTATCACTTTTAGAGGGCGAGGTTTGCATTTTGATTGTCCTGCCCAATTGCACTTTTCAGGGTTTTTTTTTTTTTTTTTTTATTGTTGTTTTTTTCTTTTTGTTAGTTAATAAAATGGTTGAGATTTTTATGCTCACCGAAGGTGACGTATATAGTCGCCGCTTCGTCCGTCCGTCCGTCCGTCCGTCCGTCACACTTTCCTTGTCCGGACTATTTCTCAGGAACTAATGGCTTGAATTCAACGAAACTTTATGGGAAGCTTTATTACCAAGAGCAGATACGCATATCGTCAGCATGACCCGATTTCTAAATTTTTCACAGAGTTAAGGCCCCTTGACTTTTCGGCCTATAGTACATATTGCATGATTCTTGTCCGGGCTATTTCTCAAGGAACTAATGGCTTGAATTCAACGAAACTTTATGGGAAGCTTTATTACCAAGAGGAGATGCGCATATCGTCAGCATGACCCGATTCCTAAATTTTTCAAAGAGTTAAGGCCCCTTGACTTTTTGGCCTATAGTACATATTGCATGATTCTTGTCCGGGCTATTTCTCAGGAACTAATGGCTTGAATTCAACAAAACTTTATGGGAAGCTTTATACCAAAGAGATGCATATCGCGGCTGACCTGGTTCCTCAATTTTTCACAGAGTTATGGCCCCTTGACTTTTTGGCCTATAGTACATATTGCATGATTCTTGTCCGGGCTATTTCTCAGGAACTAATGGCTTGAATTCAATGAAACTTTATGGGAAGCTTTATTACCAAGAGGAGATGCACATATCGTCAGCATGACCCGATTTCTAAATTTTTCAAAGAGTTAAGGCCCATTGACTTTTTGGCCTATAGTACATATTGCATGATTCTTGTCCGGGCTATTTCTCAGGAACTAATGGCTTGAATTCAACAAAACTTTATGGGAAGCTTTATCACCAAGAGTAGATACGCATATCGTCGGCGTGACCTGGTTCCTCAATTTTTCACAGAGTTATGGCCCCTTGACTTTTTGGCCTATAGTTCATGTTGCATGAATCTTGTCCGGGCTATTTCTCAGGAACTAATGGCTTGAATTCAATGAAACTTTATGGGAAGCTTTATTACCAAGAGTAGATACGCATATCGTCGACGTGACCTGGTTCCTCAATTTTTAAGAGAGTTATGGCCCCTACTACCATGTTGTTGACTAAAATTCATGTCATTTGCCTAATTTAACAGGAGATATCATTTAAACAAAACCCCACAAAATTCAATATGCTAGTAATGTCAATCATAATCATGTCAGCTAATTGTTGTTTAGGCCCTTATACACTATTTCAAATATCCAGTCATATGTCAAGAGTGTTGGTTAACCTCTTTGATATGTTAAAACATTGAAATGAATCTTATTTTTTACGTATTATCATATTAAATAGTAAACTGTTACTAAGTCTCCAAATTAGAGTTGGTAAAACATCTCATCTGATGAGGAGAATAGATATGATTTAGGAATGGGGATTTCAACATATCCTCCCACCCATTGACCACGGCCTTATTTGTAACAATGACGTTCTTCAGGGAGCATCTGTCAGTTCTACTGACTTTATTGTTGTTTTTGTATTGAGACTTATAGCAATAATGTGTGATTCCAAAAATGTCCTTTCTTGTTATGTCCCATTTTATGAAATGATGAATGATTAAAACATTGTATACATAATCATCAGCAGAATACCTATTACTAGTAAGTCACATATCCCAGACTTTTAAGTATTTGAAAAGTTCATTATATATTTATATCAGTTGAGTCAGTGCAGGGGTATTAGGTAATTTTAGTAAAATCTTCAATTTCATTTTATCTTACTATTTTATTTTTTTGTCAAAATCTTCATTTAGGTTTATGATTAAAATTATACGTATCTGTGTTTTGAATACTATAACAACATCTGCCTTAAGCAAGCAGGTGCAACATAGGTATCTGGTTTTCCGTCCATCCGTCCGTCAACAGTAAACGTGGACCCTTAAGGGTTGACATTTTTCATTTTCTCTCTTTAATTTTACTTACAGCTACCACTGCAGATATGCTGATGTTATTTTGTTGAAATGTAGAGCATGGCTAGTAGATCAGTCCCATTCCAAAATAGTACCTTTAACATCATTTTTGACAAGACAGAGTTATGGCCCTCTATTGACTTAATTTGCCAAAAATACTTTGTCCAATCGATAACTCATCATAGGCTCAACAAATTTGATTAATTTTAGGTACACATATTAATGTTACAATGTAATTAAATTAAGGCCAAGTTTGAATTTGGACAAAATCCATTATTGTTTTACACAGTTATGGCCCCATTTGAGACACATTGACAAAAAAGTACTCATGCTGACCAACCTATCTACCAAATTTGAGGAAGTGTATGGTAATGGGTTATTGTTGGGTTCCACTCTGGTAATGGGTATTTCTGAGCAGGTTTAACTGTACTTATCAGGCATACTGAAAAAGTACATGTCCTGTCATACCACATTCTCTGCTTATACTGCTTTATCATTCAGGTGCGACAGCACTGTCTTCAGATTTCTTGTTTACAGTACTGACTTAAATATGCTACTTATGTCAAAGATGGTTGTGTGTTATCTGAGATTAAGATTATTGTAAATGTATAATTATGAGACTAAAACCAACCTAAACTTCTGAATTGCATCAGTATATCTAGATGTAGATTACTTTCAACTATCATATTAATTTCTGTTTATATTGTTAATTTATTTAGACTAAAAAATATCTCCTAGTTGTGCTACAAGTTCTTACCTGTTTTATGAAATCCTTGTTTTTTCTTATATTGAGTCAGTTTATACTAGATACCACTGGTTCATATTGCCATATGCTTTGCTTACTACATTTGTATACATAATTACTAATTACATTTCAGGGGAAGGTGGATTTCCAATTGAAGACTGTGCTCAAGAATATTTCAGAGCACTTCAATCTTACAAACACAAGTCATTGTTGGAAGTTCATTTTGTGGATGTAGATATTGAGCGTGTCCAGATAGTAATAAATGTGTTTATAGACCAAACACAGAAGATGCTGAAAATGGGAAATGGAGAGAAACAGAGTTCAGAAACAAGAGACATACTTCAAGAAAACATACCCGAACAAAGTAGATCATCAAAAAAAAGACAAGCCCCATCACCTCCTGTTGAAACTTCAGTCAAAGCCACATTAAAACCATTCCATTTTGAAATATTAGAAGGCATTAAAATTCATGTTTCAATTGGAAATGTTGCACTTTTTAGTGCAGATGCTGTTGTTTGTACAGTGGATGAGACATTATCAGAAAGAAATGCATCAGAGCATTCTGTATTTAAGCTGGCCGGGGATATATACAGGAGGAAACTGAAAGAGAAACAGTTTCAGGAAAAATACTGCAATGTTTCAAAGGTTATTGATATTGTTCCCGGTGGAAGTATGATTTGCAAGGTTGTGCTGCATGCGGTATCCCCATTCTGGACTCGTGATTACACCCGTGATCCTCAACGGTATGAGCGGGATATTACTAGAACAGTCCAAAACACACTGAGGAAGGCTGATGATTTTAAATGTGAAAGCATCGCAATTCCTCTTTTTGGAAAAAGTGGTAATTTGTTTATCCAACTAAAGGATAGGTCAAAGATTCAGCTTGTGTTTGAAATTTTGCTTTTAATGAATTTTTTTTAAATTTATTTTTGATTTATGATTTTTTTCTGTCAACAAGAGCAGGATATTTCTTTGACATTTCCACAAGCAAATGAAATCATTTTGATTATTCAACTGTTTAAGGTGAATAAGAAAATATGACATATATTTTAAAAAAGTGTTAGTGTTAACCACAAAATACCATAATTCTTAATTAAATACTTATCATAATTAATATACAATTTGACTGAGCTGTTTAGTTTACCTGAGCACACCATGCAAAAAAAGCAAAATGCGACTTCAATTTTAAAACCTAAAATCATCATCTCCTTAGATAATTTTTATGCTCCCCGAAGGGAGGCATATAGTTGCCGCTTTGTCTGTTCTTTCGTCCGTCCGTCATATTAACACAAAATTTATTAGAGGTATAGACATGAAACTTCTTAGGAACATAGATCTCAATGAGGAAAAGTGCAGTGTACAAGAACATAACTCTTTTTTGCATAATTTAGGAGTTTTTGCCCCTTTTTACCGGCACTTCGTTTTACTTACAGCATACCATAGAATACTCAGATTTATATGCTTTTAACAATTAATGGACACAATTTAAGAATTTCTTTCTTCAATGTAGAAGGATGTCATTTCTATTGTAGACCAAAATTCCATACAACACAAACAATACGTTGCATTCAGTTCAAAATCTGTATGCATTCACTTACTGAACTGTAAACTGCCCTTCAAGAGAAAAATCTATGATATCTGAATTAAAATTGTGTACTAACGTTTTGACGTGTGAAGGTCATGAAAATGTCATTCCTGCTCCTCTCATCTCTAACTGTGGGGTTGGACCTATTTATGGCAGGGTAAGCTTATCACAAACAGGATTGTAAGCAAACCCCTATGTACTGTTGTGTAAACCAGGTCAACTGTTGACTACCTGTTATCCTGTTACTGGATAGCATGTAAATGAATTTGTATACATTTGTAAACAATGGAAAAGTCCATTGCTCCCTAAAGTGGAAAATAATAACTTTTACACAAATACGTTTAATGACAGTCTAATAAATTCATGGAAAGACCATCCATTAAGTATGTTGTATGAACAAAAATTTTATTCATTTCATTTCTCTTACTTTACTAAACTTGTCAAATATTTTGACAAGTTTAGTAAATTGGGTTGATTATTTCAGATAATGAACAGACATTGCCGACTCCTGTGCCAACAATATGCAGAGCAATGCTAAAAGGGATTGGTGATTTTTTCAAGCAAAATGACAATGGAAATGTGAAACAAGTTTATTGTATTACATATGATGTGGCATCTGCTGAAATATTTAAAAGAACCATCCTATCAACATATGGCAAGGTAAGTAGAAATCAATATAGTTATCATATACTTGTCAGATTTCTAAAAAATTTAAAAAGATATATGTTATCCCCATTTAAACAAATGAGTCTAAGCATAGTAGTTGATTTTAAATCACTGATTTTGAGTTTTGTGATTTTTTTTTCAAGAATACCATCCTATTTGGTAAGAAAGTAAATTACGACTCCTTGTAGAGTGATTGCGCAGGGGTATTTGAAAGTACAGGGCAGAAATGAATTTGATTTTTAATTCAAATGGTTAGCTTATGAACGTTAACCAATATTGAAAAAATAAAGAAGAATTTTGCCAAAAATGCTAGCATTATTTCCTCATGTTCTCTATCATGATTACCAATACAAAAATGGTCCTGTAAAACGAGACCCAATAGGCAGGGACTTGTTGTCTTATCACAATATATCTGGAAAAAAATATCAGCTTCCTCCTCTCTGAATCTGCCGACCAGAATTTATTTGAATTTGACCGAAATAACCACCATTCAGTCCATGATGTATTTGATAAAACAATAAATATCTCTTTTGAGAAAAGGGGGCCGCCGTGACCAAGCGGTTACAATCGTGGACAACAAATCTCTCAGCCCCTCACCGCTGTGGGTTCGAATCCCGGTAGGGACTTCGGATTTTTCATGTGAGGAAGCCTTCCAGCTGGCTTGCGGTAGGTCGGTGGTTCTACCCGGGTACCTCTGTGTACTCGGGGTCTTCCTCCACCTGTAATTAGCTGGATGTCGCTATATGATTGAAATACTATCACAGCGACGGTAAACCCCAATACAACAACAACTTTTGAGAAAAAGGTTTTCATGAGGTATGACTGGTCATGATAAATCATGCACCTTGTTGCCATTGAATGTCACTTGGGAACCCCCTGGGGATACGTATGTTTTACTTATGCTGAGCAACTTGGGCCCCTATGCCCCTATGCCCCTCTTGTTTGTAAAAATTCTTGGTATAGATTTAAACAGGCACCTAAAGGAAAATTCATCGAAAAGTTGAATATCAAGTTTGAAATGGTAGTGTTTCTTTTGTTCCATAGGCTGAAAATGTTTTTTGTTTTTTTTAATTTTCTTTTGCACACAGCTGGATACCACAATACAAGTGTAATGGAGACAAGACTTTAGATGCCTGCAGCCAATAAGTTAAACTGGAATTACTGGATTGGATGTACAGTGACAATTCTGTTTAAACTTTTTCAAACGTTTATATATATCCGGCCTAGATAAAGGATTGGTCACAATATAACTGTATAACATATTTTATCAAATACAATATTTGGTGCCCAAGGTATGAACCATCTCACATTAACATTAGTGGTGTAATATAGTCTGCAATGTGTTTTGTTGAGCTGCTATTAACTGTATGTAACTATGTATATTTTGTCAAGGTACCTAACATATTTATTGGAAAACAAAGTCATTTTGTAGTGCTCATAACTATTTTAAATATGAATACATATTTTCCCATATTTAGTTAACACATTAATGATGATTTCATGAGGAAACATACAGTTCATTTGGATGATTTATATAGCAGGCAAGATAGGTGTTAAACAAATTTAAGTAACAAGAGTACATGCTTATCAGTAACATTGGTTTATTGTATACCTTTACTTTATCACCACAGTTTCCCATGTGTTACTATGAGTACTTATTATGAATAACATTCTTATCATAAACATGTATATATGTATAATTAAAACTTAATTTGCTCAAATATTTCATTACTTGCTTTGAAACACGCTCATATTTTCTTAAAAAGTACTTTGTTTCGTTTATCTCCTTTCTATCTGGACAAAGTGTAAACTGTGTTGATACTATTGTACCAATAAACCAGTGTTGAAAAAGCAGTTTGGTGCATTATTTATATATAACATGTACTGGATACACGGTCCTTCTCAGAACCAGAGCAGAGTTCTGGAATATATTGTGGTTAATGAATTATTAATAATGATAATGACCTATGTAATCTCATGTCATGGTTTTTGTACTCTTTATAGGGGAATACATTTTTAGTAAGGAGTAGAGAACTGTAAAACGTACATATACCACAACTTGTTAGCACCAATGTCACTGACATTTCTTTTTGGAATGCTTTAATATCTTGACCCTTATACTAATTTTAGTTTGATGTCATAGTTTTGCATTAATTTTTACTTATTTGTGTACTGCTCTGAATTGTATTTCATAGTTTTGCTTTAATTTTTACTTATTTGTGTATTGCTCTGAATTGTATTTCTGTTAATGTACCATGTTCAAATTAAACTGTGTGTGTTTCATTTTCCTAATCATCACTTAGATTTGTCTTGATGCAATCAACAAATCAACTTAGGAATAAGCCACGGTCTAACATAAATAATACAGTGTGTGGTTATAAATACTTGCATAAGTTTACATCATTATGTTTTTGTTGTTGTTGTTGTTTTTTGTGTGTTAATTATAAATATGAAAGGTTAATAAGAATTATTTTACGGTCCGGTTTTTCTGTAAATTAATCGAAACTCAACTTTACCGATTTTAACATTTGTTGAATGTATCACTTGGTTATTAATGTCTTGTTTTACATAGTTAACAGAATAATAGTCCGTGTGAACATTTTTTGTTGTTATATGACAACATGGTATGTAAACTTCAAATGAGTTTTGCTTAGCAAAACAGAGTCATTGTTTTCTTTGATACTTTGATTAGCTTAACATTCCTAGTATAATTTATGTACATTAAGTTGTATAGAGAATACATTTTTGGTGTTGATTGTTCATTTTGTAAACTATGTTAAGCAGCTTTTAACCTTTCATTAAGAATGATACAAGAAAAAATAATAACAATTTAATGATGGGTCAATACACGTTTCTAAAGATTTTAACCAGCAAAATGTGTTTTATTTAATCTTTTTACATATTATATGATGTAGGTTACCCATTTTTGTTATATTAGCACATTCCTTATTCAATTATATAGAACTGGGGCTTAAACTAGTATAACCCTTTCCCTCATAGAGGAAACCATGAAAAGACCTATGCGAACAACATAAAACCAGATCAGCCTGCGAGTTACTCGCAGGCTGATCAGGTTTTATGCTGTTTGCTGCTCCTCAGTGGTCTGGAAATGAGGACTTTATAATTAAATTTGGTAAGATTTAACAGTGGTTTTCTGCAGATCAGGCTTTATGTGGTGCCTATTGAATGCGTCAAAATGAGTCTATATGAGGGAAAGGGATAAATAACGTTTGTACTGAATAGGAATTACTACTCTATGATTTGCATGTATAGCTAAGCACCATCTTCCGTACATTCTACATGTATATCATTTGATGGCTAAAAATTTTAAAGTATTGCTCTCTTGTAGCAGCTTGCAAACTGTATAAAGTATACCCAACCAATGGGCTATTGTTCTAGAACGATCGATCACATCTATCGTTTCCTTGGTAATTATTCAGTGTTAAACAGTAAACGATGATTAAATTTTTAGAAGCATTTTGGCAAAAAGAATGGCTATCCCATGAAAAGCATTACAGAAATTGTGTTAAATGTTGACGAAAAGACCATGGCTTTAATTCCGTGAATAACGTTACAAAAATCGTGTTAAATGTTGACGGGTTATTATAGATCATCATAAATCATCATTTGTAAAATGCAATAGCATTTATATACTTCATCATTTTCAGTTGTTCGTGACAGTTAACTGAAAGATACAATGATTTCGTAGCTTTGATTATTGTAAACGAGCATATACTTGGAATAGATATGTTCACTTGTATAAGGAAAAATACACCTAAGTTACATGTTATGAGTACAGATGCTTAGGAAGAAAATACATAATATTATGTAGTTAAATGTTTTGTTTTCGGAATTATTCAATATTTTGTATTTGAGAACATGAACGTTGAAGGGATATGGACTATTGCTTTATATATATCAGCATTTTTGGTAAAACGAGTAAGTTCACATGTCACATATTAAATTTTATATAAGAAGATGATTAACAACGTATCTATTGACATGTCAGTTTACAAGAAAACTTAAGTTTTCTCTCAAGGGCCGGTTCTATGGACGTTTCCAATTATTGTCCCTTTTGATGAAAATGAAAGTCCTTCATTTATCCTTGTTAAGGTATTATTTTCCATCCATGGCTAACAACTTCTCAGAAATAGTATCACAAACAAATCCATGTGTTATTGTTTATACTAGGTCAGTCATCAATAATGTGGTACTCCATGGTAGATATTGATCGATATTATATTTTGATATATTTTGATTTAAATATATCTGTAAATATTGGAAAGGTACATTGCTCTTGGAATCCTATTAGTAAAAGAACCTGCTGTGTGATTGGATACTAGTCAGTTACGTCCATTTCTGCGACATATCAAGTCATAAAACAAGTACTGGCAAAGCAGTCTGGATTGATGTTCATCATATAAGGATGGTTCCGAGTTGTGACATCAGTATTGTATCATATTATTTGTGGACGGACAGATGGACAGAGGCTATTACCATATCCCCCGCCACTTTTCAGCGGGGGATATGGTAATAGTATCTGTCCATCTATTCGTTCTTCCGTCTCAAATTTTTTGTCCGGAGCATAACTAAAAAAGTATTCAAGATATCAACTTTATATTTCATAGGTGGATAGATCTTATTGAGGAGAAGTGCAGTGCACAAGAATGATAACTATTTCTATCATTATTTTTGTGTCATTGCCCTTTGTTATTTTCCAGGCTTAAATTTTGTCCGGAGCATAAGTCAAAAAGTATTTGAGATATCAACTATATACTTCATAGATTGATAGATCTCATTGAGGATGAGTGTGCAGTGCCTAAGAATGATAATTTTTCCTTTCATAATTTGTAAAGTGTTATTAATTTTTTCTGCCTGTGAAGTGAGCACATATGTGAAGAGTGAATGTGGTCAGTCAGGGAAAATTGAGTTATTGCCCTTTGTTAATAAGTGAAGTAATTAAGATGAAGGAAAAAATTCTAATCTCAACACATCTTCTTACGAGCAAGCATTCGGCGGGGGATGGCCATGTTAACATGGCTCTTGTATATAATTGCAGTAGGACAGAACTACAATCAGTCTTATGTAGACAAATGGCAAATTTTGTATCTGCATTGTCGTTGTTTGAGATAAGATAATTTTGTAAATAAGATAACGTATCAACACTAGTGTGAATTGGTTAAAAAAGAAAAAAATTGTGTATGATGAACATATCATTAAAAGTGAAATATGTAATTGTACAACATTGTTATCGAAAAAAGCTTGAAGTTGCTTCATTGAACTTGTTACATTGGTAATATTAGATGATTGTGGGTTTGTTCACTGAGATGTACATTACTTTTTCAGCATTCTATACATATGTATATATCGTATATCTGGTTTAGGTTTTTGTGTAACCATAATTTCCTTTTTTAATGAATGCCTCCTCTAGTACAAGTGTCCCCTGCCTCTCATGAAGTGTATGAAGAAATGCCAAAGTTTTGGTACATTTATTCAATACAGTACACAACACTTATCATGCAAAGATTTGTTTCACAGTCAGGTAACTCATGTGAAGGGATGGCATCTTATTGAGGATCAGTTGAATACCTACTTTTTCAAGTATTTTTTGCAGATGTTTTTTCATTTTTATTTTGTTCAGCTATAACGAATAAGTTTATGATGTTTAAACGGTTTTAATATGTACATTTACCAGGTTATTGAGTTCTTAGCTCACCTGATCACAATGTGCTCAAAGTGAGCTATTAGGATCACTCTGCATCCGTCGTTGTGCGTCGTGTGTCAACCGTCGTCAACAATTTTCTTTAAACGACAACTCTAAAACCTCTGGACAGAATTGGATTAAACTTGGCAAGGATTATCCTTGGATTAACCTTCACAAAAGTTGCTAAAATAAACTTGATCCATATAGAACTCTGGTTGCAATGGCAACGGAAAAAAAAAATGAAAACTTTAAAAATCATCTTCAAAACTACAGGCCAGATTTTAAAATGTTTTAGTACAGATGTTCCTTGGGTAACCTTCTACTAAGGTTGCTAAAATTATTCCGATACGTAAAAAAACATGGCCGCCAGGAGCGTGGCTAATTTTCCTTATATGTGTATGTATATTTTGAAAATTTTTATGATATCTTCTCTGAAACCGCTGGACAGAATTTGATTAAACTTGGCAGGTATCATCCTTGGCTGAACCTTCACAGAAGTTGCTAAATAAACTTGATCCATGTAGAACACTGGTTGCCTTGGCAGCAGAAAGAAAAAAAAATGATGAAAACTTTAAAAATCATCTTCTTCAAAACTACTGGCCAGATTTCAAAATGTTTTAGAACATGTTCCTTGGATAATGCTAAAAAATTTCCGATCCGTAAGAAAACATGGCATGAGGAGCGTGGCTAAATTTCCTTATATGTATATTTTGAAAACTTAAACACCTCCTCTCAAACCGCTCTGCAGAATTTAATTAAACTTGTCAGGGATGATCGTTGGGTGTACAAAAGTTGCTCAAATAAACTTGATCCATGTAGAACTCTGGTTGCCATGGCAATAGAAAGAAAAAATATGAAAACTTTAAAAATCATCTTCACAACTACTGGTCAGATTTCAAAATATTTAAGTACAGAAGTTCCTTGGGTAACTCTCTACCAAGATTGCTAAAATTATTCCGATCCATAAAAACATGGCTGCTGTGGGCGGGGCTAATTTGCCTTATATGTATTTAGTGAAACTATAGGGACCTGTTATCCAAAACTGCAGGTAAAATTTTAGACTTTTTGGCAAAGATGTTCCTTGGGTAACTTTCTATAAATGTGCTAAAATAAAATTGATCCATTTAGAATTTTGGTTGCCATGGCAACGAAATTAATAAAACCATTTTTAAGAATTTAATTCATTAATCAAAAATGATCACATCACTAACCTCTACAAAAACTGCTCAAACAAAGCTGATCTCTTGAAAATTCAGTTTCCTAGGGGTTATTTAAAAAGTAAACTTACATGGTAATGTTAATGACTATTATCTTGCGATCAAGGCTAACTTGGTATTGGACTACTATCTCCAATTATGGCCCGTAAAGTATAAAAAATGTCATATTTAACTTGTTTCCATATTTATAGAGAAATCTTGATCAGATGTTTACATAATGTTAATAAACCAAGGAGTATTATGCCTTGTATGGAAGTTATGGTCCATAATAATTAAGGTTGCCTTTAGAGCAGTGGTACTCAGGTGAACAATATAGTGCCATCATGGCCCTCCTGTTTGTTATCGTCAGAGTCTTCAGTTCCTATAAATTATGGGAGTTATAGGCCAATTGGGTCAGAAGTTATGGCCCTTGATTTATCAAAATTGCCAGATCTTTTACTTTGTTTACAGTCTAGCATCTGCAATATTATGAAGCAATCATAATTAAACTTATACACAATGTTAATGACAACAGTATCTTTGTGGAGTTCGATTAGGGCTAATATTGTTCTGACAGACCTACAGTTATTAAAGGATTATTTTTTCTTCTTCATTTTTCATTTATATTGAGTTAAGTTTTGTAGAATAATATAATGAGATCATTTACTCGGTTTTAACATGTATATTAACCAGGTTATTGTTCATTTTGTTAAAGTCAGAACTTGCATTTTTAAACTTCCACAAATTGTTTATATATAATGGATTTTGTTTAAAAGAGAACTTGAAAACTATCAAATGGATTAACCTGAAACTTAAAATATAAATATGGATATTCCTTTGCTTATTTTCAAATGGAATTTATTGCAAGGCTTCTTTAGTATCATTGCGGAATACGGGGAATTATTGACCGTTAGTGATAGTGTTATTTTCATTTAAATTTGTCAACGCGTATATGTGACGATAAGGCAGATTATGACGCAAACTGCTCCTACAGTTTATTTAGATATATTAAGGAAACTTGGCACATACAAATGTATTGCAGCTATAAGTTAAAGGTGTGGATGACATGTTTGCAGTTCCACCCAATACTTTACATAGTTATGTGTCCTCGTATGGTAACATGTGATAAAAAATCATTGAATGCATTTAATCATCTTTATGCAGTGCTCATGGTGAGCTTTTGTGATCACATTTTGTCCGGTGTCCGGCGTCCGTCCGGCGTCAATTTTCTTTAAACAACATCTCCTAAACCACTAGGCAAAATTTGATGAAAATTGCCTGTGATGGTTCCTTGCATGAAGCTCTACCAAAGTTGTTCAAATGGTTCCGGTCCATTGCATATCTGGGTCACAGGAGCTAAAATTAGATTTTAAAGTGAAATCTTTAAATATCTTCTCGGAAACTGTAAGGCCTTGAGCTTAGATATTTGGTATGTGGCATTGTCTGATGGACCTTTACCAAGTTTGTTCAAATCATGACCATGGGGTCAAAATTAGCCCCGAACCAGGGATCATTTGATTTTACATAGACTTATATAGAGTAACTAGAAAAAAATCTCCTTGTCAGAAACCACAAAGCCTAGAGTTTAGATATTTGGTGTGTAACATGGCCTAGTGAACATTTACCAATTTTGATCAAATTATTGCCCTGTGGTCAAAATTGGCCCCATCCTAGGTGTCATTTGATTTTACATAGACCTGTATAGGAAAACCCTCAGATCTCAAATTCTCAAAGCCTGGAGTTAAGATGTTTACTTGTGGACCTTAACCAAATCAAATCAGTGTCAGTACATGTATTGACCCCACCCCCATGTGTCACTTGATTTTATATAGACTTATTACGGCTATGACCTTCAAAGTTTGGATGGCAGGTACAGTTTTTGTGTTGTATTTAGCTGATCTTGCTGTACTTCTGCATGGATTAATATATATTCAGTTTGACTCATAATACAATACTTGGCATTGAGGGCAATGTTTCTCAGGTGAGCAATTCAGGGCCACATTTGCCCCCTTGTTCTTTAGATATTTTTACAACAACTGACTTTCTTAGTGGGAAAATAAGTGCTATATATATAAAAAAAAAGGGAAATCATAAGATATTAAAAATGTTATAATTAACAAAAGAATTACCAAATTTTAGGTGGTACATGTATATGTCATAGAAAGTTTAAATTATAAGAATAACACAAGAGAAAAAAAGCTATTTCAATGGGAAAATAAAAAGTTATTCTGGGGAAAAAATGTCAGTTTTTGGCTAGGGGAAACCACATGTAAAAGGTAGTAAAATTATTTACTGCAGTCGCTTGAGGATAAAGTCATGGCACTCCCAACTAATCCACTGTATACATCGATATGTATAGGTCACCATACAGTACGTAGTAATGTAAGAATCAAAGCGCTTAATGCGCTGAGAGACGGCAGCCGGATTAACAGGAAAAAAGCTGTGATTCTTAATTATTGATATAATAGGGGCAAAAGCTACATGATGCAAAAACTCCACACACTCTCCTGCAACTATAGTCGGTATTAAGACAATCGAATTCGCACTCTGTTACAAAACAATCCAGAATTAGGGTCATGAACCTAACTATGAATTTCAGAAGTAGGTCAATTTATATACACTATCTACTGTTACTTAAGTGTAAAACTTGACAAGATACTTGATGTTTTAGATACTTGAATGTTTGTTTCTATTTCAAAGTTAAAAATTGCTCTGGGAGAAACCTAACTCGCTTTCATGCAAAAGTACGCGTGAACTACTTTAATTACAGACATTCGAAGCGCTATTTTTTAGCTCACCTGAGCACAACGTGCTCATGGTGAGCTATTGTGATGGTCCGCCGTCCGTCGTGCGTCGTGCGTCGTCAACTTTTTAATACAAACGACTTCTCCTCCTAAACTACTGGGCAGATTTCAATAAAACTTTACACAAATGACCCTTGGGTGACCCTCTTTCAAGTTTGTTCAAATGGTTCCAGTCTGTTGAATAACTAGGTCACAGGAGCTAAAAATAGACAAAAAAATTGCAATCTTTAAAAATCTTCTTCTCTGAAACCAAAAGGCACAGAGCTTTGATATTTGGTATGTAGCATCATCATATGGTACTCTACCAAGTTTGTTCAAATTATGGCCCTGGGGTCAAAATTGGCCCCGCCCTGGGGGTCACTTTATTTACATAGGCTTATATAGGGAAAACTTAGAAAAATCTTTTTCTCCGAAACCGTATGGCCTAGAGCTAAGATATTTGGCATGAAGCATTGTCTAGTGGATCTCTACCAAGTTTGTTCAAATCATGGCCCTGGGGTCAAAATTGGCCCCGCCCAGGGGGTCACTTTCTTTAACATAGGCTAATATAGGAAAAAATCAGAAAAAATTTCCTCTCCCAAACCGTATGGCCTAGAGCTAAGATATTTGGCATGAAGCATTGTCTAGTGGATCTCTACCAAGTTTGTTCAAATTATGGCCCTGGGGTCAAAATTGGCCCCGCCCGGGGGTCACTTTTTTAACATAGGCTAATATGGAAAAATAGAAAAATCTTCTTCTCCAAACCGTATGCCTGAGCTAAGATATTTGGCATGAAGCATTGTCTAGTGGATCTCTACCAAGTTTGTTCAAATCATGGCCCTGGGGTCAAAATTGGCCCCGCCCCGGGGGTCACTTTATTTACATAGGCTTATATAGGGAAAACTTAGAAAAATCTTCTTCTCCAAAACCGTATGGCCTAGAGCTAAGATATTTGGCATGAAGCATTGTCTAGTGGATCTCTACCAAGATTGTTCAAATTATGGCCCTTGGGTCAAAATTGGCCCCGCCCCGGGGGTCACTTTCTTTAACATAGGCTAATATTGGAACAAATCAAGAAAAATCTTCTTCTCTGGAACCATTTGGCCTAGAGCTTAGATATTTGGCATGTAGCATTGTCTAGTGGATCTCTACCAAGTTTGTTCAAATTATGGCCCTGGGGTCAAAATTGGCCCCACCCTGGGGGTCACTTTCTTTAACATAGGCTAATATAGGAATATATCTAGAAAAATTTTCTTCTCTGGAACCTTATGGCCGGGAGCTTTGATATTTGGCATGCAGCATTGTTACCTTGATCTTTAACCTTTCTTTTGTAACTTTATGGTGGGACATTTTATCTTTACTCAGGTGAGCGGATTAGAGCCCCCGGGCTCTTGTTATGTACCGGTATATACATGTGTAATGGCCTACGTGACTTTCTGCAGCAGACGCCGTGCGTCGTTAAGCAATTTAATGCACGTGTGAAAAATATGTATTCGAAAGCATTAAATCGGTATTGAAGTAAACGCTGGGCTACATACATTCCTATATGTTTATTTGATGTGTTTGGTCAAAATTTTCATGATTAGCAAGTCTGAAAATTAACGATTTAAATCTGACCTAATTATGCATAATCAAACTCCGATTTCGTCCAAGACATTGCTTCCTTTGAATAACTTATTTTCCGGGACCTTTTTCCTCTGCAGTGTTCGCTCGCGTGCTCTTATTTAAAACATTGAAAGAGATGATCGTAACTTATGCATATACCTACATTATAGTTCTAATGTGTATTTTTTTTTTTTTTTATTTCCTACTTTATTTACTCCCCCCACCTTTCTCCCTCTCTCTCCACATATGCAAACGTCATAATTCGCACAGAACATATTTCGTTTTCTTCTCTCCCTCTCTTTCAGTTTGAATAAGCAATATAATATCAGGAGGTCTTGGATTTAAAACCTAACCGGGGTATATTTCTCCGGTGATAGCGTCAAGACGTATACAATTTGTACTAGATTTGCCCTTGTCTTGCACTCGGCAAATTTGTGTTGCTATGGGAACTCGGAGATCTCAGTACTGGTTCTAAGCAGGAACTTCTCTCCCGAGTATCGGTCGGTGCTATTCCCCTGACACGTAAAATAACCAATGTGTCTTTTCGCGAAATGAGCTAGGGTATCGCACCCGGACTCACTTGTATCCAACCACTGTCTTTTCCGATGCCCTTTTTTCAGCAAAAAAAAAAAACAGGACCCCTACAATAGAAGATTAACATACTGCCTTTGAGAATAGAGGCATACGGTTTTAGTCAAATTACCGATCTCTCCTTGTCCGTGAAAACACAAATTCACTACATGATAAAAGTTAAATGGGGAAAAAATCTATAAATTCCATATTATTACATGTATAGTCCACTTAAAATATATCTGATTTTTTTTCTCATGTATGTACATTTATGCATGAATGTGTATATTTAACCAACGTAATTGTATTTCACCAGACACGTGTCATACCTTCTTATCAGCGGGCACAGCATATGTTAATTTTGACCGGATATGTTACCTTTATGTAATGCCGATACCGATATACCGTCACTCACCCCCCACCCCGAATCCCACCCCAGGGCGAGGGAGGGACAATCAACCTTTACACAACATGAATGTTATAACCGAACTAATTAACGTGACAGAAAACATGAAAGATGGTCGCAGGTCTATTGTGAGAACATTATCACAGGAAGACCCAGGGTGTTATGTACGTAGTGTCACTGGGTAGCTTAGTCAAAAACTGTTTCTCTATTATAATAAATATTATACAATGATTTACATGTAACTTAGAATAAGTCTGTGTATATACATACATACACTATTGAACACTTACGTAATATAAACTGTACCGACTAAATTAATACCGTCTGACCTAAAGCTCTGCCGCCTACGCGTTATAGAGTATATATTCACAATGTTGCGATTGTACATAATGAAGTGTGACCCTTAATACAGAAATCTCAAAATTCTTCATCCTACCAAGGAGTGTCCCGAAGACAACGGAGGGATCTACTTGACAACAACAACATCACTACAAGTTTCTTCCATTAATTAATTTGATTCATATTGTTTATTCCTTTTAATGTATATCATTATTACATTATTATTCTAAAATTAAATTGTCATCATAGAAATATTATATTCCGAAGAGGAATACATTCTATATATCAGTATATTTCCATAGCGAATCTTGTTGATGATGATATTAATAATAAAAATCTCTCTCTCTCTCTCTCTCTCTCTCTCTCTCTTTCAAGGGGGTGGGGTTCTTTTATAGGAACAAATAATATGTGCTTATGGTTGAAAGCATGGGACCAATTTAGAAGTTGTTTGCAAATTAGATTTTCTGCTATCATCATGTATAAGCTGCAACAGAATCGGCAACCTCTTCACTAATTACTTATCTTCGAACAAGATGGCCTTCCGGCCTACATTTTTTGTAATAAATAATTGTTTAAAGAAGCAGCAATACGGGTTTCTCTTTCTCTCTGTATATAAGGTGCATGCAGTTGCCCAAGCATAATTACATTTTTTCGGGCATGGACCAATTATATTCATATTTTTTTAAGAAAAGATATTGTGTTAATTAACACGCATAGCAGAGTACTAGATATCAGTAAAGTACTGTTATTATTTTTTTATTGTGATTGTTATTATTACACGTAATCATAAAAATATATTTATAATAATCTTCATTAAAAAAACTTAACTTTCTCTCATTATGTGTGCCGTTAACAGTGGTCTCGATGGAGATCGCAGAGTCCGTCGCTTTTTCAGGGGGACCGCAATTTAGTATGTCCCCATTTCCTGTCGCTCGCTATGTTTATTTCAGAGGAACACACGGATTTCCAGTTATATGTAACGATAAATATTGTTAACAACATGAAGTTTTTGCATATTTCTGGACTTGTAGTCAAATCAAGCTTGCAGGTACATGTATAAAAATATCATGTAAACCGTGCTAACCGTGTATCGTATATCGCATAACGTAAATCGCAGATCGTGGATCGTATGGTATCAGATTATAAACGCATCGCATCGTATCGTATCGAATCGTAAAGGTAAATCAAACTTGCTATCGTACATCGTATATCGCATATCGTTCGTATTTCAATCGTATATCAATCGTATTTTTTGACAACTGATACGATGGCGCCACTGTAATGCACGTTCAATAATTAAGTGCCATATATTAATAATAAAATGAATTCTCATAAGAAAATCATCATTTCAATTTACAAAGACTGTGAGCAAATTTATTTCG
>CM037786.1:962931-1001733 GCA_021229015.1 Solen grandis
ACAGTAAAATTAGAAATTACATTTCACCTCATGACGTAAAATGACATCATACGACATTCATCTTCTGAAAATCTAATGAAAACCAAGAGACTTATATTCTGTCCAAATATCATCTTTATAGCTCATCTGTAAACGATTTTATACGCATTTGAAATTTGACGTCAATGGTTCGAATCTTGGATTCGCAATAAAACCTTTGCATTTTCGAATTTTGAAAAACGGACACTGGGATACACAACTAAAGTGTAACGTATACATTCTGTGAAATTTTGATGAAAATCGGCCCAAAAATAATGGCTGTACACCGCGTACAAACATTTTTAGACGACGTCATGTTTGACGTCATAACACGTCATAGTAGTCAAATTAAAATTATTAAAATGCAAAATGTTCTATCTGAAGCATATGCTATTAAATGTTCAAGGTGCTTGGATGTTTTCAACATATAAAAGTTTACATGTAAAATTTAGAAATTAATTTTCAACTTCAAACCTAGAGACTTATAATCTGTCCAAATATCATCTTTCTAGCTCATCTGTAAGCGATTTTATGCGCATTTGAAATTTGACGTCAATGGTTCGAATCTTGGATTCGCCATAAAACCTTTGCATTTTCGAATTTTGAAAAACGGACACCGGTATGCACAACTAGAGTGTTACATATATATTCTGTGAAATTTTGATGAAAATCGTCCCAGAAATAAAGGCTGTAGACAGCGGACGTCAAGTTTGACGTCAAAACACGTCATAGTAAAATGAAAATTATTGAAATGCAAAATGTTCTATCTGAAGCATATGCAATTAAACTTTCAAGGTGTTCGGACGTTTTCAACATATAAAAATTAACACGTAAAATTTAGAAATTACATTTCACCTCATGACGTCATATGACGTCATACGACATTCATCTTCTGAAAATCTTAATAAAATCAAAATTTTTAATTTTAAAAAAATTTAAATTTTCAACTTCAAACCTAGAGACTTATAATCTGTCCAAATATCATCTTTCTAGCTCATCTGTAAGCGATTTTATGCGTATTTGAAATTTGACGTCGATGGTTCGAATCTTGGATTTGCCATAAAACCTTTGCCTTTTCGAATTTGGAAAACCGATACCGGGGTTCACAACTAGAGCCTAACATACACATTCTGTGAAAATTTGATGAAAATCGGTCCAGAAATAATGTCTGAAGACCGCGTACACACTTTTTCATCTGACATCAAATCTGACGTTATATGACGTCATATGAATATGAAATTCATTGCATCCGAAAGCCCATGGTTTGAAATATATGCCATAAAATTTTAATTGTTCTGAGTCAATGGCAACACCTCGAAATTAACACAAATATAAGAGGAAGAAAACAAGAATAAGAAGAAGAAGAATAAGACAGACAGACAGACAGTATATTTTATTGACGTAAACTTTACAGTTTCTTGTCATGTATATATGTATAAATATAAATAAATAATCAAATGATCAAGTGTAAATAAATCAAATATATCATGCAAAGATTCACTTATTTTTGTCATAAATCAAACAAATAATGCAATGATTCACTTATTTTTGTCATATATTTTTTTCTTAACATACAATTATGGAGGATGGACTTTGAAAAAGATTTAAAATTAATACATGAAAACAAATAAAAATACTTTTGTAAGTACACATAATTATCAAAAATTATATAAGTGAATTTCTATGCTGCATCGCTTCAAAGACAAATTTACTGAGTTTAAATATATCATTTCTATTAGATGAAGACATTATTTGAACAAATTTAAACATACTTGGACGTTTTATGTAATAATTCTTAATGTACATTTTTCTAAGAATAACTAGAATCGCTATCGCGATATCATCGGTTTTCGCGAAGGCAATGTCATTCAGTTCACGAGTCTCATGATTCGAAAATTGTTCAATGGCTTGTTGAATACTGTTAACAAACATTTCAAACATCTTTGTCGCAATATTTAAGCAGACCTTTTACCCAAAAGAATATTTTTGAGTATTACCTGTCAGTAATGTAGTCGCAATCTTGAAAACTTTTTTACGGAATTCAGTTAGTGCCACATTAGATGTGTGTGTTGCTTTATGGTGGTGACAAACGACAATTGTAATTGATAAACAACAGTTGCAAACGACACACAACAGTATAAAATGACACACGAAAATGCGACATGACATTCATCATTATTACGAACTTATGTTGCATTGAATAACTATCATTTTCATGAAATATCGCATTAATTTTGGAGTGTCGTTTCAAATAGATGTAACCAAGGAACAGAATGCAAAAAAATTGCATAATAATCAGACTTCAATTTTTTTAGTTATAAAGAGTGATTTCAAGCCAAGCGCCCCCTAGCGGCCAAATAAGAAACAAAATTGGTTAAAATTAACTGTTAGGTACGTAGCAATGCAGCAAATGGTTCAATCAAGTATACAAGTCGCACTAGTCAAACATTCTATTTCTTATATACCACAATTTGAAGCATAAAAAACTTGGACTGCCGTAAAATGACCAAATCAAGTCCGATCTTCAAAAACTGAACATCACTGGAAAGAACTTTTCATGAACTAAAACTTTTGTTCATATTCTCTCAATGAAATGTTTTTAGTTTTGGAGCACTTTGGGCCCGAATAAAAACACAATTATCGTAATGTGACCTTGACCTTTTCAATGTTTTTTTAACTTTTTTATTGTGAGGCCCTTTCAAACTTATCTAAGCATAACGTGTGAAAATTCCATTACGAATAAACAAAAAATAAAGTCAGGAGCGACAAAAAACATGTTTTTGGAATTTTAATTTTTCCTAAATTTTAGTGAAGTTTGACCGTTTCTAGAGGACAAACCACACATTTCTTAAATTCGCCACCCCATATATTTTGTGTGTATATGTCTTTCAAATCGTATGCAGCAAACATAATTCTTCTATCTGATCTCTAACAAAAATGGCTAGGATTTTCGTAGACCTACCCTTATTTGCACAGTTTTTTTTTGCGAGGTTCGAACATTCAACCTTCCGTAGCTCAAAAGCTTTCATCCACACGGACCCTCGAATCCTATCATATGTTATTAGGGAACAGAATGCAAAAAAACTGTATTCGAATCGGACTTCAACTTTTTGAGTTATAAGCAAAAGAATGATTTCAAGAAAAGCGCCCCCTAGCGGCAAAATGAGAAAGAAAATTGATTAAAATTCTACATTAAGGTACCTAGCAATGCAGCAAATAGTTCAATCAAGTATACTAGTCGCACAAGTCAAACTTTTTATTCTTATATATCAGAATTTGAAGCATAAAACCTGATTTACAATTATTCCAAAAAAGGATCAAACTTTGGACTGCCGTATAATGGCCAAATCAAGTCCGATCTTCAAAAACTAAACATCACTGGAAAGAGCTCTTTAAGTACTAAAACTTTTGTTCATATACTCTCAATGAAATATTTTTGGTTTTGGTGCTATTTGTGGCCGAATAAAAACACAATAATCGTAATGTGACCTTGACCTTTTCATTTTTTTTAAAAATTTTTTAATTGTGAGGCCTTTCAAACATAACAATACATATAGTGTGAAAATTTCATGAAGAATGAACAGAAAATAAAGTCAGGAGCGACAAAAACACGTTTTTGAAATTTTAATTCTTCCTTAAAATTTAGTGAAGTTTGACCGTTTCTAGAGGACAAACCACGCATTTCCTAAATTCGCCACCCCATATATTTTGTGCGTATATGTCTTGCAAATCGTATGCAGCAAACAGAATTCTTCTATCTGATCTCTAACAAAAGTGGGTAGGTTTTTCGTAGACCTACCTTCATTATTCCACTTTTTCCCAAGGTTCGAATATTCAACCTCTCCTAGAACAATTTTTCCCGCCAGTACTCGATTTCCATCATATTTGATTGGGCTGTCAACAAGGAACATTATGTAAAAAAACCGCATCTAAGTCAGATTTCAAATTTTTGAGTTATTAGCAAAACAGTGATTACATGCATTGCGGGCTATTGGCTAAAACAGAAATAAAAGTGAAAAGTTTGACCATTTAGGCATATGTTCAGATAAAGATGACTCCATGCCCAAACTTTCATAGCTGTAGCTTTTCTCATCTGGCTGCTAGGCTGGCTACAAGAATGGGTAGAATTGGAATATTAATAAAAACTAGATTTCATTCGTTGATACGAATGATAGGACTTTCTGCTAACATTGAAAAATATAAAGATTAATACCGTTAGAAAGAATATATATTAACTTCCCTACCTTTTACTTTTTTTTCGTATGGACTTCTCATGCATTAACTTTGTGAAATAAGCCATATGGCAAAAATAAATAAATCTTTATTTTGATATCGCTTTCTTATAACTTGACCAATTTTAGCATTCTAGGTACCATAATAAATATCCTGAAAATCCCGGCAATTCCATTGTAGCATATTTGGGTCTAGTTTTATAGGTATTCAAAATATAAGCAATTAAACTTAAACCTCTTCATTCTGCATATCAAAATTCTTTTTTTTTTATTTTCGTGTACAGTCGCGGGAATAATATAGTAAATGCTACCATGCAATAGAATCGTCGACGCGTGTAGCCTCGTGAGTTAAATTCCAATAACGCTTGTACATACGATCGAGGCGACTGTATTACACAAAGTTACTCCATTTTGCGCTTTTAGCTAACGGACAAATTAGCTTGCAGCGTCTTGAACGGATGACATGTGTTGATCATTTTGTTTCAAACGTCTACACTTATACACGCTCATGGTATCTCAAGCTGGCAATTAAATAACATTGTACTATAACATATGTTTTCACATAGGTTATCATTTATCATAAATTTGGAATATAGCTTGTACAACATTTATCGATTGATGCAACAATAAAGTCGGGAAATTGCAATGTTTCAACAACGGTCTAAATGACATGTGTCAAAACGCTCAAAGGATTATGGGTAACGCAATGCTGCAACTGATATGTATAAGTAACGTAAATAAAATGATTTGACAAAACATTAAATCATTGTCAACACTTGTTTAGTTTGTTTGTTTGTCTGTTGGGTTAACATCCCACCGACAGTATTTCAGTCATTTGGAGACGATGTCTACTTAATGGAGTTATAGTGCTGCCACACTGCAGTATCACCAATCTGGTGCATGATTCAACCAAGTGAAAGTAGGATATTTTCTGAAAATTCTTACAATTGGCTTTAAATTCGTATTTTTTATGTAACTTCCTTATTTTTTTGATCAATTTCAAAACTCTAGGTGCCAAAATAATTGTCTTAAAATTCTCTACATCTCACTTGCTTAATGTGTTGACTTATTTCATATGAGTATTTAGATATAAGCCGTGAAACTCTTTCATAACGGCAAAATCGCTGAAATTCTTTTTAAATTCTTTTTTTTGGATCAATTTCAAAATTTGGCCAAAACACACGCTTTATGTACAGGAAAATGTTTAATATTTTTTGAGATACAAGCTCTTAAACCTCCTGAAAAAAGAAAAAAAATCACCAAAACTATATGAACGAATTTCTTTTTTTCCCCATTTCTCCATGAATCTTAGGTCAATCATTAAACTTTAAACATCAAAATAACGGCCAAGTATTGCTCTACAAATAATATTCATCATCATATTTTGAAAAATCAAAGGTTTTCGAGATATAAACTGTTAAACACACTGAGGGTTACCAAATTTTCGTTTTTCCGCCATAACTCAACCGATTCAACCCCGATCATCAAAAACTAAATATCATCTGAAAGGTCTTTCTAAATACTACAAATTATACGCATAGTGTCTCGATAGAATATTTACCGTTTTTGAGATATTAAAGGCCGAAGAAAAACCCGATAATTGATATATGACCTTGACCTTTGGGAGTTTCCGGAAACGAAAGTGACATGGCTCCATAGAATCTAATACTGCATCTTCAGTCAAAATTTCAAGCAAATCATACAAAAAATAAAGCCTACAGGGCTTAAAAACCGTTAAGTTTTAATACGAAAGTTTTATTAGCATTATGACGTCATGTGACATCATATGACGATAATCTTTTCAGAATTTATAGAAGATCTGGAGACTAATATTAAGTCCAAATATCAGCTTCCTAGCTGATCTGGAAGCGATTTTATACGTATTTGAAATTTGACGTCAATGATTCGAATCTTGGATTCACCATTAAACCTTTTTCTTTTCGAATTTGGAAAACCGGACAGCGGAAGGCATAACTAAAGCCTAACATACACATTCTGTGAAATTTTGATGAAAATCGGTCTAGAAATAATGGTTGAAGACCGCGTACAAACTTTTTCACCTGACGTTAAATCTGACGTTATATGACGTCATATGAATATGAAATTCATTGCATTCGGAAGCTTATGGTTTGAAATATATGCCATAAAATTTTCCTTGTTCTGAACCATTGGCAACACACCGAAATTAACACAAATATAAGAGGAAGAAAAAAGTATAACTAGATTTCGTTTGCACGGCAAACGATAGGACTTTCTGCAAACCGTTTAAAACTCAATCAAACTGAAAACTATGAATACGGAATACGCAGAAAATATTAGGTATCTAGAGTGTAACCTATATATTTTTTGAAAATTTTCGAAAAATTCATCAAGTTATAATGTTTTAGATTGCTTAAAAACGTTTTTGATCCGACGTCTATTCTGATGTCATATGGATGTGAATATAATTGTATATGAAAATTCAGCATATTTAATATATGCCCTAAATTGTTTGTAGTTCTGGACCATTGGGATCACACTGAATTTATTGCACGAGAAATGAAAACATATAATAACCCTATAATGTCAAATGACGTCCGGCCTATGAAAATCTGAAGAAAACCTTTAAAATTACAATATGTGTTAATTTCAGCTTTTTATCTCATATGGAGTACTCAATCTGACTAACATCTCCTATATAAACGCTACGCTACATAACATCGTAGGAAGATCATGTACTTTAGTCAGATTGTACAAAATTTAATTTCGAGGTCATATTTTTTTTAACTTGGTTTCACCACAGAACCTTGGTCTTTTCAATATTTTGTAAACGAAAGTAAGGATGCACAACAAAATCATAACTTATACCTTTTGTGAATTTACTAGAAAATCCATTCAATAATAAATTCTGCAGGGCGCGTACAAACGTTTAAACTGACGTCAAATCTAGCGTTTATGATGTCATATGATGTGCTATGAATTTAAAAATCATTGCATTCAAAAGACATGGTCTGAAATATTTGCCATACAATTTTCACTCTTCTGGGCCATTGCCAATTACATTTTCCAAAAATGTTTAAAATTATGTAAAAGTGAAAGTAGGGTATTTTCTATTTTCCAAAAATGCTTAACTTACAGTGTAGCAACACCATGTGACCAGGACGTCACTAAAGGCATCAAAACCAAGACAAAACTGCTAACTTTTGTCTCCGCTTCAACATAGAAAAGTAGCAATAAGTAGTATAGGTTAGTTCATACAGTGGTCATGCGATTCCTCAATGTGGCGATTCATTGAATACCGGCCTTGACTCGAGCTACAAGCCCTGTCCGTTGTTTTAGCCCTTCTTATTCTATATGAAATTTTTGGGCGATTATTCAAACATGCGATTTTGGATTCCTTGAGCTCCGTCCCCGGTCCCTAAATAGCTTAAGCATTCTATATAATTTCTATGCAATTCCTCGAAGTCGATAACAAAACCTATCTGTATCTCCTTGACAAGCAAACACCAGCCCTATGATCACCTATCCCTGTAATTCACACCTTTTCACACATCGTCAAACCTCCGAGAGTACATAGGTGAATCGTTATATCAACACGGACATGTAAAACGTATTTTCTCATCTACTGATCATGTAACAAACTGTGACGGGTCTGCATAATTAATCATTTGTCATTAAAGAAGCCTATTTTGGTTGTTTATTTGTGTGTGTGTTTTTTTTTTCTCTCTGTAATCATTAATTTGGAGAACCACGGAAAAATGTTTAGTGTTTATTACAAGAATGTAAAAAATACACAACGCCGCAATTACACAAATTAAAACAAAGGGTTTCCATCAAATTATCGGTAATAAAGAACTTATTTCTGATTTAACTTTTGCAATGAAAGCTATAATCGAGTTATTTTTGTAATGGTTAAATATATTCTATGTTTAAAAGGTACTATTGAAGTCTAAACGTAACAAAATAATTAATGAAAAGATAAAGTTGAGGTATCAACAAATATAAATATACTGAATTTTGACATATAAATGATTCCTCGAATATGGCGATTTTTCAAATTTTTATGCAGATCCCGTCCAACCTTGAGGAATCGAGTGACCACTGTAATTGCATTTAACTACACAATATACCCAGTCAGCAGAAGTTATCGGGCCAATATAGCACTATCGGCACCTATATCTGCACTGTGGGTGATTAATACCCCCGCAAAATGCTTTGATACAGGAGAAGCCAGACTCCAGGCGGAGCATAAATAAGAACCTGTATACATAGTATATTACATATGATAGCAATCAATAAGTAAGTAAAGTCATTTTTTAAAGTGGACAGAGAATCAGTTATGGTTATTTGGCACAGAAGTATAAAAGTGTAGTCACAGTTCTTAGACATTGCACTTCTCCTAGTCGCCATCAGATTCTGGTTACATTTTAAATTTCAAGTCAATACATTGTATAATATTTGAGCAATGTTCCAGACAAGAAAAACAAAATTAACCAAAGGGAGATAACGCAAAAATGAAACCAGGGCAATAATTCTGCGATCCTTGAGACAACTCAAGTGAAATTTATGACACGCACCTATCCACCTGATTATCAATTCATACACAACATTTGAACCGAGTTGGTTAAGAAATGTAGTTCGCGTCACAGGATATTTAAAGTCAAATCAGGGGCAATAACTGCGTAATCCTCGTGGGAACGAAGTGAAATTTGCGTCTTGCACATCTACTGCTAATGAAGAACATTTTTTGTAAAGTATTAGATGAATCAGACTGAATTTGAAAGAGAAATTCACTGGACTAGACATTTCAAGTTGATTCAGGGGCAATAACTTCGTAATCCTTGTGGGAATGAATGAAATTTGAAATTTGCATAAATATTTATGCTAAGTATCAGGTGAAATGGCTGAAAGTACCGAACAAGATTTTGCTTAAATACCACATGACCGACTGACCAATCAACCGACTGACCAACCAACCGACCAACAGGCTGATTCTCTTCCATTTGTGCTGGTATACAGGGGTTTTCATTTCAAAACAAAAATAAATCAATAAAAACCTAGTATCATATTAATTAAAATAAAATCTTAAGGTTTTTAGAACAGGGTTGCTTGCAAAACTGTTCTAAGGAAGCAAACATTTTGGATTTGACAACAGTTCAGGGCTATATTAAGATTTTTTTCATTTATAGATTTCCCTCTTTTTTTACTTCACAGAGAAAAAAGTCCAAAATTTATTTTCTCTCTTAACACTAAATGGTGACAATTTTCATGTTTATTTCAGACTCAGAACTATTGCGATATGGAAGTCAAAATTAAATAAAAATGTATTGAAAATAGATACTGGAGATATTGTATTTAATAAACTGTAATGAAAACATATAATAATTATGCAGGAGACAAATTCGCAATTCATGCATAGATATTTCGAACCATACCTGGCTGGAATTTCCAGCAATAGCCGACAATATATAAATTGTAGGTTTGAGTCCCAGTCGTTTTTTTTCCTTGTGTTTTTTTACACCTAATTATTTTTTGTTGTTCATGTTGCTTTTTTAAATTTCTTTTGCAATATTAGACATACATATTTTTGCCATAATGAAAATCAGGAATTCAAGTACATGTGTACGTAAATAAATAAAACACTAAGTTACATGTAATTCAGATCTCTCTCGAGGACGCAAACTTTAAAAATTAAAATTATGTGCGTCTTGTCGGACGCATGCATATTTGATACATTGAAACTCTAATTATCATGGTTAATGATTTGTCTGCACCGTTTACTCAGTTCAACTTCATAATAGTTTCATAATGGGTTTTCCCCATGCGCTTGCGACTAGCCTGTTGATGTGCAACATGCTTTGATTTTGCCGACATATCATAATCCCTACTGGGACCCATGTTTACATGCACTGAAATACACACGCGTGTGTATATATTCTCCAAATCACCTGTCACATGCATTTGGTTGATAGAACATGAGCAAAGGGCGTGTTGAATTTTATCACAGCATCCATGCATCACTAATTCTTGACAGTGATGCGCCATGTTTGTGTTGATAATAATTATGCATTTATTTTACCAAAAGAGTGATAGCACTGATTACAGCATTAATATTAAAAAAAAATGTCCAAAAGAAAACCGTTAAATTTGAAGGGAAAAATCTAAATAGGACTAGGAGTCATTAAAAAAGACAAAAATTAATTGGCCCCGGAATGATCACATGTATGTCAAACGCGAAAGGTAGCCAGTAAATAAAGAAAATAAAACAATTGATTTACTTCCCAGAGCAAAAATGTGTATTTTTTTGTCTCAACGTCTGTTAGTCTGTAATTTGGGTCATAATCTCTTTTAATGATTGAAATCCTTCTCTATTATATAATCTTAACAGAGCTGTATTTCAATAGAGATTTGACTGTTTCGTTACATTTTGGAGTATACTTAGTTCATGTAAATTTTAACACCAATGAACTAGCAGTATAATTGGACATTTGTTAAGAAAAGATGACCTGTAATTTGATGGTCGTCGCATTACGACAGAATATGTTCAAAAACAAAAACTTAAAGATGAAAAAAAGAAAGAGCAATGCTGTTTTTGGGTTAAAATAAACATTATTTCAACCATCTTTTCTACATCCGTTCTGCATTTTTTATCCTATTTTTTTTATGAACAAAAATAAATAAATTTAAAAAAGAATTTTACCACAGGCATATAATAAATAAGTGCATTCAGGTTTTGAAAAAGACAATAATGTAATGCCCAGGCATTACTAATTTTACTTACTGGTTCTGTGGATCTCCTATTGATGATTTGCAGCGTTCTCTGACAAATCACATACATTTTGACAGTTGACTGACTTATTTGCCAGCTCAAATAGCCAAAATAATGCATTACGCCAGGATAATTCTCTCTCCATGTCACATCGACATGCCATGAAATCCATTTGTGTAATGTTTGTATTTAGATATTCAGAGTGGTTTAGATGTCATTTCCAGGTTGATTCACTTTTACAAGTTATAATTAAGGTTTTTGCCAAGTAAATCCGTTTGATTATTGGTAGAACATCATAATTTTTAAAAGTTTAAATCTGCACACGCCTGCCTGAGGGCGACCATTTTGGGCGCGCTTGATTCACTGCTCGGTGCAGATTTGGGGTGAACTGAACAGACAGAACGGCAATCAAGCGTTCGGGACATGTTCTCTCCGCACCATTTTCCGAGGTGGTGCATACAGTAGAGAACAACAATATGGCGGATAATGGCGGCAGAGTTAGTCCAACAACATGTTTTTTTGAAGTTTATTGCGTGTCTTTGAATTAAAGCGCAAACAATTTAACATGTTTAGTTCAATAAACTTTTCCACAATACTTTTTTGTCATTTTTATTGATTATGTTTGCATCGTAATGGCTTGTGGAGGGAAATTTTCTATGTTGGAATAGAATATAATATTTTATTTCACCAATTACTGGTCATATAACATGATATGTAAATCAGTTACATATAAACATAAGGGTATATAACGAAAAGGACATCCTTTGATTTTAATTTTTGTCATCTGATTGATCATTTAAAGCTAAAAAGACAGCAGCTTCCGAAGAAGTCAAAATCTGTCAACTTTCTGGATAGATCAATGTTCCAATTCACTTGTTTCAATGGTGTGAGCATTTAATTGCCACATTCTGTTCCGACCAGCGAATCAAGCGCGCCCTATGTTTGTTTTATTTGGTGCTGGGTTACGCTGTGTACTGTACTATACAGTACTATATTGATAAATAATAGAATTGACACACTATTCAATTATTGTCAACACTTGTTTAGCTAGTAATATCAATATGATATTTGTAAAAAAGTTTATTTTGCAATTTATTTGACTAATACATATCTGTAAACTTACATATTCCGAAAATGCATCAATTAAGGTGAAAGCGAAAGTAGGATATTTTCTGAAAATTCTTACAAGTGGGTTAAATTCGTATTTTTGATGTAACTTCCTTATAATGTGATCAATTTCAAAACTCTAGGTACCAAAATAATTGTCTGAAAATTCTCTACATTTCACATGCTTTATATATAGAATATTTTCAATATTTATTGAGATACAAGCTATTAAACATCGAAAAAAAATTGCTAAAATCACTAAAGTTATATGCACGAAATTCGTTTTTTCCCAATTTCTCAATGAATCTTAGGCCAATCATTAAACTTTAAGCATCAATAGAACGGCCAAACATTGCTCTACAAATAATTATTATTCATCATCATATTTTCATATTTTCGAAAATCAAAGGTTTTCGAGATTTAAACTGTAAAACACACTGAGGGTTACCAATTTTTGGTTTTCCGCCATAACTCAACCGATTCAACCCCGATCATCAAAAACTAAACATCATCTAAAATGTCTTTCTAAGCACTACAAATTATATGCATAGTGTCTCGATAGAATATTAACCGTTTTTGAGATATTTAAAGCAGAAGAAAAACCCGATAATTGATATATGACCTTGACCTTTGGGATTTTCCGGAAACGGAAGTGACATGGCACAATAGAATCTAATACTGCATCTTCAGTCAAAATTTCAAGCAAATCATACAAAAAATAAAGCCTTTCAGGGCTTGAAAACCGTTTTGTGTTAATACGAATGTTTTTTAAGCATTATGACGTCATGTGACGTCATACGACGTTCATCTTATTAGGATGTAAAGAAAACCTGGAGACTTATAATCTGCCCAAATATCAGCTTTCTAGCTCATCTGGAAGCGATTTAATACGCATTTGAAATTTTTGGAATCGCCATAGAACCATTACCTTTTCAAATTTTGAAAATCGGACACAGGGATGCAAAACTAGAGCCTAACATACACATTCTGTGAAATTTTGATAAAAATCGGTCCAGAAATAATGGTTGTAGACCAAATCTGACGTTATATGACGTCATATGAATATGAAATTCATTGCATCCGAAAGCTCATGGTTTGAATTATATGCCATAAAATTTTCATTGTTCTGGGCCAATGGCAACACATCGAAATTAATACAAATATAAGAGGAAGAAAAAAAGAATAATAACTAGATGTCATTCGTGAAAACGAATGATAGGACTTTCTGCAAGTTGTGTTAATGCAAAAAGCAGGAGATAGAAGTTTCATGTAATGATTCACCTCTGGTAGTATTTCATGTTCATGCTAAACAATTCACATTATATTCCGAAATTAGTGCAAATGATAAGAACTTAGTATTGGTCTGTGACGTAACATGATGTTATATGATTTCTAGTTTAAAGGTCCTATGTTCGTATCTTACTTCAGCCACAATACTTCGGTTTTTCGGAATTAAGGTTAGCTGACAAAATATTCACACCTTAGTTTCAAGATGTACCATCTGTAAAAATTTGAAGAAAATCTGATCACAAATGGCGGCTGTAGAGCGCGAATACCTTTTTTTCACTATTTTTAGCTCTGACGCCAGGTGACGTCATAGGGTGCTGAAAATGCTGTTGCTCAAAAGCGCATATTTTTACTGCAATAACTCTGAAATTTTCATTATTCTGAACAACTGGCATCATGTCGAAATCATTGCCCCAAATTAAAACTAAGTGGTATGCTTAGGAACGTCCTATGACGTCACGATTCAAAATATTTGTAGAAATGTTGCAGAACTGCAACTGTGTAAGTTTCAACTTTCTATCTCATCCTGAAGCTCTTCAATCCTAAAATGAAATTTTTGGTCCTATGTTCGAATCTTATTTCAGCCACAGAACTTCGGTTTTTTCGGAATTTCGGTTAGCTGGCAGGATATGCACACCTTAGTTTCAAGGTGTAACATCTTTAAAAATTTGAAGAAAATTCGACCATAAATGGCGGCTGTAGAGCGTGAACACCTTTTTTTCACTATTTTTAGCTGTGACGTCACATGACGTATATGATGCGAAAATTTTTTTTGCTAAAAAAGAGTATACATTTACTGTCATAACTCTGAAATTTTCATTATTCTGAGCAACTGACATCATGTCGAAATCATTGCCCTAATATGAAAATAAGAAGTATGCTTATGACGTCAATGACGACATTGACGTCACGACTCAAAATAAATTAAAAGAAATTAGCAAAACTGCAAACTGTGAAAGTTTCAAACTTTCTATCTCATCCTGAAGCTCTTTAATCTAAAATAAAATTTTTTCGGTCCTATGTTCGAATCTTATTTCAGCCACAAACTTCGGTTAGCTAAACAGGATATCACCCTTAGTTTCAAGATGTACAACTGTGAAAATTTTAAGAAAATCCGACCATAAATGGGGGGCTGTAGAGCGGGGAAAAACCATTTTTACTATTTTTAGCTGTGACGTCACATGACGTCATATGGTGCTGAAAATTTTTGCTCAAAAGAGTATACTTTACTGTCATAAACTCTGAAATTTTCATTATTCTGAACAACTGGCATTAGTCGAAATCATTGTCCTAAAAAAAAAATTAAGAAGTATGCTTATGACGTCAATGACGTCAGGACTCAAAATATAGTAGAAATTCTGCAGAACTGCAACTGTGTAAGTTTCAATTTTCTATCCATTCTGAGCCTTTAATCCAAAAATGAAATTTTGGGCCCTAGTTCGAATCTTATTTCACCCCACAGAGCTTGGGCCCTTGGAATTTCGGTTAGCTAAAAGGTATACACATTTAGTTTAAAGAATCCCATTGTGAAAATTTGAAAAAATTTTCGACCATAAATGGGGGCTGTAGAGCGTGAACACCATTTTTCATTTTTTAGCTGTGACGCACATGACTCATAGGGGCTAAAAATTTTTTTTGCTCAAAAGAGTATCTTTTACTGTCATAACTCTAAAATTTTCATTATTCTGAACAACGGCATTTGTCGAAATCATTGTCCAAAATAAAAATTAAGAAGTTCTTATGACGTCACATGAGTCATATGACGTCGGGACTCAAAATATATGTAAAAATTTTGAGATCTGCAAACTGTGTAAGTTTCAACTTTCTATCTCATTCTGAAGCTCTTTAATCCTAAAATGAAATTTTCGGTCCTATGTTCGAATCTTATTTAAGCCACAGCACTTCGGCTTTCGGAATTTCGGTTAGCTGAAAGGATATACACATCTTGTTTAAAGATATACCACTGTGAAAAAAAATTTAAGAAAATTCGACCATAAAAGGGCGTGAGCGTGAACACCATTTTTTTCCTTTTTTTAGCTCACGCACATACGTCATGGGGTTTTAAAAAACTTTAAATCGAAATTTAAGCACTGAACAGCGGCATTAATTTTTCTTTCCCTTAAAAAAATTTCAAGATAAAAAATAACCCTTTTGAATTAAAAAATTTTTTTTAAATAAAAAGCTCATAACGTCATATACATTTATTTTCAAAAAAATTTTTTAAAACCCCCAAACCCAAATTACGCCCCCCAAAATCATTTTTCTTTTTTCAAGTAGGACCGATTTTAAAAAAAATTTTAAAATTTACGCCCTTGGTTCGAAACTGGAAACCAAAAGAACCTTGGACTCTTTGAATTTTTAAAAAAGGCACCGGGATCACAACTAAACTTAATAACACATTCTTGGAAAATTTGATGAAAACGTTCATTTAAAAATGCTCGGGCCGCGTACAAACTTGTGTAGCTTTTTTAAGTGTGACGTCTAGACGCAAGAGAATAAAAAACATGAAACAAAAAACATTTCTTGGAGAAATGACATCAAATTTCATTGTCCTTTGGGCCCAATTTAAAAATAAATTTTGTGTTTAAAAATTAGAAATTTGATGACGCATATGACTCACAAGACTCCATTTTCACAAAAATTTAAACTACGGAGATCTATGTACTGACAAAATATCAAACCTTTTGTCTCTTTAGGACGATTTTTTTTGAGCATTTGTCAATTTGACGTCCTTGGTTTAATCTTGCATGCCATAGAACCTTTTCTTTTCGAATTTTGAAAAACGGACAAAGGAAGCACACTAGAACTTAATATACCATTCTGTGAAAAATTTTATAAAAAAAACGGTTCATTTTTTATCCCTGGACCGCGTACAACCTTTTTTAGCAAATTGCCAAGTGTGCGTCAAAGACGTCATAGGGATATGAAAAATTTAGAATTTTTTAATTACCATATAATAAAAGCCATCGAAATTTAATCCCTAGGGCGATTGCAAAATAAAAGAAAATCCTGAGGGAAAAAAAGAAAAATAATAAAAAATAGATGCATTCGTTTTTAAAAGAAGATAGACTTTCTGCAACACCTTTATATAGTATATATAGAAATACATAATAGAATAATCTGTCCAAATTGCAACTTTCTATCCCCTATTTCTATAAAAAAGCACAAATGAACCATTCTGTGAATTTTAATAAAAGTCCGCCCAATCTTGCACATGAGTTTACATACAACATTTAAACTAGTCTATGACATGAAAGAAAAAAGAAACAGTGTTCAATGTAATTTCTAACTTTCACACACATAATTTCATCCCCCCTCAGTTGTAACCTTTTTAATTTTTGCCTCTTTTGAAGAATATTGAATATTTTTTAAAGGGTTATCCTTTCGACACCCGTAACGTAGTTAATCGTTTTAGCGATTTTGGCGTGCTTTTGGGGTTTCCCTTTTTCCATAAATTCCGGAATTTTCGAACTATGGTGATATTTGAAAAGGGAACATCCCAGCCTACAAAAGAGCAATATGAATATCTAGCATAACAATGCAGTTTTTAATGGGGCAAAATGTGGGGCTGCGTGTGAATTTTCAAGCTTGCAAAATGCTCGCTAGCTACAAAAGTGTTCAAATACGGATTTTTGTCTTGTGCCGTTGTACAAGTATTTTAAATTTAATGCTTTTTTTGGAAACAGCAAAAATTCGACAAAAAACAACAACAAAAAAAAAAAAAAACAAAATCAAATATAGCCCTCAATTGCAATTTGATTTTTTTTTTTTTTTTTTTTTTTTTTAATCGTTGCCAAGGATTTAAGCCTGGGGGACCCCCGCGCGTGACCTTTTCCAAATTTTTTTTGATCGATTTTTTTAAAATCTTATTTTCCCCTGTAACTTTCTTATATAAGTCCAATTTCAAAAACTTGGGACCGTTAGAAAACTCTTAAAACGCTACTTTTTTTACGCATAAATTTTAAAAACTTATCTTCGTCGTTTTTTTTGAGATATTGACTGTTTAAAAACCCCGAAAACAGCAATTATCGCAAAAATTACTTCATTTTTATTTTGTTTTTTTTTCTTTAACTTTTTATTGCAAAAACCCAATTTAATAAACAAAATCTTTGGGAAAAGCAAAATTTTTCAGCTAAAATTCTTTTTCATACATATATTACAAAAATCGAATTTATGAGATAGGGTACATATAGCAGTAGGGTGAAATCAATTTCCTCACATGCCTAATAACCCATAAAATTTCATCTCCAGGGCTATTGCAACAATTAAAAAAAAAGCGTTTTATTAGGGGAAGAAAAGAATAATATAAGAAACAAAAGACTCACTGACGTCATATGACGTTTTTTTTCACATAATTTTTAAGACCCCAGAGACATACTAAATACAAAATTTCAACTTTTTATCCAAATAGACAGTTTTTATAAGCATTTAAAAATTTTCGACCTTGGTTCGAACTTTTAATTGCTATAGAACCCCTGGGCTTTTTGAAATTTTAAAAAAGGACACCCGGATACCCCAATAAGAACTTTTAAAAACCCATTCTTGAAAATTGATAAAAAACGCCCATAAAAATGGCTCTGGACCGTGTACAAACTTCTTAGTCAATTTAATTGACGCTTTTGACGTCATAGACTTCGAAAATCTTTAAATCGAAATTTCAGAATCCGAAAAATGGGCATTTAATTTTTATTGCCCCCAAAATTTCAAAATATAGAAATAATCTTGTTAAAATAGAATTTATTATCATATAATGACGTCACGTAACGCATATGACATTTATTTTTCACAAAAGTTTAAACCCCAGAGACCATATACGACCCAATACACTTTTTATCCAAAAAGACCGATTTTAAAGAATTTAAAAATTTTCGACCTTGGTTCGAATCTTGGAATCCCCTATAGAACCTGGACCTTTTGAATTTAAAAAACGGCACCGGGGTGCACAACAAACTTAAAATACACATTCTGTGAAAAAATTTTTGAAAACGTTTCCCAAAAAGGCCTGGACCGCGTCAAACTTGTGTACATTTCAAGGGGAGATTAAACCCTAGAGTAAAAACAAAAATCAAAAAAAACATTTCTTGAGAATATACATCAAAATTCATTGTCCTTGACCAAAAAACAAATAAATTTTGTTTTAAAAATTAGAAAAATTTTATGACGTCATAGACGCACAAACTCCATTTTCACAAAATATTTAAAAACATCGAGATCAAAACGACAAAATACAACCTTTGTCCATTTAGGGAAAAGATTTTTTGGGGGCATTTTTTCAATTTTCGCCTTGGGTTTTAATCTTGCATTCGCCATAGAAACCTTTTGTTTTTTTGAAAATTTTAAAAACGGGGCAAAAGATGCACAAATAAACTTAATATACACATTCTGTAAAAATTTGATAAAAATCGGGTTCATTAATTATCGCTCGGACCCCGGGAAAAACTTTTTTACAAATTGCCAAGTGTGACGTCCAATTTACGCAAAGGGCATAGAAAAATTTTTGAATTTTTTAATTACGCATATGAAAATAGCCTCGAAATTTTTAAATTTTCCAGGGCGATTCAACATATGAAAAACCCGGGGGAAGAAAAGAATAAAAATAAAAACTAGAGTCATTTTTTAAAAGAAGATAGGGCTTCTGCAACATCTGCTTTAATTAGTATAATAGAAGAAGACTAATAGATAATGTCCAAAAAGCAACTTTTTATCCCTCTATTTTATATAAAAAAAAGCACAAATAGAACACTTTTTGTAATTTTAAAAAAAAGTCCCCCCATATCTTTTCACAGTAGTTTCATACAAAATTTAACAAACAAATGACATGAAAAAAAATGAAAAATGTTTTAAATTAAGTTTCAAAATTTCAACACATAGAATTTCATCACTCCATCATTTTTAACCCTTTTTTTAATTTTAGCCTCTTAGGAAAAATATTAATATTTTATATGCTATATCCTTCACACCGTAAAGTAGTTAAAATTTGTTTTAGCGATTTTGGGTGCTTGGGCTTTCCCCTATTTTTTTCCATAAATTCCTGGAATTTCGAACTATGTGAATTTTGAAGGAACATCCCCGCCTACAAAATGATGCAATATAAAAACGTTAGCATAACAATGCAGTTTTTAGATGGCAAATGTGGGCGCGTGTGAATTTTTTAAGGCTTGCAAACGCTCGCTAGCTACTATTTGCAAATACGGGTTTTTGTCTTGTGCCGTTGTACAGTATTAAATTCAAACTTATTTTTGGAAACAGCAAAATTCGACAAAAAACAACAACAACAAAAAAAAAAAAGAACAAAAACAAGTATAGCCCCAAAAGCAAATTTTATATATTTTTTTTTTTTTTTTTTTTAAGTCTTGCGCAAAATTTAAGCCTGGGGACCCCTGGGGCGTGCCCTTTTTTTTAAAGAAAGAAAAACAAGAAATAGAAGTAAAACAAAAAATTTGGTAACCCTTAAAAGCCTTTTTTTAAAAATTTTAAGCATAAATTTAAAAACTTATTTCAGTCTTTCCTGAGATATTGACGTTAAAACTCAAAAAAAAGCAAAATTTTTCAAAAAAACTTTTTATTTCATTTAGTTTTTTTCTAAACGTATTGCAAAAACCAATTTTTCTAAATTTTTTGGAAACCAATTTTTTCACTAAATTTCTTTAAACCATACATTATTTTACAAAAATCGATATTTATTAGAATGGTTTCAATATCAGTAGGGGGGGAAATCAAATTTCCCCCCCATGCCTAATAACCCCAAAAAATTTTTCGTCCTAAACATTGCAACAATTAAAATAAGCGTTTAGTTAGGAAGAAGAAAAAAATAATATAAAAAACAAAAAGACGTCACGTGACGTCATAAAGACTTTTAATTTTTACATAAATTTTTAAGAAACCCCGAGAATACAACTGACAAAATTTCAACTTTCTTTTTCAAATGGGCAGTTTTTTTTTAACATTTTTAAAAAATTTAGACCTTGGTTTGAATCTTGAATTCGCTATAGAACCATGGGCTTTTTTAAATTTGAAAAACGGACCCGGATACACAATAAAAACTTAAATACAAAATTCTGTGAAAATTGATAAAAATCGCCCATTAATAATGGCCTGGACCGGTACAAACTTTTTTAGTCAATTTCAATGGACGTCATATGACGTCATAGACTTCGAAAATCATTGAAATCGAATTTCGAATCCAAACAGCGGGATTAAATTTTTTTTTTGCCCTTCGAAAATTTCAATAAAGAAAAAAACTTGTTTGAATTGAAATTCATATCATATAATGACTCATAACGTCAAGCATTTAAATTTTTAAAAATGTTTAAGACCCCAGAGACCTAATACTGACCCAATATCACTTTCATCTAAAAAGGACCGATTTTTTAAAAAATTTGAAAATTTACGACCTTGGTTGACCTTGGAATCGCTAAAACCTTGGGCCCTTTGAATTTTAAAAAACGGACACCGGATGCGCAACTAAAATTAATAACACATTCTTAAAATTTGATGAAAATCGGTTCATTAAAAATGGCCTGGGCCGCGTAAAACTTTTGTAGCTTTTTTCAAGTTGACGTCATATGACGTCATGAGAAATGAAAACATGAAATCAAAATAAAATTTCTTGGGGAATATGACATCAAAATTTCATTGCCTTTGGGCCAATTAACTATATAATTATGTGTTTAAAATTAGAAATTTGATGACGTCATAGACGTCACAAGACCCATTTTCACAAAATATTTTAAAACTATCGGAGATCTAGTACTGACAAAAAAACAACCTTCTGTCTCATTTAGGGGCGATTTTTGAGCATTTTTTCAATTTGACTCCTTTGGGTTTTAAACTTGCATTTGCCAAGAACCTTTCTTTTTTGAATTTGAAAAAAGGACAAAATGCACAACTAGAACTTAATAAACATTTTGTGAAAATTTGATAAAAATCGGGTTTATTAATTTTCGCTCTGGACCCGTCAAACTTTTTTTTGCAAATTCCAATGGACTCATATGCTATGGCATATGAAAATTAAGAATTTTTTTTTTACGCATATGAATAAAAGCCCTCGAAATTTAATTCTCCCAGGACGATTGCAACAAAATGAAAATCCGGGGAAAAAAAATAAAAAAATAAAAAAAACTAAAAAGTCTTTTGTTTAAGATACAAACGAAGGGGGCTTTCCGTTTGTTTAAATTTCAAAGGTATTAAATTTAAATTAAAATACAAAAAAAAAATGGAAAAATGACCCAAAAATAAGAAAATTTTTTAATACGTAAATCATCTTTATCTTAAATTAAAACTTACGTTTAAATGTTCAAAAATAAGTTTTAAAAATTTTTTTTTTTTTTTTTCATTTTTTCCCCTTTTAAAGAAATTTTGGGAAAAGCAAAAATATGGATTTTTATTTGATTATGCACACTTTTTTTCTATCATTCGAAAAAAAAACCCAACAAAAAACAACAAAAAAAAACGGGAAAATTTTTTTAAATAATAATATCCCAAGATTTTTTTTCTTACGTTATTCAATCGATTTTTTTTTTATTTTTTATTTAATATCTTTTTCTTTTAAGCAATGGCTTAACTGATTTATTTGCAATTTATCCACAATGAAATTTAAAAAAAAAAAATTTTTTAAAAATCGATTACTTGTCCCTTTTAAAATTGTTTGATTTTTTACATTTGAAAAAATTGGGGGGAAACAAAGACAGAGGTGAAAAGCAAAAAAATTTGAAAAAAAGGTTTTTTTTTTTCCTATGTAATTAACGTTTAAAAGCCCAGAAACTTTCAACTATTCTTTTGCTTTGTATATTTGCTTATTTTTACAGATTTGGGAAAAAGAAACCGTTAAACTTTTTAAAAAACATAAACAACCCGTTTGGAAGATATACATGAATTTGTCATTTTTTTCCCAGGTTTCCCCAGAAAGAAAGTGATGGGCAAATGCAAAAAGATACCCCGTAAAGGTTTTCGGGGGCTCTAGTAAAAATTAACAATTCCGTAAATGCACTCATTTACTAAAAAAACGTATCAAAATTCACTATTAAACGCAGGCATTCATTCCTGCAAAAAAACCCAACCCGGATCTTGCTAAACCCAAACCCCAATTTGCCCCACTTACATGTCTTCTGCAAATTAAAAGTTTCCCCCATGAAAACCCCTTTTTAAACGAAAAACATAAAAAAGGTCATGTTTAAAAACGTAATCACTTAAAATTTTTTCGGGAAATTTTTTCGCGAAATGTTAAGGTACGGCATTTTATTTTATTTAAAGAAATAAAATACAATTTTTTGTTTTTTTTAATTTAAATTTTGTTTAAAAATTTCAATGTTGTCATAAAAAAAGTTACACAACAAAAATTCTATAAGGAAATGCTTAAGTTTGGGCCATCAATCCCTTTGACGCGGGAAAGCGCAAATTTACGTATTGAAATGAAAAATTTTTTTATATTTTAAACGCCGTCAAAAACAAGTAAAACCTAAAGAAAAATATTTTTTTTTGAAAGGACTTTTCAGCTAACGTTCTATTAATCCAAAAAAAAAGTATCTTCGAGAATGCAAAAAGGTTTTTTTTTTCACTTTTTCAAGTAGAAATTCCAAAAACCATAAAATAACTGCCAGGGTTTGATGACGTAATCACTTGAAATTTTCAAGACCTTATGAACGTACTAAGTTTTTTTTACTTTTTTTAAAAGTTTAATTTAATTGGTCAAATTTGGCGTTTTTAAAATTTTTTTTCCCAAAATAATTATATTTTAATTATGAAAGAGTAAATAATCACGTGCAAAACAAACATTTCTTGCAGAATCATCACTTAAATTTTAAACTCTATCAATTCTGAAGATAAATTTTAAGATTAAACTTTAAATAAAGGGATATCGGAGCGAAAAAAATCTTTAAAAGACTTTTTTTTTTGTTTTTTTCGAGGGACGTCAAAACCCACAAAAACTAAAGAGTTTTTTCCATTCAGAAAATAGAACGTAAACTTCTATGCCAAATGTCCCCTGCCCAAATTTTTCATGCTTGTAACCATCAGGGGGTTTTGGGTAACTTTTAAATTTTAATTTTGGGCCCAAAAGTTCGAAATTTGGGTATTCCCCATAAAATCTTAATTTTTTCAAATTTGGCAATTTGAATGCCAACCGGACATCTACATCCTAAAATAAATTTTTGTAAAAATATCAAGAAAAAGGGGACCTATTTAAAGGGCTTAGGGGCGCGAACAAATTTTTGAAGCTGCCCGCCCAAATCTGACCCCATATAAACGCCAATAAAATTTTTAAAAAATGTTAAATGTATAAAAAGAACTTTTTAATCGCTGAAATTTTTCAATTTCTTAAAAATTGACTCAAAAATGTAGATCCCAAAGGGGAGAGAAATTTTTGAAAAAATAGGATTTTGTCCATTAAATGACGTCAAAAACCACGTGTTTTTAAAAAGGAAAACCTTTCGAGAAAAGAAAGTAGCCCTCGGGGCCAAAAAGGGGGGGCCAAATTTTCATGCTTCTATCTACAGTACCTTTGTAACTTTAAAATAATAGTTTTGGGCCCAAAATTTCCCGAAACTCGGTTTTGCCATAAATTCAAAATTTTTTTCAAATTTTAAAAATTTTGAAAGAAAAGGGTTTCCCATCCCCTCAAAAAAATACACTTCTGTAAAAAATATCAAGATAAAATATCAAAAAATAAAGGCCCAGAGCGCGAACAAATTTTTTAAAAGCTGACGTCAAGTCTGACTAAATTGAGGGCATTAAAAATTTAAAAAAATTATTAAATTTTAAAAAATTTTTAATTTTTTGTCGAGGAAATTTTTAATTTTAAAGTTGCAAAGACACTGACAACTTATCAAAAATTAAAACTCTTAATTTTGGAAAAAAAAAGGGAAAAAAAAATAATAAAAATTAAAAGAACTAGAAGTCGTTTTTTTTAAAAATACAAACGAAGCGGCTTTCCTTTTTGTTTTTTTCCCAAAAGGGTGTTGAATATAAAAATTTAAAACAAAGAAATGGAATAATGTTGGTTTAATTTAAGTTTAATTCAATACGTAAATCATCATTATCATAAATATAAAATTATGTTCAAAATTAAGTTTTATTTTTTATTTTTTTTTTTCTTTTTCCCATCTTTTTAGGAAGAAAATTAGAAAGCATATATATGGACTTTTATTTGATTACCCCAACATTTTAAACTATCATGCAAAAAAAATACTAATACAATCCTCAATTTTTTTTTTAACGTTAGTCAAAAATTTTTAAAATTTTTTTATTCTTTTTTTAAAAAATCTTTTTCTTCGTTAGCATATTACTTAAAAAATTTTAAATTGAAAATTTGACCCAAAATTTGGGAAATTTTTAAAAAAAGAAAAAAAAATATTTTGAAATCCTTTGACTTTAAACCCTTTAAATTGTTTTAGTTTTACTTTTGCAAAATTAGATGAAACAAAGGCAGGGGTTTTAAAAAAAAAATATTTTCTTTTTTTCATGAATTTAAACGTTAAAAACGTCTTGAAACTTTAAAACCATTCTTTTTGCTTTATATATTTCCCTTATTTTTACAGTTTTAGAAAAAGAAACCTTTAAAACATTTAAAAAACATAAAAAATCAATGGGAAGATTACAGGTTTTTTTCATTTTTTTTAAAGGGTTTTTGGCAAAAAGCCGTCAAAGCAAATGCAATAATTTATCCAAAAAGGGTTTTTCTGGTTTCTAGTATAATTTTACAAATTTCATCGAAAAATGCGCCCTTTTTTAAAAAAAAAATGTACCACTTTTCACATTCAACGCAGGCCCCTTTTTCCCTGCAAAAGAACAGCCCCGGATCTTGCTCAACCAACCCAAGACCGCTTTCATTTCTTTTTTTAAATTAATATTTTTTCATAAATTTTAGCCCAAATAAAAAAAAAACATAATAGGCCCTGTTTAAAAAACGTACTCACTTGAAATTTTTTTCGCAGTCAAGCATGGCAATATTTTTTTATTTAAAGTTAATATGTCCAATCTTATGGTTTTTTTTTAAAATGTTTTTTCGTTTAAAATAAATGTTGTCAAAAAACAAGTGACACAACAAAAAAATTCCCTTTAAAGGGTATGTTTTAGATTCCCACAAACCATACGCTGAAGCGCGAATACGTTTTTTAAATAATTTTTTTTTAAATTTAAACCAGGGCCCAAAAATCAAGTGCAAAAAGAAAATATCTTTTTTGGGAAAGGGGGAAAATGTTTTAGCTAAAAATTCTTTTAAATCCAGATAAAAATAAATTCGAGAATGTAAAAATTTTTTGTTTTCACATTTTCAAGAAAGCGTTCCATCAAACATGAATCCCCTGCCATTTTTTGATGACGAAAAATTTTAAATTTTTCAAACCTTTATAAACAAACTTTTTTTTCGCCCTTTTTTGACAATTTTTAAGGTTCATTGATCAATTTTGGCGTTTTTAAAAAGAATTTTTAAAAAAATTTTCTTGCTTTAGTATTCAACGTCATAACTACGGGGACAAATCAAACTTTTCTTCAGTATGCATCACTTAAATTTTTAACCCTATCAATTCTCAAATTTCAATTAAGACTGATTCAAAATTCATGATACCAGAGCAAGAAAAAAGTTAAAAAAGGGCCTTTTTGTTTTTTTAATAAACTCAAAACCACGTGACGAAAAGAAAATCATTCAAAAAAAGAATGTAAACCTCACCGATCCCAAATCCAAGTTCTTTTGTTTTCTAACCCCATGGGGGGCTTTTTTAACTTTAAAAAAGGTAATTTAAGGCCCAAAAAGTTCGAATCTCAGTCCCAAAGAAATTTTTTATATTTTCAAATTTTGGAAATTTAAAAATGCCCCGGTGCAAATCTCATCCAAAAATTACACTTCTGTGAAAAATCAAATAAAAACGGACCGAAATTAAAGGGCTCTAGACGCGAAAAAAATTTTTTGAAGTACGTCAAATTACTCTTTTTGACTCTTTAAAAAATTAAAAAAAAAATGAATTTAAAAATTTTAAAAAAAGATTTTATTCGCTCCCAATAAAATTTTTCCCAAAAAGATTGAGTCAAAAGTTTTAAAAACCAGAGGGAAAAAAATTTTTTTAAAAAATTTGTTTTTTTTGCGTTTTTATGACGTCAAAATTTCACGTGATTTTAAAAAAAAACCCTTTAAGAAATAGAAAAAAGCCCTTTGGGCCGATATGCTGTCCAATTTTCATGCTTCTAACGCATCAGGGGGCTTTGAAAACATTAAAATATAATTTTAGGCCCCTAAGTTCGAATTTTGGTTTTGCCAGGTATTTTTATTTTTTTCAAAATTTGGGAAAATTTTTAAAATGCCACGGTGCAAATCTACAATCCAAAAATACATCATCGGGTGAAAATATATGAAAATGGACCAAATTTGAACCCTTTAGAGCGCGAACAAATTTTTAAAGCTGACGTCAAATCTGACGCCCATTTGACGTCAAAAAAAATTAAAAAAAATAAATAAATTTAAAAATGTAAACTTTTTAATCCCCTCAATAAAATTTTTAAAAAGATGGGGGAAAAGTCATGAAAAAGAGCGAAAAAAAATTTTTAAAAAAAGTTGTTTTTTTTGTCGTTTTTATGACGTCATAATAAACGTGATTTAAAAAAAAAATTCCTTTAAGAAATAGAAAAAAAAACCCCTCTATGCCGAATCCCTGCCCAAATTTTTCTTTCTTCAAACGCATTGGGTTTTCCCTTTTGTAACATTAAAATAAAAATTTTAGGACCTAAGTTCAAAATTTTGGGTTTTTTGCCATAAAATCTAAATTTTTTTTCAAATTTTGGAAATTTAAAATCTAGGGTGCACTTCTCCCTTCAAAAATACATCTCCCTGTGAAAATATCAAAAAAAAAAATCAACCAGAATTGAAGGCTCTAGAGCGCGAACAAATTTTTGAATTTGACTTTTCAAATCTGACGAAATTTGGGACCTTTGAAAATTAAAAATATTAAATTTTTAAAAATTTTTATATTTTTTTTGTCGAAGCTTTTTAATTTTCATGTTGCTTGACCATTGGAACAAATAAAAATTTTAACTTTTTGAATTAGGTTGGAAGAAAATAAAAAATAATAATAAAAATAAGAAAAATAAACATAACAAACCCATACTTTTTTCCCAAGTTTGGGGAAAGCCGTAAAACATAAAAAAACCCCAAAATAGGTTTTCCCTGCTTTAGGCAAAAAAGTCCCAATAAGAAGAAGAAGAAAAATAGATTTTTATTCGTTGATAAAAAATATTTGGGCTTTTTGCTAACATTGAAAAATATAAAACAATACCCTTAGAAAAGAATATTATTAAAATTTCCCCACCTTTTTTTTCTTTTTTTTTCGTATGGGGCTTCTCATACATGAACTTTTTGAAATTGCCCTATGGCAAAAATAAATCAATCTTTATTTTGAAACATTTTTTTATTCTTGACCAATTTTATATTTTTAGGTACCAAAATAAATGGCCCCGAAAATCCCCCCAATTTCCCCCGTACATTTTGGGTTTAGTTTTTAAAAAATTCAAAAAATTAAAAAACAATTAAACTTAAGCCCCTTAAAATTTTGCCCTATCAAAATTTTTTTTTTTTATTTTTATGTACATCGCAGGGAAAAAATATTAAAACACGGGGGCCCTAACCCCTACGGCAGGCTTTTCCAAACGGAAATCGCTATTCGGCAGGCCCCTCTGGTTTTTCACCGGTCATTTCCCATAAACCTAGCAAAAGCTGGAAAGGGAAAGGGGAAAAAAACAGACCAATGGTCACTTTTTAAAGTGAGTTGCTCAAATTTAAATAATTTCACGGAATATTAAGTATTTTTAAATATGTTTTATGCTGAAACTTTTTTTAAATTTTCAGCCACGCGACCCCGAAACCCGGGCCCAAAAAGTTTAGTGATGGAAACCCAAAATAAAAAAACAACTTCGGCCTTTCTACGGCTTCACAGGGTTTAAAGCTTTTATTATGGGCTACAAAATGACCATCGGGAAAGTAAAAACTTTTTAAATATATTTTTTCAAGAAATATCGGGAAATTGGGCCCATTTTAATATTAATTTTTTTGAAACCCCCCAAATTTCGGTTTTTTCCCTTGCAAAAGGGGGATCTCTCTGCACATCACTTTTTTAACAAACCGGGAACTCCTGCATTTACCACAAAAAACAGGCTATTTGCAAGCTATGGTTTTTCTTTTTGTTTAAAGGGAAAAAGAATTTAAATTTTATGGGGCCTTAGCCCCAATTTGTGTTTTTTAATTTTTGTACTTTGGGATGTTATTTGTATTGTTTTTTGTAGTCAGATACAAATTTTGTTAAAAATTTATAAAAGGGTTTCATCCCTTTTTTTTTTTTTCCCATTTTGTTGATATAAAAATATAAGATAAATTTTCCCTAGGGGATTGTTTATTACAAAAAATTTTCATAATTTTTAATCGCCACTATTGCATCCCTTTCCCTTTAAAAAAAGAGAGAGAGAGAGAGAGAAAGGGGAGAGAGAGAGAGAGAGAGAATGAAACATGAAAAAGATATTGTATTTAATTTAAAGAGTCTATTTTTTTTTTAACTTTTTGCAACTTTATCATTTACACATAAAAATGCTTGCAAAGCGAAAGTAAATACAAAAAAATGCATGGTCCCCTGGGGGTTTAAATAAAAAAATGATTACTAACTCTATCACTTCTTGTCAAAAAAAGGGCCACAGGGACGTAACCCTTTCATCCCAAAATAATGTTTATAAAAAAAATATGCAATTTTATAAAATCATTTTATTATTCTTAAACATCGAAATGAAGAAAGGGAAATTTTTTTTATAAGCTATTTTTAATTATTGTTTTTGTTGCGTAAACAGATTCGTCACCCCGTTAAATTCCCTTTTAAAAAAAAAATTTTCAACGGATTTAAAAGGTGTAATTTCAAAGTCTGGATATTTATGCAACAGTATAGTTTGCGGATTTCGGATTTTTAAAAGGGCCTTTTCACAATTTTTTTAAAAAAAAAATGAATATTTTAATTTTTCTGTTTTAAAATCCCCTTTCCCAAATTTCCGTAGCAACGCGATAGGCTTATTTTTAAAATTTTTTTTTTTTTTTTTTAGTATGAATGAACAACTTTAAATTTGAGAAGAAACACTTTTTTAAACTCACGGCAATTTTTCAGCCAAAGAAATTTTTTAAACCCAAAACGAAAAGTGTAATAAGTTGTTGAATATTTCGGGAACCAAAAATGACAGCCTACCTACTTCTTACATAGGAGAGAATAAACGGTGTTTTTTGAACAATTAATGCAGTATTTTTTTGTTACGGCTTTTCCGCAACCTGCGGAAAACGTAAAGGGTTTGTTATGTTTATTTTTATTATTTGGGCTTTCTGCCCACAGGCAAAAAAAAAAAAAAAAAAAAAAAAAAAGCATAAAGGGTTTGACTGTTTTTTTTTTTAGGACTTTTTGCCCACAGCAGAAAGTCCCTATTGGGTTTGGGTTTTGTTTTTTTTTTAGGGGTTTCTGCTTTCGCAGAAAGACCATTGGGTTTGTTTTTGGGCTTTTTTTTAGGGCTTTCTGCCCACAGGCAAAAAATCATATTGGGTTTTACTGTTTTTTTATTATTCTTCCCTTTTTTCTTATTCCTTTTTTTTTTCCTCTTATATTGTGTTAATTTCGAGGTGTTTTCCATTAAAACCCGAACAATGAAAAAATTTTTTGGGGTTATTTCAAACCATGAGCTTTCAGAAGCAAGGGAATTTTTTATTTAACACGTCCCTATTACGTCCGTGTGACGTTTGGGGAAAAAATTTTTTACCCGGTCTACGCCATTATTTTTTGGACCGACTTTTTATCAAAATTTTACAGAATGTGTATTTAAAGGGTCTAGTTGTGCATCCCTGTGTCCGTTTTTTAAAATTTGAAAATTCCATGGGTTTTTTAGCAATCCCCAAAATTCCCAAAACCCAAGGGGCGTAAATTTTTAAAGGCTTTTAAAATCTGTTCCCCATTTAAGTAGAAAGTTGATATTTAGTCGGGATATAGGGCCTAGAAGTTTTTAACAATTTTTTGAAAAAAAAATGACCCTATGACGTCACGTGAAAGTCATTATATATAATGTATTTTTAAAAATTTTTCAAAAATAAATTTTTATATGTTTTAAATTTTTCCGAAGGGGAATGAAAATTTTTTTTAAAACATGGGTTTAAAAGCTGAAATTTTTATTTCTATGACTTCATAGCCATGACGTCATAGACGTCACACTTAAAAAATGCAACAAAAAATTTGTACCGGGCTACAGCCATTGTTTAAGAACCCATTTTTAAACAAATTTTTACAAATTTTTTGTATATTAAGTTTTTAGTTGTGCATCTCGGGGTCCGTTTTTTTTTAAAAATTTAAAAATCCAAGGTTCCCATAGCGATTCCCAAAATTCGAACCCAAAGGGCCTAAATTTTTAAATGCTACTAAAATCGGGTTTTTTTAGATAGAAATTGATATTGGGTCAGTGTAAAGGCCTCTTTGGGGTCTAAACATTTTGGAAAATAAACGTCACATACGTCACTTGCGCATTATTATAAAGTATTTCAATATTAATAAAAAAGTATTTCTATATGTTTTTAAATTGGCCCCAAGTGCAATAAAATTTTAAAGACAAATGATTCAGATGCTAAATTTTTTATTTCAATGATTTTTTTAAGAAGCCTAACGTCAATGGGGCGTCACATTTGAAATTGACAAAAAAAGTTTTTAAAAAGGGCCAAGCCATTTTTAATGGGCCCCATGTTTTTCAAATTTTTTACAGAAAGTGTAATTACGTTCTTATTGTGTATACCGGTGTCCCCTTTTTTTTAAAATTTAAAAAATCCAAGCATCTATGGCGGATCCCCCGATTTGAAAACCCAAAGGGCGTTTAAATTTTTTAAAAGCTTAAAAAATGTCCTATTTGAGATAAAAGTTTTTAAATTTTGTCAGGTAGGGAGGTCTCTGGGTCCCAACAATTTTGAAAATTTTAAAGTCCTAATTAAGTCACGTGACGTCATTTTTTTTTTTATTTTATTCTTTTTTTTTTCCTAACTAAACGCTTATTTTAAATGTTTTCAAAAGTTTCCTTTTGACTATAAAAAATTTTTAAAAGGGGTTTTAAGTCCCCGTTTAGGAAATTTGATTTTAATGATTGGGCACAGCCTAAGACGTCACCTTTACGTCACAGCTAAAAATAGTGAAAAATGGTGTTTGCGCTCTACAGCCGTCATTTATATCGGATTTTCTTCAAATTTTCACAGATGGTACATCTTGAAAAAATGTGTGCATATCCTGTCAGCTAACCGAAATTCCGAAAGACCGAAGTTCTGTGGCTGAAATAAGATTCGAACATAGGACCGAAAATTTCATTTTTGGATTAAAGAGCTTCAGGATGAGATAGAAATTGAAACTTACACAGTGTCAGTTCTGCAGAATTTCTACATATATTTTGATTCCTGACGTCATATGACGTCATAAGCATACTTCTTAATTTTTTATTTTTTGGGCAATGATTTCGACATGATGCCAGTTGTTTTAGAATGATGAAAATTTCAGAGTTATGAGAGTAAAGTATGCGCTTTGAACAAAAGCATCTTCACACCCCTTTTTCATCATATGACGTCACAGCTAAAAATAGTGAAAAATGGTGTTCACGCTCTACAGCCGCTATTTATGGTCGGATTTTCTTGTAATTTTCACAGATGGTACATCTTGAAAATAAGGTGTGCATATCCTGTCAGCTAACCGAATTTTCGAAAGACCGAAGTTCTGTGGCTTAAATAAGATTCGAACATAGGACCGAAAATTTCATTTTAGGGCAATGATTTCGACATGATGTCAGTTGTTTCTTAATATATTTTGAGTCGTGACGTCATGACGTCAGTGACGTCAAAGCATACTTCTTAATTTTCATATTAGGGCAATGATTTCGACATGATGCAGTTGTTCAGAATAATGAAAATTTCAGAGTTATGACAGTAAAGTATGCGCTTTTGAACAAAAGCATCTTCAGCACCCTATGACGTCATGCGACGTCTGAGCTAAAAATATGAAAAAAGGTGTTAACGCTCTACAGCCGCCATTTATGGTCGGATTTTCTTCAAATTTTCACAGATTGTACATCTTGAAACTATGGTGTGCATAATCCTGTCAGCTAACCGAAATTCCGAAAGACCGAAGTTCTGTTGCTGAAATAAGGTATCGAACATAGGACCGAAAATTTCATTTTAGGATTAAAGAGCTTCAGGATGAGATAGAAAGTTGAAACTTACACAGTTTGCAGTTCTGCAGCATTTCTACAAATATTTTGAATCGTGACGTCATAGGACGTCATAAGCATACCACTTAACTTTAATTTGGGGCAATGATTTCGACATGATGCCAGTTGTTCAGACCAATGAAAATTTCAGAGTTATTGCAGACAAGTATGCGCTTTTGAGCAACAGCATTTTCAGCACCCTATGACGTCACCTGACGTCAGAGCTAAAAATAGTGAAAAATGTTATTCGCGCTCTACAGCCGCCATCTATGATCAGATTTTCTTCAAATTTTTACAGATGGTACATCTTGAAACTAAGGTGTGAATATTTTGTCAGCTAACCTTAATTCCGAAAAACCGAATGTATTGTGGCTGAAGTAATATTCGAACATAGGACCTTTAAACTAATTTCGGAATATAATGTCAATTGTTCAGCATGAACATGAAATACTACCAGAGGTTAGTCATTACATGAAACTTCTATCTCCTGCTTTTTGCATTAACACAACTTGCAGAAAGTCCTATCATTCGTTTTCACGAATGACATCTAGTTATTATTATTCCTTTTTTCCAACCTTTTCATGTTGTTATTTCATTAAGTTGCTGAAGGTCTAGGACAAAGAAATTCTATCAACAGACAACCTGAAGCAATGGCATTTTGGAATATATTATCTTTATCTTCACATGACGTCACATGACGTCAGAACTTAAAATAGCTACCAAAGTTTGTACGCGCTGTACAGTCGTCATTTATGGACGGATTGTCATGAATTTTCACAGGAGTTATATATTACGACCTCATTGTGCAGGATTATATAGGTTTGCCAAGATTCGAAAGAACTAAGGTTCTATGGCGAATCAAAGATTCGAACCAAGGACGTCAAATTTCAAATCCATATAAAATCGATTATAGATGAGATAGAAAGTTGATATTTGGCGAGAATAATGTCTCTGTGTTTCCTTTGCATTTTGTAAAGATGAACATCATATGACGTCATATGACGTCATCAAGTTGTATAGAATTTCCGATTTCTTGATGTCAATTTTCCTCATGTTGCAAAGCTTCATAGACAATGCAAATTAAATATCCTTTGTACATAATCAGGAACATTTAGATTCAATGTTTAAAATTTTCATATGACGTCAGAACTATAAATAACTACCAAAGTTTGTCCGCTCTATACAGCCGTCGTTTATTGATAGATTGGCATGGAATCTTCACAGAAGTTATATATTACACCTCATTGTGCAAGATTATATAGGTTTGCCAAATTCGAAAGAACTAAGGTTCTTTGGCGAATCCAAGATTCGAACCAAGGACGTCAAATTTTATATACGTATAAAATCGTTTCTAGATGAGATAGAAATTTGATATTTGGCGAGAATATTATTAGCGAGCTTATACGTCTCTGTGTTTCCTTTGCATTTTGTAAAGATGAACGTCATATGACGTCATCAAATTGTAGAGAATTTCCGTTCCTGAATGTCAATTTACTCATGTTGCAAAGGTTCATAGACAATGGAAATTCAATGTCCTATGTAGGTAATCATAAACATTAAGATTTAATGAGTAAAATTTTCATATGACGTCACATGACATCAAAACTTAAAAAAGCTACCAAAGTTCATCCGCGCTGTACAGCCGTCATTTATGGACGGATTGGCATGGAATTTTCACAGAAGTTATATATTACGACTTCATTGTGCAGGATTATATAGGTTTGCCAAAATTCGAAAACCACCAGGTTTGTCATGGTTTGCAGTGCAGAAAGCCCTATCTTTTGTTCAAAACAAAAGAAGTCTAGTTATTATTAGGACTTTCTGCCTACAGGCAGAAAGTCATATTGGGTTTGTACTGTTTTTTTATTAGGACTTTCTGCTTTAAAGCAGAAAGTCCTATTGGGTTTGTACTGTTTATTATTAGGACTTTCTGCCTAAAGCAGAAATCCTATTGGTTTGCTATGTTTATTAGGACTTTCTGCCTAAAGCAGAAAGTCCTATTGGGTTTGTTATAAATTTTTAATGCATTATTATTCTTTTCTTCTTCCTAACTAAACGCTTATTTTTATATGTTGCAATAGTCCTAGGACGATGAAATTTTTATGGCTTATTAGTCACGTGAGGAAATTTTGATTTCAATGATTTTCAGCACCCTATGACGTCACATGACGTCACAGCTAAAAATAGTGAAAAATGGTGTTCGCGCTCTACAGCCGTCATGTATGGTCGGATTTTCTTCAAATTTTTACAGATGGTACATCTTGAATCAAAGGTGTGCATATCCTGTCAGCTAACCGAAATTCCGAAAGACCGAAGTTCTGTGGCTGAAATAAGATTCGAACATAGGACCGAAAATTTCATTTTAGGATAAAAGAGCTTCAGGATGAGATAGAAAGTTGAAACTTACACAGTTTGCAGTTCTGCAGAATTTCTACAAATATTTTGAGTCGTAACGTCATAAGACGTCATGTGACGTCATAAGCATACTTCTTAATTTTCATTTTAGGGCAATGATTTCGACATGATGCAAGTTGTTCAGAATAATGAAAATTTCAGAGTTATGAAAGGAAAGTATGCGCTTTTGAACAAAAGCATCTTCAGCACCCTATGACGTCATGTGACGTCACAGCTAAAAATAGTGAAAAAAGGTGTTCGCGATCTACAGCCGTCATTTATGGTCGGATTTTCTTCAAATTTTCACAGATGGTACATCTTGAATCAAAGGTGTGCATATCCTGTCAGCTAACCGAAATTCCGAAAGACCGAAGTTCTGTGGCTGAAATAAGATTCGAACATAGGACCGAAAATTTCTTTTTAGGATAAAAGAGCTTCAGGATGAGATAGAAAGTTGAAACTTACACAGTTTGCAGTTCTGCAGAATTTCTACACATATTTTGAGTCGTGACGTCATATGAAGTCATGTGACGTCATAAGCATACTTCTTAATTTTCATTTTTGGGCAATGATTTCGACATGATGCCAGTTGTTCAGAATAATGAAAATTTCAGAGTTATGAAATCAAAGTATGCGCTTTTGAACAAAAGCATCTTCAGCACCCTATGACGTCACATGACGTCTGTTCTAAAAATAGTGAAAAATGGTGTTTACGCTCTACAGCCGTCATTTCTTGTCGGATTTTCTTCAAATTTTCACAGATGGTACATTTTGAAACTCAGGTGTGCATATCCTGTCAACTAACCGAAATTCCCAAAGACCGAAGTTCTGTGGCTGAAATAAGATTCGAACATAGGACCGATAAGTTCATTTTAGGATTAAAGAGCTTCAGGATGAGATAGAAAGTTGAAACTTACACAGTTTGCAGTTCTGCCGAATTTCTACAAATATCTTGAGTCTTGACGTCATATGACGTCATATGACGTCATAAGCATACTTCTTAATTTTCATTTTTGGGCAATGATTTTGACATGATGCCAGTTGTTCAGAATAACGAAAATTTCAGAGTTATGACAGTAAAGTATGCCCTTTTGAACAAAAGCATCTTTAGCACACTATGACGTCATGTGACGTCAGAGCTAAATATAGTGAAAAATGGTGTTCACGCTCTACAGCCGCCATTTATGGTCGGATTTTCTTCAAATTTTCACAGATGGTACATTTTGAAAGTTAGTGTGCATATCCTGTCAGCTAATCGAAATTCCGAAAGACCGAAGTTCTGTGGCTGAAATAAGATTCGAACATAGGACCGAAAATTTCATTTTAGGATTAGAGAGCTTCAGGATGAGATAGAAAGTTGAAACTTACACAGTTTGCATTTCTGCAGAATTTCTACTATGTTTAGAGTTATGATATCATATGACGTCATGTGACGTCACAGACTAATACTTAGTTCTTATCATTTGCACTAATTTCAGAATATAATGTCAATTGTTCAGCATGAACATGAAATACTACCAGAGGTGAGTCATTACATGAAACTTCTATCTCCTGCTTTTTGCCTTAACACAGCTTGCAGAAAGTCCTATCATTCGTTTTCCACGAATGACATCTAGTTATTATTATTATTATTCTTTCTTCTTCCTAACTAAACGCTTATTTTTAGTATGTTGCAATAGTCCTAGGACGATGAACTTTTTATGACTTATTAGTCACGTGAGGAAATTTTGATTTCAATGATTTTCAGCACCCTATGATGTCACATGACGTCACAGCTAAAAATAGTGAAAAATGGTGTTCGCGCTCTACAGCCGTCATTTATGGTCGGATTTTCTTCAAAATTTTCACAGATGGTACATCTTGAATCAAAGGTGTGCATATCCTGTCAGCTAATCGAAATTCCGAAAGACCGAAGTTCTGTGGCTGAAATAAGATTCGAACATAGGACCGAAAATTTCATTTTAGGATAAAAGAGCTTCAGGATGAGATAGAAAGTTGAAACTTACACAGTTTGCAGTTCTGCAGAATTTCTACATACATTTTGAGTCGTGACGTCATATGACGTCATGTGACGTCATAGGCATACTTCTTAATTTTCATTTTAGGGCAATGATTTCGACATGATGCCAGTTGTTCAGAATAATGAAAATTTCAGAGTTATGACAGAAAAGTATGCGCTTTTGAACAAAAGCAACTTCAGCACCCTATGACGTCATGTGACGTCACAGCTAAAAATAGTGAAAAATGGTGTTCGCGCTCTACAGCCGTCATTTATGGTCGGATTTTCTTCAAATTTTCACAGATGGTACATCATGAAACTAAGGTGTGCATATCCTGTCAGTTAACCGAAATTCCGAAAGACCGAAGTTCTGTGGCTGAAATAAGATTCGAACATAGGACCGAAAATTTCATTTTAGGATTAAAGAGCTTCAGGATGAGATAGAAAGTTGAAACTTACACAGATTGCAGTTCTGCAGAATTTCTACATATAATTTGAGTCGTGACGTCATATAACGTCATGTGACGTCATAAGCATACTTCTTAATTTTCATTTTAGGGCAATGATTTCGACATGATGCCAGTTGTTCAGAATAATGAAAATTTCAGAGTTATGAAAGTAAGGTATACGCTTTTGAACAAAAGAATTTTCAGTACCCTATGACGTCATGTGACGTCAGAGCTAAAATTAGTGAAATACTTAGTTCTTATTATTTGCACTTATTTCGGAATATAATGTCAGTTGTTCAGCATGAACATGAAATACTACCAGAGGTGAATCATTACATAAAACTTCTATCTCCTGCTTTTTGCATTAACACAGCTTGCAGAAAGTCCTATCATTCGTTTTCACGAATGACATCTAGTTATTATTATTATTATTATTATTCTTTTCTTCTTCCTAACTAAACGCTTATTTTAATATGTTGCAATGGACCTAGGACGATGAAATTTTTATGGCTTATTAGTCACGTGAGAAATTTTGATTTCAATGATTTTCAGCACCCTATGACGTCACATGACGTCACAGCTAAAAATAGTGAAAAATGGTGTTCGCGCTCTACAGCCGTCATTTTATGGTCGGATTTTCTTCAAATTTTCACAGATGGTACATCTTGAATCAAGGTGTGCATATCCTGTCAGCTAACCGAAATTCCGAAAGACCGAAGTTCTGTGGCTGAAATAAGATTCGAACATAGGACCGAAAATTTCATTTTAGGATTAAAGAGCTTCAGGATGAGATAGAAAGTTGAAACTTACACAGTTTTGCAGTTCTGCAGAATTTCTACAAACATTTTCAGTCAGAACGTCATATGACGTCATGTGACGTCATAAGCATACTTCTTAATTTTCATTTTAGGGCAATGATTTCGACATGATGCCAGTTGTTCAGAATAATGAAAATTTCAGAGTTATGAAAGTAAAGTATGCGCTTTTGAATAAAAGCATCTTCAGCACCCTATGACGTCACATGACGTCACAGCTTAAAATAGTGAAAAATGGTGTTCGCGCTCTACAGCCGTCATTTATGGTCGGATTTTATTTAAATTTTCACAGATGGTACATCTTGAATCAAAGGTGTGCATATCCTGTCAGCTAACCGAAATTCCGAAAGACCGAAGTTCTGTGGCTGAAATAAGATTCGAACATAGGACCGAAAATTTCATTTTAGGATTAAAGAGCTTCAGGATGAGAAAGAAAGTTAAACTTACACAGTTTGCAGTTCTGCAAAATTTCTACAAATTTTTGGAGTCGGAACGTCATATGACGTCATGTGACTCTAGGTACTTC
>CM037786.1:1001833-1051833 GCA_021229015.1 Solen grandis
GAAAAGAATAATAATAATAACAATGTCATTCGTGAAAACGAATGAAGACTTTCGCAAGCGTGTTAATGCAAAGCAGAGATAGTTTCATAATGATACCTCTGTATATTTCTTTAGCTGAAATGAATTATATTCCGAAATTATGCAATGATAGAACTAATATTAGTCTGTGATCCAACGTTAGTTCACTTACATTGAAATTCCAAATGAAACTGTTAGTTTCAATTTATTCACCGAACTCTCTAACTAAAATAATTTGGTCTATGTTGAATCTTATTTAGCACAGAATTCGGCTGGAATTTCGATTAGCTGACGTAGCACACTAACTTTCAAGATGTCTCTTGAAATTGAAGAAATCACATAAATCGTGTAACTGAAACTTTCACTAATTAGCCTGAGTAATGAGTCTAGTGGTAAAGATCTTGTTCAAAAGGGAATTTCGCAAACTTGAATTTTCTTATTACAACTGGCTCATTCAAATATTCCCATATGAAAATAAGAAGTGCTTATGACGTCAGATCATATGACGCAAGCTCAAGATATATGTGAAATTCTGAGACAGCAAATGTAAGTTAACTTCACTATCCTAGCTCTTTATCCTAATGAATATCGTCAGTTCGAATCTTTTTCACACAGAACTTCGTCTTGGAATTTCGTTATTGACAGGATATGCAACCATTCAAATGACATGTGAAAATTTAAAATCCGACCATAAACGTGAGACGTAACACCATTTTTCATATTTTGCTGTGAGTCTATACTCATAGGGTCTGAAGTCTTTTTCAAAGCGCATACTTTCTTTCAACTTGATTTTCATTATCTAACATGGCAATGTCAAATCTTGCCAAATTGAAAATTAAAAATGCTATACGCATACTAGAGCCGACAAAATTTTTGTAGAAATTCTGCAAACTGCAAACGTGTAAGTTTCAATCCTTCATCCTGAACTCTTTTATCCTAAAATGAAATTTTGCCTATGTTCGAATTTATTCACCACAGAACTTGGTCTTTCGAATTTCGTTAGTACGGATAGCCACCTTTGATTCAATGTCCACTGTGAAAATTTGAAGAACCGACCTACGGCTTAGCCAAACCTTTTTTCACTATTTTTAGCTTGACGTCACATGAGTCATAGGACTGAAGAGTTTTGTTAAAAGGCATACTTTCTTTAAACTCTGAAATTTCATATTCTGAACAACTGTCATTCGAAATCATTGCTAAATGAAAATTAAAATATGCTTATACGTCAATACCATAGATCAGTCAAAATAATTATAAAATTAGAGACTCAAGTGAACAATTTCTTTCTCATCAAGCTTGTTAAGCAAAATAGGAATTTAGTTTCATAATGATCACCTCTTATTTCAGTTCATCTACAATTCGTTTAGTGAATATATGCAAATATAAATCAAGTACTAGTCTGTGACGTCATGAGATAATATCATAACTCTAATAAGGAAAATTCAGACTGCAACTTTTTAAGTTTACGTTCTTCTCATAGTCTAAAACTAAAATAAATTTCTCCGTCTATGCTAAATTCTTCATTCGCCAGAACTTCTCTTTAATATTAGCTTAGTATGAAAAAAAATAACTAGATGTCATCGTGAACAATGATAGATTCTGCAGCTGTAGCAAAAGGGAGAAAAGTTTCATGTATGATCACTTGGAGTTTCATGTCATGTGACATTGACATAATCCGAAATTGCATGAAAAATAGATTAGTCTGGAGTCAGACGTCATATGATATCTATTAAACAATGTAATCTGGACGCAACGTTAGTTTCACTTCTATCATCTGAGCCTCAATCTAAAATGAAATTTTCGGTCTATGTTCGATTTATTCAGCACGAACTTCGTCTTCGATTTCGATTACTGACAGATACACCTATTCAAGATGTACATCTTGAAAATTGAGAAATCGACCATATGCGCTAGCGTGAACACCATTTACTATATTACCGACGTCACATACGTCTAGTGGCTAAAGATCTTGTTCAAAAGGCTATTTATGTCAAACCTGATTTCGTTATCGAACAATGGTATTCAAATCTTGCCAATAGAATAAGATGCTTATGACTCAGACTCATTACGTCAAGACTCAAGAATGTAATTTGCAGACGCAAACGTGTAAGTTTCACTTCTATCTCATCGAAGCTCTTTATCTAAATGAATTTCGTCTTGTTCGAATCTTTTCACCACAGAACTTCGTCTGGATTTCGGTATTACAGATAAACCTAGTTTCAAGTACCTCTGTGAAAATTTGAGAATCGACCATAAATAGCTGTAGCGTAAACACCATTTCACTTTTTTTGCTGAGTCATGACGTCAGGGTGGAATGCTTTTCTTCAAAAGCGCTATTTCTACTCTGAATTTTCATTTTCTGACACGCATCATGCAATCATGCCCAAATGAATTAGAAGTATTGCGTCACTACTTCATCCGACCAAATTTTAGAATCTGCAACTGCAACGTGAAGTTCATTTCCTCTCATCTGAAGCTCTTTATCAATGAATTCGTCTATGTTGAATCTATTAGCACAAACTTCGTCTTCGATTTCGTTAGCTGACAGATATCAACCTTGATCAAGATGTACATCTGTGAAATTTGAAAAATCGCATAAATGAGGCTGTAAGCGCAACTTTCACTATTTTAGCTTGAGCACATGAGTATGTATGATCTTTGTCAAGCTACTTTCTTATAACTCAAATTCATTCTGAACAACTGGATCACGAATCTTGCCTAAAAGAAATTAAGAATATCTTAACGTCACACTTGTCACGCCTCAAATATGTAGAAATTGCAGAACTGCAAACGTGTAAGTTTCAACTTCTATTATCCTGAAGCTCTTTTTCTAAATAAATTCGGTCATGTTCGATCTTATTTCCACAGATTCGTCTCGAATTTCGTTCTGACAGATAGCCGAAGAGAAAAGAATAATAATAACTAGATGTCATTCGTGAAAACGAATGATAGGACTTTCTGCAAGCTGTGTTAATGCAAAAGAAGGAGATAGAAGTTTCATGTAATGACTCACCTCTGGTAGTATTTCATGTTCATGCTGAACAATTGACATTATATTCCGAAATTAGTGCAAATGATAAGAACTAAGTATTAGTCTGTGACGTCACATGACGTCATATGATATCATAACTCTAAACATATGTAGAAATTCTGCAGAACTGCAAACTGTTTAAGTTTCAACTTTCTATCTCATCCTGAAGCTCTCTAATCCTAAAATGAAATTTTCGGTCCTATGTTCGAATCTTATTTCAGCCACAGAACTTCGGTCTTTCGGAATTTCGATTAGCTGACAGGATATGCACACCTAACTTTCAAGATGTACCATCTGTGAAAATTTGAAGAAAATCCGACCATAAATGGCGGCTGTAGATCGTGAACACCATTTTTCACTATATTTAGCTCTGACGTCACATGACGTCATAGTGTGCTAAAGATGCTTTTGTTCAAAAGGGCATATTTTACTGTCATAACTCTGAAATTTTCGTTATTCTGAACAACTGGCATCATGTCAAAATCATTGCCCAAAAATGAAAATTAAGAAGTATGCTTATGACGTCACAAGACGTCATATGACGTCAAGGCTCAAGATATATGTAGAAATTCTGCAGAACTGCAAACTGTGTAAGTTTCAACTTTCTATCTCATTCGAAGCTCTTTAATCCTAAAATGAAATTATCGGTCCTATGTTCGAATCTTATTTCAGCCACAGAACTTCGGTCTTTGGGAATTTCGGTTAGTTGACAGGATATGCACACCTGAGTTTCAAAATGTACCATCTGTGAAAATTTGAAGAAAATCCGACCATAAATGACGGCTGTAGAGCGTAAACACCATTTTTCACTATTTTTTGCTGTGACGTCATGTGACGTCATAGGGTGCTGAAGATGCTTTTCTTCAAAAGCGCATACTTTGCTTTCCTAACTCTGAAATTTTCATTATTCTGAACAACTGGCATCATGTCGAAATCATTGCCCAAATATGAAAATTAAGAAGTATGCTTATGACGTCACATGACTTCATATGACGTCACGACTCAAAATTTTTGTAGAAATTCTGCAGAACTGCAAACTGTGTAAGTTTCAACTTTCCATCTCATCCTGAAGCTCTTTTATCCTAAAATGAAATTTTCGGTCCTATGTTCGAATCTTATTTCAGCCACAGAACTTCGGTCTTTCGGAATTTCGGTTAGCTGACAGGATATACACACCTTTGATTCAAGATGTACCATCTGTGAAAATTTGAAGAAAATCCGACCATAAATGACGGCTGTAGAGCGCGAACACCTTTTTTCACTATTTTTAGCTGTGACGTCACATGACGTCATAGGGTACTGAAGATGCTTTTGTTCAAAAGCGCATACTTTGCTTTCATAACTCTGAAATTTTCATTATTCTGAACAACTGGCATCATGTCGAAATCATTGCCCTAAAATGAAAATTAAGAAGTATGCTTATGACGTCACATGACGTCATATGACGTCACGCCTCAAAATATTTGTAGAAATTCTGCAGAACTGCAAACTGTGTAAGTTTCAACTTTCTATCTCATCCTGAAGCTCTTTTATCCTAAAATGAAATTTTCGGTCCTATGTTCGAATCTTATTTCAGCCACAGAACTTCGGTCTTTCGGAATTTCGGTTAGCTGACAGGATATGCACACCTTTGATTCAAGATGTACCATCTGTAAAAATTTGAAGAAAATCCGACCATAAATGACGGCTGTAGAGCGCGAACACCATTTTTCACTATTTTTAGCTGTGACGTCATGTGACGTCATAGGGTGCTGAAAATCATTGAAATCAAAATTTCCTCAAATAAGCCATAAAAATTTCATCGTCCTAGGACTATTGCAACATATAAAAATAAGCGTTTAGTTAGGAAGAAGAAAAGAATAATAATAATAATAACTAGATTTCATTCGTTGATACGAATGATAGGACTTTCTGCTACATTTGTTAAACACTTAAAAGCTAAAAAAGTAAAAAGATATGAAATTCCAGCCTTTAACTTGCTTTTGTATGGCCATAACTTCAATAAACTTTGAAAAATATAACCGTTTAACTTGGAGGATATGGCAAAAATAACTGAAAATCATTTTTTTATATCGATTTATTTAACTTGGATTATTTTTATAATCTATGTTACAAATCAAATTTATTTAAAATGCTTACAATTCGAATTTCATCCTGTAATAATTGCCGAAGACCGCATAACAGCTTGTGTAGACAGCGTCAAGTTTGATGTCATGTGACGTCATAGGCATAAGAAAATCAATGAAATGAAATATTAAGTATTTTTAATATATCAAGTAATTTTTTCATGCTCCTTACAACTTTGCAACATAGAAATTAACGTAATATATTAACATTCTTTTTACCTTATGACGTCAAATGACGTTAATCCTCACAGAATATGAATAAGTCTCAAAGACTAATATTCAGTCCAAATATCAACTTTCTAAATCATCTTGAAGCGATTTTATATGTATTACATTCTGTGAAATTTTGATGAAAATCGGTCCATTTTTAAAATAATGGCTGTACACCGCGTAAAACCTTTTTGTCCTGACGTCAAATCTTACGTGATATAACGTCACATTAACATGAATTACATTGCATTCTAAAGCACACGGATTGATGTACATACCATTAGATTTCCATGGTCCTGGGAAGTAAACAACATATTTAAATTAACGCGTATATATCAGAAATTATTTTTGACCTTATGACGTCATATGACGTCATGTGACGTTCATCTTCATAGAATGTAAAGCACTCTTGGAGACTTATATACTATCCAAATATAATATTATATTTCTAACTCATCTGGAAACGATTTTATACGTATTTGAAATTTGACGTCAATGGTTCGAATTTTGGATCCGCCATAAAACCTTTGCATTTTCGAATTTGGAAAAACGGACACCGGAATGTACAACTAGACTTTAACATACACATTCTGTGAAATATTAATGAAAATCGGCCCAGAAATAATGGCTGTAGACCGCGTACAAGCATTTTTAGACGACGTCAACTTTGACGTCAAAACACGTCATAGTCAAATGAAAATTATTGAAATGGTAACAGTTCTATCTGAAGCAAATGCTATTAAATTTTCAAGGTGCTCGGACGTAAACAACATATAAAAATTAACACATAAAAATTAGAAATTACCTTTCACCTCATGACGTCATATGACGTTCATCTTCAGAGAATATAAAGTAACCCTCGAGATTTATATTCTGTCCAAATATCATCTTTCTAGCTCATTTGTAAGCGATTTTATACGCATTTTAAATTTGACGTCAATGGTTCGAATCTTGGATTCATAGAATTGATTTTAATTTTGAAAAGCGGACACCGGAAGGCACAACTAGAGCCTAACATACGCATTCTGTGAAATTTTGATGAAAATCGGCCCAGAAATAATGGCTGTAGACCGCGTACAAACATTTTTAGACGACGTCAAGTTTGACGTCAAAGCACGTCATAGTAAAATGAAAATTATTGAAATGCAAACAGTTCTATCTGAAGCATATGCTATTAAATTTTCAAGGTGCTCAGACTTGTACAACATATAAAAATTAACACGTAAATATTAGAAATTACCTTTCACCTCATGACGTCATATGACGTCATATGACGTTCATCTTCAGAGAATGTAAAGTAACCCTTGAGACTTATATTCTGTCCAAATATCATCTTTCTAGCTCATTTGTAAGCGATTTTATACGCATTTGAAATTTGACGTCAATGGTTCGAATCTTGGATTCGCCATAGAACCATTGCCATTTCGAATTTTGAAAAACGGACACCGGAAGGCACAACTAGAGCCTAACATACACATTCTGTGAAATTTTGATGAAAATCGGCCCAGAAATAATGGCTGTAGACCGCGTACAAACTTTTTCACCTTACGTCAAATCTGACATTATATGACGTCATATGAATATGAAATTCATTGCATTCGAAAGCTCATGGTTTGAAATATATGCCATAAAATTTTCATTGTTCTGGGCCATTGGCAACACATCGAAATTAACACAAATACAAGAGGAAGAAAAAAAGAATAAGAAGAATAAGAATAATAAAAAACATAACAAACCCAATAGGACTTTCTGCCGAAAGGGCAGAAAGTCCTAATAATAAACATAACAAACCCAATAGGACTTTCTGCTTTAGGCAGAAAGTCCTAATAATAAACATAACAAACCCAATAGGACTTTCTGCTTTAGGCAGAAAGTCCTAATAAACATAACAAACCCAACAGGACTTTCTGCTTTAGGCAGAAAGTCCTAATAAAAAAACAGTACAAACCCAATAGGTTTCTGCCGAAAGGGAAACCTAATAAAACCGAAAGTTATTATATGAAAACATAAATAGTGGCAGAAAATGAACAGCATACATGAATATTTCCATGTACAATTAAATAAAATAACAATTACTGTTAACTCTTAATTAATACATGTACATGATTATAGTAAGTGGCATAAGTGTATTGAATATTGATCGAATATATGCCTAATTGTGAAGACTTGTCTTTAATTTTAAGGACTTTTTTTTATTTCATTTTTATTTCATTTTATTTTACATGTACATGATTATAGTAAGTGGCATAAGTCTATTGAATATTGATCGAATATTTTAATTCCTTTTTCATTTTTTTTTCAAAACATTATGATAATTCGATAGTTTTTTCAATATTCAGATACAATATAAACTAGATGTCATTCGTTTAAACGAATGATAGGACTTTCTGCAACATCTGCTTTATTTCTATATAAAATAGCACAAATAGAACACATTCTGTGAATTTTAATAAAAGTCCGCCCATATCTTGCACATGTAGTTTACATACAAAATTTATACTATGTCATATGACATGAAAGAAAAATGAAACAGTGTTCAAATGTAAGTTTCTAACTTTCATCACACATAGAATTTCATCACTCCAGCTCAGTTGTAACCTTGTTTAATTTTAGCCTCAGTAGGAAGAAGTATTGGATATTTGTATAGTGCTATATCCTTTCGACACCTGTAACGTAGTTAAACGTATTTAGCGATTTTGGCGTGTTTGGGCTTCCGTAGTTTTGCCATAAATTCCTGGAATTTCGAACTATGGTGATATTTTGAAAGGTAACATCCCAGCCTACAAACTGATGCAATATGAATATCGTTAGCATAACAATGCAGTTTTTAGATGGTCTAAAATGTGGGGCTGCGTGTGAATTTTTCAAGGCTTGCAAACTGCTCGCTAGCTACATAGTGTTGCAAATACGGATTTTTGTCTTGTGCCGTTGTACATGTATTAACTTCAATGCTTATTTTGGAAACAGTCAACATTCGACAAAAAAAAAAAAAAAAAAAAAATCAAGATATAGCCCATCAATTGCAATTTGATATAATTTTTTTTTTTAAGTCGTTGCACAAGTATTTAAGCTTGGTGACCCCTGCGCGTGACCTTTTCCATATTTTTATGATGCATGATTATGAAATATCTTATTTTCCATGTAACTTTCTTATATGAAGTCCAATTTCAATAAACTTGGTACCGTTAGAAAGCTCTTAAAACATGCTACATTTTATACGCATAATGTATAAACTTATCTTCAGTCGTTTCTGAGATATTGACTGTTAAACCTCAAGAAAACAGCATATTATCAGCAAAATTAGCTTCATTTCATTTAGTTTTTTTGCTTATAACTTTGTATTGCGTAAACCAATTTTAATAAACTAAATATCTTTTGAAACGTCAATTATTCAGCTATAATTCTTATTCATACATATATTTACAAAAATCGATATTTATTGAGATATGGCTACATATATGCAGTAGGGGTGAAATCAAAATTTCCTCACGTGCCTAATAACCTATAAAAATTTCATCGTCCTAGGACTATTGCAACATATTAAAATAAGCGTTTAGTTAGGAAGAAGAAAAAGAAAAGAATAATAATAATAAACAAATGACGTCACGTGACGTCATATGACGTTTATTTTCACATAATTGTTAAGACACCCGGAGACCTACTTCCTGACAAAATTTCAACTTTCTATCTCAAATAGGACAGTTTTTATAAGCATTTAAATATTGACGTCATTGGTTCGAATCTTGGATCCGCCATATATGCTTGGACTTTTCGAATTTTGAAAAACGGACACCGGTATACACAATAAGAACGTAATATACACATTCTGTGAAAATTTGATGAAAATCGGCCCATTAATAATGGCTCTGGACCGTGTACAAACTTTCGTAGTCAATTTCAAATGTGACGTCATATGACGTTAAAGGCTTTCAAAATTTCAGCGTCTGAATCATTTGTCATTAAATTTTCATTGCCCTACGACAATTTCAACATATAGAAATACTCTTGTTAATATTAAAAATACATTATCATATAATGACGTCACGTGACGTCATATGACGTTTCTTTTCACAAAATGTTTAAGACTCTTAGAGACCTATATACTGACCAAATATCACTTTTCTATATTAAAAAGGACCGATTTTATAAGCATTTAAAAATTTACGACCTTGGTTCGAATCTTGAATTCACTATAGAACCATGGACTTTTCGAATTTTGAAAAAACGGACACCGAAATACACAACTAGAACTTAATATACACATTCTCTGAAAATTTGATGAAAATCGATCCATCAATAATGGCTCTGGACCGTGTACAAACTTTCGTGGTCAATTTCAAATGTGACGTCATATGACGTCATAGGCTTCTACTCTTGTTAATATTAGAAATACATTATCATATAATGACGTCACGTGACGTCATATGACATTTATTTTCACAAATGTTTTAAACTTCTAGAGACCTATATACTGACTAAATATCAACTTTCTATCTTAAATAGGACAGATTTTATAAGCATTTAAAAAAATTACGACCTTGGTTCGAATCTTGGATTCGCTATAGAATCATGGACTTTTCGAATTTTGAAAAACAGACACCGGGGTGCACAACTAGAACTTAATATACACAATCTGTGAAAATTTGATAAAAATCGGTTCACAAACAATGGCTGTAGACCGCGTACAAACTTTTGTAGCATATTTCAAATGTGACGTCATATGACGTCATAGGCATATGAAAATCATAGAAATCAAAATTTCATTGCTTCAAGTATATGCCATAAAAATTCCATGGCCCTGGGACCATTGCAACATGCTTAAATTAACGCTCAGTTTGGAAGAAAAAAAGAATAAGAAGAATAAAAAAAACATAACACACCCAATAGGACTTTCTGCCAGTAGGCAGAAAGTCCTAATAATAATAAGAAAAAACATAACAAACCCAAAAGGTCTTTCTGCTTGAGGCAGAAAGCCCAAATAAAAGTTTGAAGAAAGCCGTTATAACAAAGGCAATATGCTTATCGGTCCTGGTGTACACCATTGCATTCTAAAATGCACCTCATTCTCTCAAATACGCATCGCAATTCACCTTTCAACACGGGCACTCTTTCCTGCGTAGGAACGTCCGGATCGTGGGTAACCAACCCAATAACCGCCTTCTTCTCTTACTTCAAGTTGCTAGATTTTCGTATACAAGCCCTTAACCGAAAAACATGAATATCTGCCATGTTTGTTGACGGAATCACTTGAAATTTTCAGGAGTTTTTGCACATTGTAGGCTACGATTTTATATGAATTTTTTAAAAATTTCTGCTTAAATATGCATGACGTTATAATCACGTGACCAAACAAGTTTTCCTTGCAGTATACATCACTTCACTTTTCAGTGTGTTAATCCTGAAGAAATCATGACTTTTGACTCAAAGTTCATGAAACTACAGCCTTTCAATTTCGTTAAAAGTACACTTTTCGCCTTTCTGTCATAACTCAACAAATTCAACCCCGATCTTCAAAAACTAAATATCACCTGAAAGGTCTTTCAAATCACTACATATTTTATCCACCGTGTCTAGGTAGACTCTTTTTCGTTTTTGAGATACACCTTGCCGAATAAAAACACCATCAACTGACATATGACCTTGACCTTTACGATTTTTCGGAAACGGAAGTGACTGAAGTAAATGAGATGCTATGTTGCACATTCAGTGAAAATTTTATGCAAATCGGTCAAAAGTTAAGGCATATAGTGCTAAAAAACCCTACATTTTGGATTAAAAGTTTGTTAACGCGTCATGACGTCATTTTACGTCATACGACGTCAGTCTTTTCAGAGCTGTAAGAAATTGATAAGACACATGTTCTGTCCAAATTTGAAGTTTCTAGCTTATCTGAGTGCTTCGTAATACTTAAATAAATTTTCAGGTCCAAAGTTCGAAACTTGGTTCAGCCATAGATCTTTGGTCTTTTTGAATGTTGCAAAATGTATATAATCTTTTACAACAAAGTCCCAATCCATACATTCTGTGAAAAAATCAAGTCAATTGGTTAAGAAATGACGGCTGTAGAGCGCGTAAAAGCTCTGGTAGCTTTTTTCAACCCTGAGGTCACGTGACATCACATGAAGAAAATATATTCTGCAATGGAAAGCGCCAAAGTCACTGTATATACTGTTAAAATTTCATGCTGCTGCCTTGTTGGTAACCTGTTCTAATTTGAACCTCAAAAGGAAGAAAAAAGTAGAATAATAATAATAATAATAATAATAATAATAATAATAACTAGACTTCTTTTGTTTTGAACAAAAGATAGGGCTTTCTGCACTGCAAACCATGACAAACCTGGTGTTTTTCGAATTTTGGCAAACCTATATATTCCTGCACAATGAAGTCGTAATATATAACTTCTGTGAAAATTCCATGCCAATCCGTCCATAAATGACAGCTGTACAGCGCGGATGAACTTTGGTAGCTTTTTTAAGTTTTGATGTCATGTGACGTCATATGAAAATTTTAATCATTAAATCTTAATGTTCATGATTACCTACATAGGACATTAAATTTTCATTGTCTATGAACCTTTGCAACATGAGTAAATTGACATTCAGGAATCGGAAATTATCTACAATTTGATGACGTCATATGACGTCATATGAAGTTCATCTTTACAAAATGCAAAGGAAACACAGAGACGTATAAGCTCGCCAAATATCAAATTTCTATCTCATCTAGAAACGATTTTATACGTATTTAAAATTTGACGTCCTTGGTTCGAATCTTGGAAAACTTAATAGCAATAAGACTCTTGGCTAACCTATATGATCCTTCACAATGAGGTCATAATATATAACTTCTGTGAAGATTCCATGCCAATCTATAAATAAATGACGGCTGTACAGAGCGGACAAACTTTAGTAGTTATTTATAGTTCTGACGTCATGTGACGTCATATGAAAATTTTAAACATTGAATCTAAATGTTCCTGATTATGTACAAAGGACATTTAATTTTCATTATCTATGAAGCTTTGCAACATGAGTAAAATTGACATCAAGAAATCGGAAATTCTTTACAACTTGATGACGACATATGACGTCATATGACGTTCGTCTTTACAAAATGCAAAGGAAACACAGAGACGTATAAGCTCGCCAAATATCAACTTTCTATCTCATCTAGAAACGATTTTATACGTATTTGAAATTTGACGTCCTTGGTTCGAACTTGGATTCGCCATAGAACCTTTGTTCTTTCGAATCTTGGCAAACCTATATAATCCTGCACAATGAGATCGTAATATATAACTTCTGTGAAAATTCCATGCCAATCTGTCCATAAATGACGGCTGTACAGCGCGTACAAACTTTGGTTGCTATTTTTAGTTCTGACGTCAAGTGACGTCATATGAAAATTTTAAACATTGAATCTAAATGATCATGATTACCTACATAGGACATTTAATTTTCATTGTCTATGAAGCTTTGCAACACGAGTAAATTGATATCATGGAATCGGAAATTCTATACAACTTGATGACGTCATATGACGTCATATGACGTTCATCTTTACAAAATGCAAAGGAAACACAGAGAGAAATAATCTCGTCAAATATCAACTTTCTATCTCATCTAGAATCGATTTTATATGGATTTGAAATTTGACGTCCTTGGTTCGAATCTTAGATTCGCCATAGAACCTTAGTTCTTTCGAATCTTGGCAAACCTATATAATCCTGAACAATGAGGTCTTAATATATAACTTCTGTGAAAATTCCATGACAATCCGTCCATAAATGACGGCTGTACAGCGCGTACAAACTTTGGTAGCTATTTTTAGTTCTGACGTCATGTGACGTAATGTGAAGATAAAAATAACATATTCCAAAATGCCATTGCTTCAGGTGTCTGTTGATAGAATTTCTTTGTCCTAGACCTTCAGCAACTTAATGAAATAACAACATGAAAAGGTTGGAAAAAAAGAATAATAATAATAATAAAAGACAGAACAAACCCAATAGGTCTTTCTGCGGAAAGCAGAAAGCCCTAATAATAAGACAAAACATAACAAACCCAAAAGGTCTTTCTGCTTGAGGCAGAAAGCCCTAATTATAAATTGAGTCTTTCCTTAATAAATTCTTAAGTGGTGCGCATATTTTAGAATAATCTTTAATAAATCTTCGCAGGAAAGTTGTCATTCCAAGGACTCTTTAGTGCATTTTGATTTTTAAAATATTTGGCAGTTTTCAATTACTTTTAACTTTTTAGGATCAGTTTGTAAAGTATCATTCCTAAGAAAGAAATTTAGGATTTTGCTATTTCACATTTTTCCAAATGAAGTAGTAAATTAGCTTCTTTTAATGTTTGTAAAATTTGTTTTAAATGAATTACATGCTCTTCTACTGTTTTCGAAAATACGATTATATCGTCCATATAATCAGTACAAAATTTATATAAGTACTTTGTGTAAGAACAGTGACCTTTGTTACCTTTACCAATATTCAAAATGGAAGACGCTGTAAATGGTATACTATCTTTACTTAAATGCAATGTCTGAAATGTATTTTTAATATCAATTTTGGAGTTAATTAAAGGTTTCGAGTCTAAGATAACATTTTTGACATCTTCTAATGTTGGTAATTGAAAATATAACTTTTTTCGAGATTTTGTTCAACAGTCTTTAATCAATACATATTCTATACTTTTGTTTCTGTGTTTCAGAAACTTTCTTTTTCTTCACTATGACAATTGGACTGCTGAATATAGAAGATGATGGCTCAATTATTCCTTTGTCTAAGAGTTTCTTAATTTCTGTTTCTTCTGTTTCTCTCATTTTGGGATTTAACGCATTTGGTTTACTTACGAATAGGTATTGAATTTGGTAATAATTTTACATTAAAAGTCTTTGACTTCTCCTACTTCTTCTTCTTTATCTGAAAAAAAAAATGCTTTCATATTTTTGCAATACTGATAACAAATCTGAATTGTCTTTATAAGATTATCCGATGTTGAACATTTCGGATATCCTTGAAAAATCTTATTCTAGGGTCGAATTGATATTTTTGTTGTTAGGTATTGTAAATAACTTTGTCATCAAGTCTTCCGATTTGTGCGATAATTGTGTGCCATTTTTAATTATCTACCTTTCCTGTGAATCGTTTACAAAAGGTAACAAAACGGTATTATTCTTATTTTGTTTACATATTATGTCTGTAGGGAAAGTTTTGCTTTTGCTGGTTATTATGAATGTATCATTCTCAAGTTACTTACGATGTGAAATGGAATTTTACGAACTGAGTTAACTGATAGCTTTATATTTTTAATGGCAGTGATGTTATATGTCATATTAGTTTAAATTTTAGTCTTTAATATATCTGGAATACAGAATTTGTTTTCTTTAAAATTGAAAAATGCATTAAAGTCCTTGAAAAAGTCTACTCCTAGTAAGACATTATGAATTAATCTTGATATAATGTAAAAGTCATAATTGATAATTGTGTCATTAATTAGTATGGGTAAAACTACTTTTCCTTGTACCGTATGTTATGTTCCTAGTACTGCTGTTTTGAATTGAAGTGATGTGGGTTTAATCTTAAAATTAGTGTTATTCAAAGTTTCAAGAAATTCAAGACTTATTGCAGATATGTAACTTCAAGAATCTAATCAAATGGATGTATCTTTGTTTTTTTTCCTTTTAAGTTTTCCACGAAAGAAGTTATGTTATTAAAGATATTGTATGATTGCATTTTGTTGTTTTTGCCATTTTACTTTTCTGTTTTGTATTTGAATTGTGTTTGTAATATTAAAGTTTTGTCTTTCATGCTTATATTTGCTCTGACCACTGAAAGCGTATCGACAATCTTTAGCTTTAAAGCACATTTCTTGGATATGACCGATTCTTTTACAGAATGTACACTGTTTATTTATGGCTGGACAATTATGATTCTGGGAGAAATTTTGTCCACATCTGTAACATGGATAAGAATATTGATTCCGTGGATTAGCAGTATACTGATTTTCCAATTTAGGTTTCTGATATACAAAAGGAATATTTGTTTGTATAAACGGTTTCCTAAAGTTATTTGAAGAATTTTGTGGAGTCATGCTGTTAACATAAGTCCTATCATTCTTCAAGTGTACTTCTGTCTTCATTCCCCTTATTTCGCCAATTAATACCTGAAATTTTGTATCAGTATTTACGTTAACGCGTTTGTCATTTCGCATAACTTGATGTATGTACTTAATTCAGACAATGATGTGGGATTTTTAGCAATACCTTTGTTCGAATATCATCATGAAGTCCATTAACCAATAGTGAGATTAAGAGATTATTATTTTTTTCATCCAGTTTCATGAAAATGATAGTAATTCAATGCAACATTAGCTCGTAATAATGTTGAGGGCCATGTCGCATTGTCGTGTGTCATTTTATACTGTTGTGTGTCGTTTGCAATTGTTGTTTATCGATTACAATTGCCGTTTGTCGCCATCATAAAGCAACAATAAACACATCTAATGTGGCACTAACCGAATTCCGTAAAAAAAGTTTTCAAGTTCGCGACTACATAACTGACAGGTAATACTCAAAATTATTCTTTTGGGTAAAAAGTCTGCTTTAGCATTTTGACAAAAATGTTTGAAAGATAACTGTTAAAGGTATCAACAAGCCAGTGAATGAAGAAATGTGTTTTTTGAATCATGCGACTCGTGAACTGAATGGAATTGCTTTCGCGAAAACCGATGATATCACGATAGCGATTCTAGTGTTATTTTTTTTTTTTTTAAGTTTTCGCACCTCGCATTGCGAAAACCTATTGTTCTTCTTCTCTTGATTTTTTTTTATTTATTAGTCTTTCTGCCTACTGGCAGAAATTTTTCTTATTATTAGGGCTTTCTGCCTCAAGCAGAAAGACCTTTTGGGTTTGTTATGTTTTTTCTTATTATTATTATTATTCTACTTTTTTCTTCCTTTTGAGGTTCAAATTAAAACAGGTTGCCGATGTGTCCTATTGATTTCTTTAAGTTCTGAGAAGATTGACGTCGTATGACGTAAAATGACGTCATGACGCGTTATCAAATTTTGTATCCAAAATATACGGTTTTTTAGCACTGGAAGACAAAGTTTTTGACCGATTTGCATAAAATTTTCACTGAAGGTGCAACAAAGCCTCTTATTGTCATCAGTCACTTCCACTTCCGGAAAATAGCTAAGGTCAAGGTCACATGTCAATTATCGGTTTTTTCTTCGGCCTTAAATATCTCAAAAACGAAAAATATTTTATCGAGACACTATGCGTATAATTTGTAGTGCTTTAAAATGCCTTTCAGACGATATATAGTTTTTGAAGATCGGGGTTGAATCAGTTGAGTTATTGCAGAAAAACAAAAATGCTGCAACCCTAAGCGCACTTAACTACTTATATCTCGATAATTATTGATTTTTGTTAATAAGAGTATGAATATAATTTGTAGATCAATGCCCGGCCGTTCTTTTGGTGTTTAAATTTTAAAGATTGACCTAATATTCATTAAGTTATAACGAAAAACAAAACGATATGAACATATTTATCCCGATTTTTGCCGTATGCTCAAGGTTTAAACGCCCGTAGCTACAAAGTGTTTAAAGATACATAAAATTATGAAGCGAAGGAATTGTGGGAAATGAAAAGACCTTTCTAACGGTACCTAGCTTTTAAAATTGGACTTAATATAAGGAAGTTACATGAAAACTAAGAATGCAGTAAAACCGTTCTTTTATGCATTTCTGCAGTTAGTCCCTATCTTTTGATTGTTTTTTTTTTCTAGAAACTATTAATTTTTGAAAATAACATAAAGAACAGTATTATTAGCGTGATGCAATGCGGTTCTAATGGTATGCAGATTTTAATGATCGGACCATTAATTATAAAGTTATTTGTCGAAGGGCAATAATAGACATGAACATCGTTTTGCCGATTTTTTTGCCGTTTCTTTGAAAAATAACTTTCTATATCTTAGAGCACGTAACAGAAAAGTTGAAATATGAAACACGTGAAATGTTGGAAATATAAAGGCCTTTCTTTTTAGCTTTTCTGGTTGCCTTTTGTCCGTCGTGCGTCGTGCGTCGTCAGTCGTCCGTCGTCAACAATTGCTTGTGAACACTCTAGAGGCCACAGTTTTGTCCCAATCTTCATGAAACTTGGTCAGGATGTTTGTCTACATGATATCTCGGATGAGTTCGAAATTGGGTCATGTGGGGTCAAAAAATAGGTCACTAGTTAAAAATTTAGAAAAACATTGTGAACACTCTAGAGGCCACAGCTTTGGCCCGATCTTCATGAATCTTGGTCAGGATGTTTGTCTATATGATATCTCGGACGAGTTTGAAATTGGGTCATGTGGGGTCAAAAACTAGGTCACCAGGTTAAATCTTAGAAAAACATTGTGAACACTCTACAGGCCACAGTTTTAGGCCAATCTTCATGAAACTTGGTCAGAATGATTGTCTACATGATATCTCAGAGAAGTTCGAAATTGGGTCATGTGGGGTCAAAAACTAGGTCGCCAGGTCAAATCTTAGAAAAACCTTGTGAACAGTCTACAGGCCACAGTTTTGGCCCAATCTTCATGAGTCTTGGTCAGGATGTTTGTTTGCATGATTCTTGGATGAGTTTGAAATTGGGTCATGTGGGGTCAAAAACTAGGTCACCAACTCAAATCTTAGAAAAACCTTCTTAACAATCTAGAGGCCACAGTTTTAACCCAATCGTCATGAAAGTTGGTAAGGATGTTTGACTATATGATATCTCGGATGAGTTCGAAATTGGGTCATGTGGGGCCAAAAACTAGGTCACCAGGTCAAATCTTAGAAAAACCTTGTGAACACTCTAGAGGCCACAGTTTAAACCCAATATTCATGAATCTTGGTCAGGATGTCTGTCTACATGATATCTCGGAGGAGTTCGAAATTGAGTCATGTGGGGTCAAAAACTAGGTCACCAGGGAAAATCTTTGCGAGGCCACAGTTTTAGCCCAATCTTCATGAAAAATGATCAGGGTGTTTGTCTACATATCTCGGATGAGTTCGAAATGGGTAATGTGGGGTCAAAAACTAGGTCATCAGGTCAAATCTTATCAAAACCTTGTGAACACTCTACAGGCCACAGATTTTGGCCCAATCTTCATAAATTTTGATCAGGATGTTTGTCTAATATATCTTGCATGAGTTTGAAAATTGGGTCACGTGGGATCAAAAACTAGGTCCTCAGGTCAAATCTAAGAAAAACGTTGTGAACTCTCTAGAGGCCACAGTTTTAGCCCAATCTTCAAAAGATTTGTTCAGGATGTTTGTCTAATTAATATATTGGATGAGTTCGAAAATGAGTCACATGAGAACAAAAACTAGGTCACCTAGTCAAATCTTAGAAAAATCTTGTGAATACTCTAGAGGCCTACATTTTTGTCCCAGTCTAAATTAAAATTGATATTAGGTCAGGAGTTATGCCCCTTTTAATATTGAAAAAAGCTAGATTTCACTTTGTCATTGTCACTTTAAAATTAAGATTATAACTGAAAACAAAGAAACATATTCCCTTTTGAATGCAATGACTTTAAAATTTAAATTATGTTATATGACATCACAGATTTCCTCTGCTATTTATTTATGTTTGCACTCTACAGCTATCAATTCGGGACGGATTTTCTTCAATTTTTGAAGACGGTGTATTTCAGAAAACTCAAAAAGTATGATCAGGTTTGACATGGTGTGCAGTGCAGAAAGCCCTTTCTTTTGTCCAGAACAAAAGAAGTCTAGTTATTATTCTTTTTTCTTCCTCTTATATTTGTGTTAATTTAGATGTGTTGCCAATGGCCCAGAACAAATATAATTGCATATATTTTAAACCATGTGCTTTCGAATGTCAAGAATTTCATATTCATATGACGTCATATAACGTCAACTTTGACGTCAGGTGAAAAAGTTTGTACGCGGTCTACAGCCATTATTTCCAGACCGATTTTCATCAAAATTTCACAGAATGTGTATATTAGACTCTTATTGTGCATCCCGGTGTCCGTTTTTCAAAATTCGAAAAGGTAATGGTTCTATGGCGAATCCAAGATTCGAACCATTGACATCAAATTTCAAATGCGTATAAAATCGCTTCCAGATGAGTTAGAAAGCCGATATTTGGTCAGAATATAAGTCTCCATGTTTCCTTTAGATTCTTAGAAGATGAACGTCATATGAAGTCATAAAAGTAATTTCTAATGTTTACGTGTTAACTTCAATATGTTGAAAAGGTCCAGGCACCTTGAAAATTTAATAGCATATGCTTCAGATAGAATATTTTGCATTTCAATCATTTTCATTTGACTATGACGTGTTTTGACGTCAAACTTGACGTCGTTTAAAAATGTTTGTACGCGGTCTACAGCCATTATTTCTAATGATTCTAAAAATTTTCCCGGTCCTTTTTTAATTAAAAGGAAGGTTGGTATTTGGTCAGAATATAAGTCTCCATGTTTCCTTTAGATTCTTAGAAGATGAACGTCATATGACGTCATGAGGTGAAAAGTAATTTCTAATTTTTACGTGTTAACTTCAATATGTTAAAAACGTCCAGGCACCTTGAAAATGTAATAGCATATACTTCAGATAGAATATTTTGCATTTCAATCATTTTCATTTGACTATGACGTGTTTTGACGTCAAACTTGACGTCGTCTAAAAATGTTTGTACGCGGTTTACAGCCATTATTTTTAGACCGATTTTCATCAAAATTTCACAGAGTATGTATATTACGCTCTAGTTGTGCATCCCGGTGTCCGTTTTTTCAAAATTCGAAAAGGCAATGGTTCTATGGCGAATCCAAGATTCGAACCATTGACGTCAAATTCCAAATGCGTATAAATTCGCTTCCAGATTAGCTAGAAAGCCGATATTTGGTCAGAATATAAGTCTCCATGTTTCCTTTAGATTCTTAGAAGATGAACGTCATATGAAGTCATATGACGTCATGAGATGAAAAGTAATTTCTAATGTTTACGTGTTAACTTCAATATGTTGAAAAGGTCCAGGCACCTTGAAAATTTAATAGCATATGCTTCAGATTGAAATATTTTGCATTTCAATCATTTTCATTTGACTATGACGTGTTTTGACGTCAAACTTGACGTCGTTTAAAAATGTTTGTACGCGGTCTACAGCCATTATTTCTAGACCGATTTTCATCAAAATTTTACAGAATGTGTATATTAGGCTCTAGTTGTGCATCCCGGTGTCCGTTTTTTCAAAATTCGAAAAGGCAATGGTTCTATGGCGAATCCAAGGTTCGAACCATTGACGTCAAATTCCAAATGCGTATAAATTCGCTTCCAGATTAGCTAGAAAGCCGATATTTGGTCAGAATATAAGTCTCCATGTTTCCTTTAGATTCTTAGAAGATGAACGTCATATGACGTCATGAGGTGAAAAGTAATTTCTAATTTTTACGTGTTAACTTCAATATGTTAAAAACGTCCAGGCACCTTGAAATGTAATAGCATATACTTCAGATAGAATATTTTGCATTTCAATCATTTTCATTTGACTATGACGTGTTTTGACGTCAAACTTGACGTCGTCTAAAAATGTTTGTACGCGGTTTACAGCCATTATTTTAAGACCGATTTTCATCAAAATTTTACAGAATGTGTATATTAGGCTCTAGTTGTGCATCCCGGTGTCCGTTTTTTCAAAATTCGAAAAGGCAATGGTTCTATGGCGAATCCAAGGTTCGAACCATTGACGTCAAATTCCAAATGCGTATAAATTCGCTTCCAGATTAGCTAGAAAGCCGATATTTGGTCAGAATATAAGTCTCCATGTTTCCTTTAGATTCTTAGAAGATGAACGTCATATGACGTCATGAGGTGAAAAGTAATTTCTAATTTTTACGTGTTAACTTCAATATGTTAAAAACGTCCAGGCACCTTGAAAATGTAATAGCATATACTTCAGATAGAATATTTTGCATTTCAATCATTTTCATTTGACTATGACGTGTTTTGACGTCAAACTTGACGTCGTCTAAAAATGTTTGTACGCGGTTTACAGCCATTATTTTTAGACCGATTTTCATCAAAATTTCACAGAGTATGTATATTACGCTCTAGTTGTGCATCCCGGTGTCCGTTTTTTCAAAATTCGAAAAGGCAATGGTTCTATGGCGAATCCAAGATTCGAACCATTGACGTCAAATTCCAAATGCGTATAAATTCGCTTCCAGATTAGCTAGAAAGCCGATATTTGGTCAGAATATAAGTCTCCATGTTTCCTTTAGATTCTTAGAAGATGAACGTCATATGAAGTCATATGACGTCATGAGATGAAAAGTAATTTCTAATGTTTACGTGTTAACTTCAATATGTTGAAAAGGTCCAGGCACCTTGAAAATTTAATAGCATATGCTTCAGATTGAAATATTTTGCATTTCAATCATTTTCATTTGACTATGACGTGTTTTGACGTCAAACTTGACGTCGTTTAAAAATGTTTGTACGCGGTCTACAGCCATTATTTCTAGACCGATTTTCATCAAAATTTTACAGAATGTGTATATTAGGCTCTAGTTGTGCATCCCGGTGTCCGTTTTTTCAAAATTCGAAAAGGCAATGGTTCTATGGCGAATCCAAGGTTCGAACCATTGACGTCAAATTCCAAATGCGTATAAATTCGCTTCCAGATTAGCTAGAAAGCCGATATTTGGTCAGAATAAAGTCTCCATGTTTCCTTTAGATTCTTAGAAGATGAACGTCATATGACGTCATGAGGTGAAAAGTAATTTCTAATTTTTACGTGTTAACTTCAATATGTTAAAAACGTCCAGGCACCTTGAAAATGTAATAGCATATACTTCAGATAGAATATTTTGCATTTCAATCATTTTCATTTGACTATGACGTGTTTTGACGTCAAACTTGACGTCGTCTAAAAAATGTTTGTACGCGGTTTACAGCCATTATTTTTAGACCGATTTTCCTTTAGATTCTTAGAAGATGAAATGGCGAATCCAAGATTCGAACCATTGACGTCAAATTCCAAATGCGTATAAATTCGCTTCCAGATTAGCTAGAAAGCCGATATTTGGTCAGAATATAAGTCTCCATGTTTCCTTTAGATTCTTAGAAGATGAACGTCATATGAAGTCATATGACGTCATGAGATGAAAAGTAATTTCTAATGTTTACGTGTTAACTTCAATATGTTGAAAAGGTCCAGGCACCTTGAAAATTTAATAGCATATGCTTCAGATTGAAATATTTTGCATTTCAATCATTTTCATTTGACTATGACGTGTTTGACGTCAAACTTGACGTCGTTTAAAAATGTTTGTACGCGGTCTACAGCCATTATTTCTAGACCGATTTTCATCAAAATTTTACAGAATGTGTATATTAGGCTCTAGTTGTGCATCCCGGTGTCCGTTTTTTCAAAATTCGAAAAGGCAATGGTTCTATGGCGAATCAAGTCGAACCATTGACGTCAAATTTCAAATGCGTATAAAATCGCTTCCAATAGCTAAGCCGATATTTGGTCAGAATATAAGTCTCTGTTTCCTTTAGATTCTTAGAAAATGAACGTCATATGACGTCATGAGGTGAAAAGTATTTTCTAATTTTTACGTGTTAACTTCAATATGTTGTAAACGTCCAGGCACCTTGAAAATTTAATAGCATATGCTTCAGATAGAATATTTTGCATTTCAATCATTTTCATTTGACTATGACGTGTTTTGACGTCAATCTTTACGTCGTTTAAAAATGTTTGTACGCGGTCTACAGCCATTATTTCTGGACTGATCTTCATCAAAGTTTCACAGAATGTGTATATTAGGCTCTAGTTGTGCATCCCGGTGTCCGTTTTTCCAAATTCGAAAAGTCAATGGTTCTATATAGAATCCAAGACTCGAACCATTGACGTCAAATTTCAGATGCGTATAAAATCGCTTCCAGATTAGCTAGAAAGCCGATATTTGGTCAGAATATAAATCTCCATGTTTCCTTTAGATTCTTAGAAGATGAATGTCATATGACGTCATATGACGTCATGAGGTGAAAAGTAATTTCTAATTTTACGTGTTAACTTCAATATGTTGAAAACGTCCGAGCAACTAAAAATTTAATAGCATATGCTTCAGATAAATATTTTGCATTTCAATCATTTCATTTGACTATGACGTGTTTTGACGTCAAACTTGACGTCGTATAAAAATGTTTCTATGCGGTCTACAGCCATTATTTCTGAACCGATTTTCATCAAAATTTCACAGAATGTGTATGTTACGCTATAATTGTGTATCTTGGTGTCCATTTTTCTAAAATTGAAAATGCAAAGGTTTTATGGCAGATCCAAGAATCGAACCATTGACGTCAAATTTCAAATACCTATAAAATCGCTTCCAGATTAGTTAGAAAGCTGATATTAAGATAAAGGACTATGTTCACTAAGTGGTAAAAATAGCCTAAACTTTTCGGGAAAATTAAAATGCATTTCAGAAGTCTTTTTCAATCTTTACCATATACAACAAACCTTAAATCACCGAAAACTGATATAATCAGTATTTATCATTTGTCAGGTTGAACAAAATATTTGCTTGAAAATACCTGTTGAAATCCATTGAATCGTAATTTACACGCGTTTTGTACGAAATATTAGCTGATTTCATCTTTTGATACGATGAATTCAATGTGGCCGCATGCTTCGACAAACAAGACACTTTCCATATGTATACCTAAATGATAAATCTTTATTCTGTAAAAATTTCTTGGTATATTTACTCTTTTTACTTCATTATAGTATGACACTAGCCGAAAAGATCCCTTTAAATATCTTTTGAAGGTTGAAATGTGCATATGCACGCTGAATATTACAAACTGTTCCCTTCTGAACAATTTTTGTAGATCCATGTTAACCCTCTTGTGTAAATTCTGTAACATTCTGAAGGAACCTGTTGTGTATTGGCTTTTTGTTTTAGATTGAGTAGTTGGGTCTATCACTTTGGTGGTAGATTAACCGCAAAACTCATTTGCGTCTTTCTTTTAAATACATTAAAAACTTTATCAATAGCTAAAATAAACAAGTATAACTAGAACACAAGATGTACGCAAAAAATGTTGTAAATGCTTTTTGTGTGGGTTACTGCTCAACCAACAGTATTTCAGTCATAATGTCTACGTGAGACTACAGGACCCTGATATTCAGACCAAAAAGTTTCCTTTGAGAAAATCAACCATTGAACTACACTTACATGATCAGCAACAAGCTGAGCATCTGACAAATGCGATACACCAGTACTCGGCGGGGTCCATGTGGCCTAGCAGGTGAAGTTGGTGACTTAATACCACTCAGGATTTAAAGGCAGCTGGTTCGAATCCAGTCAGAGTTAAGTGGATATTACATGCGACGAAACCTTCCAGCTGATTCATGGTTGGTCTGTGGTTTTATTCCGGTGCTGTTGTGTGAATGAGATCTTCCTGAACATGTAAGAGCTAGATGTCGCTATATGATTGTAATACGGTTGCAGCGAGGTAAATTCTAAAACAACACCAATAAAAAAAGTAGGGAAATATTTGAATACATGTATTTGAATAATGCTGCTTAATTTATTGATATTTATGATTATGATACCAAGAAAAAATCCAGTACAGTTGAAGACTAAATATTTGAAATTGTCTGTCCACACATAACACTATAAAAGGCAGCATACTCTAAATATAACTGAAATGTACACCTGTTTTCGAAGCATTGGATTATGGGCAGGAACTTAACAGTCTCATTATTTTTTTTTATACAGCTATGGGCATTGTTGATGTTCTCCTGCATACTAGTATATTATATTTCTCAAATATTCATATCAGTTTGTTTAAAGACAGATTTGAGTGAATATTTATGTCCCCCGCCCCGTTTATTGTAGATGCATATGAAATTGTGAAAATACCGAATATGGCAAATAAGTTGTCATTTCATATCAACTTTTTTTTAAAGGGGGTTTATAATAACTATTACTAAGTGAGTCTTTAAAACCTTCTGTTTATCAAAAAGACATGTGTATCGCATATCGACAAAAGAGTAATGGTTTGAAAGTCATTGGGTCTGAATTTGCAGTTTGTGGCACTCAGATTTTTCTAATTTGATGAGACTTCATAGACAATTAATCCATGTAAAGACTCTCTTTTTTTCTGGCTGAAGACCAGAAACGGAACTATTCCTTTTTCTTTCTTTTTTTTTTTGGCCTGAGAGTTTATGTTAGAGATGTTGTTGAAATCAAAATTATGGTCATATATGTATTCATTCGTACAGGTAATTAAACAAATCAGCTAAAGAGATTAATTCAGATGGACAAGCTTTTGTAAACATTTTGAAATAGGAGATCTCATTGCTAAATATGTAACTTATCTTTAAAAGCCAGCAACAAATTGAAAAGGTATTTTGCACACAAAAAAACATTTTTTTAAAACAAATTAATGTCACATCATATTGAATATGAATACCAATTTGGAAAATTAGAAAACCCTTAAAAAATCATAATTTCACATATTTCTGGCAAATTTGACCTTTAATGATGACCTTAACAATGAAGTACCCACAGGTCCATGTACGTGACATACTGTCAAACCATATGGAACAAATATACAAATTTCTGTTAAATTCTGAAAACTCGTGACTAAACTATCGACCGGAAAATCAGAATTTTACATATTTTTGACAATTTTGACCTTCACTGGTGACATTGACATTGAATAATCCATCATTTTTTATTTGACATACTTTTATAACCCTGGTTTAGATTAGTGTTCTCAATAGTATTACCTTTAGCTTGTGGCAGCCCTGAATATTATTCAAACTACATGTGTACTCATGCATATCATTGACCATTCCATTGTTTTGGTATGTGTGGGGTGATAAACCTGTTTGTGAGTGAGTGGTCACTTATTTCTATTAATAAAATTCTCCCAGCTTTCCCTCTTCCTTCCCTCCCATGATTCCTTGCCTCTATATAAACCCACCCCGCCTTTTGCACGAGCACTTTCAAAGAAGTCTTATGAAGACTAAGGTTAATGCTTCTAAAGAAATGTTACTGTCTTCAATTAGTGCCAACCTGGCTCTCTACTGTCATTCAACTGTGGGTCAATAAATACTTATTGAACTTAAAGAACTATTAATTGTGCTTTATCCCATGGGCTACAATTTGGCGACCACGACGAGACCACAGTTGTTTATAGAGCCAGGTTTGGTCGAGAAAGGACTGTCCACAGGTCGAGAGGACTGACTTAAGGGCGTGGCCGGCGGAGGATTCAACCTCAAGGGCTATCTGAGATGTTGTCAGCAGTGAGGATTCACCAGCGTGTTTTCCAGTGTTTTTCAGCAGGGAGAATTCCCTAGAGTGTTTCACTGTGTTTGTGTGTGTGTGTGTGTGTTTTTTTCTCAAGCATGCTAACTTTCATGGCCATCATTTTGCAAGAAATGAAATGCGCATCTACGTTGGAAAGGAGCAGTAACTAACTTTTCAACGCTGGATCTTTTTGAACTACCCTAAATCAACGTTGGAGGACATGTGTAAACTGTGATATTTTGTGTTTAATATTTGGAATTGGACTAGGAAAAAAAAAATTTGTAAGTAGCACATTTATTTATTCTTTGTAAGTTCTGGCATCATATGTTTATATCATTTTTCTATTTCATTTTGAAGGAAGTAAACATATCTATTTTTAGAAATTTTTGGAATGTTTCTACTTTCATTTTGCTATATTTTCTGTAGATTGAGAATTTTATAAGTTATGGTTAAATTTTGATTGAAATTCGGTTGATTTATTCCAAATTTCAAAGTCAAACATGGAGAGATTCTTTGATTTTGCTTGAATTTTTGTGTATCTTTCATATCTTCAGTAGAATTTTGTTCTATTTGAGTTAACCAGAAGTATTATTGTAAATTTGACCTTCACCTTGTAAGACCAATCAGCTGTTCCCTGTGGATAGAGAGAAGAATGAATAATTTGTAGATTTTTCATAGGAGATGCCAGAACAGATTATTTTGATGCATGTCTTGGAAATAGATAATTTTTATCAAAATATTGACTCACAGTGGTGCAATAGTGTTCTTTATCAGTCTATTTGTGTGAAAAAAAAATCATTTGAGCCTTGTTGAAAAGTGAAATAATGACTTGCTTGTACATGATTTGTCATTTTAATGTATTGTGATTTCTTTGCACTAGACTGTATATAATAGCTATATTTGAGTGTAAAATGTTTATCTGTGATATGAAAAGGTGGAAATATTATGATATTTACCTAGCTTATTTAGAGATATTATTCATTGATTTATTTTGTCAGAAATATCAAATTGGTCATATGTACTCTCTTTTTCACCCTATTTCTGCACAGATTGCTAACTTTTTGTACTAAAACTTTCAGATCACGGTTGAGAGAGCTGAGGAAAGAATGTTTATCATCATCATATCATCATCTCATTAGATCTCATTCACTGTTTGAACTCATGTTTAGATGACTATTCTTTTCAGCTGTTTTAGGAGGAAAGTTTTGTTATTTGACAATATATGATACACATTATTTATTTATCTAGTGTTGAACTTGTGAGAGACCAGTTGGAGGTACAGTGATAGTTTTTTTTAAACAGATGTTTTTCTTTCAGAGTGCTGTGATGTAGCTTGTACCAGTAAATATTTTGTTTCTTCCAGTATAAAGACAAGTTTATCTTTAGTTAAGTAGCTATTCTATATTTTGTTCATATAGAGACTGCATCATGGAGGGTGCTAGGCCCAAACAGCAGGATTCTGATATGACTACACCCCGTGTTAGTATTGGGCGTGGGCACTCTATGTCTACATCAACACCCAAACAAATTCAAAATTTGTCAGCCCTGATGAGTGTTTCTTTACCCAAAATACAGCTACCAACATTTTCATGGGATGAACCTCTACCTAAGGGTGAATGCATGTATAGTGAGTGGCGTTTTGAAGTAAAATGTTTACAAAGTGATCCTGATATGACAGATCCTATTACTTTACAGGCAATTAGGAGGTCACTGAGGGGAACAGCAAGGAAGCTGATGATACCTTTGGGTGAGCATGCTAGTGTTTCTGATATTTTAGACAAATTAGATGCTATGTTTGATGATGTTTCCACCAAAGGTATGATTATGCAAGATTTTTTTAATTCTGCACAGAAACCAAATGAATCTGTCACATCTTTTGGCTGTAGATTAGAAACTTTACTGCAGACTGCTATTGATAATGGTCATTTAAGTAAGGATGGCAAAAATGGCTTACTTAGACATAAGTTTTGGACTTCTTTGTTTTCAGAGAGGCTGAAGTCTCAAACCAGGCACAAGTATGACCAGATTACTGATTATAATGTACTTTTTAAGGAGATTAGGATGGTAGAGAAAGAGTTGAGTATGTTGCCCTGTACTGACAAAGTTCAATAAAAACCTTTTAAGAAATGTGATGCTAAGGCAGTTGTTTCTGAGGATCCTTTCACTGCTTTGGAGACTTCTTTGAAGAAAGAAATTTCCAAAGTAGAGTCTCGCTTGGAATCAAAGTATAATTCCAAGCTGGATCTGATTTTACAACAGTTGGATGAGCTGAAGAGGATGCCTCCTAAGCCCACCCAACCTGTACTGTCCAATCAAAATAGAGGTCAGTATAGAGGTCAAGGTCGACCTTTTAGAAGTTTCAGAGGTCAAAATAGGTATCAAAATACAGATCATGTGTCTTTCAAGCCACAGTATCAACTGTCAAAAGAGTAACCACCTCTACTGTTGGCCAAGCGGAGGTTGGTGATTCAAATGGCCATATACATAGTCGACTTGTTGGGAGCAGCAATTCCTGTGATATCTCTTTGAATGGTCAAAGTTTCTTTGCTCTGATAGATTCAGGGGCAATGGTTTCATTTATTTCAGAGGGAATTTACAATAGTTTGGATCCTAGGCCTGATTTACTCTCTTTAGATGATTTTGGTCTAGAATTGTCTACAGCAGATGGGTCAAAGCTACATTATATGGGTTATATTGAGTGTAGTGTTGGAATTCCTTCAATTCCAAATAGTTTTGAAGTCCCTATTTTGGTTATGCCAAATTCCAAGTTCAATGGTTCATGTCCTGTTGTGATAGGTACAAACATCATCCGTTTGTTTCGTGATTTTGGTTTGTGTAACTGTTTGCCAGACCAGTTTCAGTGTGCTGTAGACAGTATGAATTGTGTTTCTTATAGTGCAAATTTGCCAGAAAAGAAATCTTTTATTTTAAATCCAAATGAGACTATCACTGTGAATTGTGTTGCTCGCAGAATCAGTCATGACATAGCTCAGGTGGTGACTGAAAACCATCCAGATGCTAACCCAGGATTTTTAGTTTGTCCTAGGGTTTTGAACCTTAGGAAACGTGGTTCATTTACTAAGGTTCCAGTTAGAGTTTGTAATCTAACTTCTAAACCAATTAGCTTTGCTTCAAAAGCTCAGATATGTCAGCTGACTGAGGTCAAGGTTGTAGATGATCTTTCACCTCACACTCAGAGCAATCAAAACAGTGGCTCTGACTGTGAGAGTGACTTGGGTGTTAAGATCAGTCATGAGAATCTTACACCAGAACAACAGCATAGGGCACAACAAGTCTTGGGCAAGTGGAAACATGTGTTCTCCACTGGTCCTACAGACATAGGGTGTACCAAGCTCCTTAAGCACAAGATTGTACTTGAGGATCCCAAACCCTTTAAGCAGCCCTATAGAAGGATTCCACCCTCATTGTATGAAGAAGTGCGGCAGCACATTAAAGAGATGCTTGATGCTGGAGTCATTAGAGAGTCTGAGAGTCCCTGGTCTAGTAATGTTGTACTAGTAAGAAAGCGTGACGGGTCTTTGCGGTTTTGCATTGACTGGCGCTTGCTCAATTCTAAAACCAGGAAGGATGCATACATGTCTTCTAGGTTTGAAGACATCAAAGACTCTGGTGGGTTCCAGCATGTACAGCAAGCTTGATCTCCGTTCCGGCTACTGGAATGTCGAGGTTGAGGAGGAAGATAAGCCCAAAACTGCTTTCAGTGTAGGAAATCTTGGGTTTTGGGAGTGGAATCGGATGAGCTTCGGCTTAACCAATGCGCCTGCTACATTTCAGCGGCTAACTGAACGCTGCATGGGCGAGCTTAACCTCAAAGAGTGTCTTGTATTTTTGGATGATATTCTTATATTTTCCAAAAATTTTGAGGACCACATTCGACGTTTAGAGGCTGTTTTTGGCAAGCTTGAGCAGTATGGGTTGAAACTCAAGCCCTCTAAATGTGAATTATTTATGACAAAAAGTGACTTACCTTGGGCATGTGATCTCTGGGCAGGGTATTCATACTGACCCTGATAAGATCTCAGCCATTAAATCATGGCCAGTCCCTAAGAATGTTAAGGAGTTACGTCAGTTTCTTGGCTTTGCTGGGTATTACAGGAGGTTTAAACCTCATTATGCTTCTCTGGCAGAACCACTTAACTCCTTACTCAAAGGTCACTGTACTGGTCCTAAGTCCAAGTCCCGTAAGTTGACAAAACTCAAGAAACCTTCAGATTGGATCTGGGGTGATTCCCAGCAACAATCTTTTGAAACCATCATAGGCAAACTCATATCTGCTCCAGTCCTGGCATTTGCAGATTTCTCTCTTCCCTTTTCTCTTCACACGGACAGTTCTGGTTCTGGTTTAGGTGCTGTCCTTTACCAGAAGCAAAACGGGAGGGAGAGAGTTATCGCATATGCCAGTAGAGCCTTAAGGCCTAGTGAAAAGAAATATCCAGCACATAAACTCGAATTTCTTGCTCTTAAGTGGGCTGTGACTGAGAAATTCCATGATTATTTGTGTGGAAGCTCTTTTACAGTTGTTACAGACAACAACCCACTTACATATGTCCTGACTACGGCCAAATTGGATGCCACAGGTCACAGATGGGTATCAGCGTTAGCAAATTATAACTTTACTCTACAATATAGGCCAGGAAAGTTAGATAGACCATCAAGTTTTCCCAGATGTTGTCGATGCAATTTGTCAAGCGATATCAGCTGATATTCCCTTGGCAGAGAGCATTGTGACTGGGGTCTCACCTCCATCGGCCGAGGAGGTGCCTTCTCAGTCACTCAGTTCTGACATTAGTTGGGAACTTGAGCAGGGCAAGGACAGAGCTATTGCCAGAGTAACTGACCTTCTGCAAGGTGGTTTTCGCCCAAGGGGGGAAGCACTAAGGTCTGAACCCACATCTGTACGGAAACTCCTTCGGGAATGGAATAATCTATTTGTAGATGATTCAGTTCTGTACAGAACCACTTTGCAGAATGGTGAACAGGTTAGACAGCTTGTTCTACCTGAGACTTATCATGAACTGGCCCTTAAGGGTGTTCATGATGATGTCGGTCATCCTGGTAAAGAGAAGACCCTCTGGCTAGCTAGGCAGCGCTTTTATTGGCCTGGTCTGGAGCAGGATGTGAATGCCAGGGTTGAACATTGTGGGCGATGCATTCGTCGTAAGGCTAAAATACCAAGAGCTGAACTTGTATCGGTCTCTACTTCTAGGCCGATGGAGCTTGTCTGTATGGATTTTCTGTCTCTTGAAGCATCCAAAGGAGGTTATGAGCATATACTGGTTATAACAGACCACTTCACCAGGTATGCACAGGCCAAACCGTGCCGTAATCAAACTGCTCATACTACAGCCTTATACGACAATTTCATCCGCTACTATTCATTTCCGGAGAGGTTACATAGTGACCAAGGTAGGAATTTTGAGAGTCGGGTTATTAAGGAGCTTTGTAGGATTGCCGGCACTACAAAGTCTCGAACCTCTCCCTACCATCCGATCGGAAATGGATCCTGAAATGTGAGCGAATGAATCAGAGCTTGCTCAAGATGCTAGGAACCCTGGATGTAAACCAGAAACATGACTGGAAGTCATATGTTGGACCTCTAGTCCAAGCGTACAATTCAACTAGGAGTGATTCGACTGGGTATTCACCACATTTTTTGATGTTTGGGTGGCATCCCAGATTTGCCATTGATGCATCTTTGGGCACAGGTCCCAAAGATGACAGTCCAAACAAATCCACATATGTCAGCAGACTTAGGCAGCGTCTTAAGTACGCTTACGAAAAAGCTGCTGAGGAGGCTGACAGAAATGCAGCAAAGAACAAAGTTCTATATGACCAAAAAGTCACTGCATCAAAGCTGGAAGTGGGTGATCGGGTTTTGGTGAGGTCAGTTGGGCACAAAGGAAAACACAAACTGAAAGACAGATGGGAGGAGACCCAATATTGTGTTTTGCAAAAACCAAATCCTGACCTTCCTGTGTTTGAGGTTCAGAGAGAGGATGGGTTAGGTCCACGGCGCAAACACCACGGAAATATGCTCTTGCAGTTTAGCGCATTGCCCGTGGACCTACCTCAATCTGATATAGTCACAAGTCAAAAGACTAATAAAACCAGGACCAAGCCTGTGGAGGTAAATACCAGTTCTGATTTAAACTCCGATTCAGACAGCAATACTGTTGAGATATGTATCATCCCAATGAGGCGAGGTGTGAGAACACCAATAAGAAACAGTCAGCGAGCTGATCAGGATTTTACAGCTCATAGTACTGTTCCGCCTTCAGTTCATAGCAGCGATATGTCTGCTAGGGAAGATGTACCTTTAGACTCCAATTTTTCAAGGTCTGTGGAATCTCCATCTTTTGAGCCGTCCATACATGTCAGACCTAAACGCAATGTAAGACCACCAGTTCGGTATGGGGAATGGGTTTCTTCCGTACAATTCCAGAATGCTGAGGAATATTTTGTCTGATTGACTATTTTTGAAATAGATTAATATATCAAACTGCACACTATGTAGTAGCAAATATTGTATCATGATTTTATTATTGTTTGTTGCTATGTTTTATTTTTGTCTTGTTTACAGGACATGAGAAGAGTTATTTCATCTAGATGAAGTGACCATGTTGATCTGTCTCTTAATTTTTTTTTCTATTTTTGTTTCAGCAACCTGCCATGTAGAAGTATTAATAGTATTAGTTTAGTTTTCTAGCTGAAGTAATTGTCGTTATATTTAACTTTCAGAATTATTAAAATGTCAGGAGCCATTTTCCCCCTGGGAGGGAGTATGTAACCCTGGTTTAGATTAGTGTTCTCAATAGTATTACCTTTAGCTTGTGGCAGCCCTGAATATTATTCAAACTACATGTGTACTCATGCATATCATTGACCATTCCATTGTTTTGGTATGTATGGGGTGATAAACCTGTTTGTGAGTGAGTGGTCACTTATTTCTATTAATAAAATTCTCCCAGCTTTCCCTCTTCCTTCCCTCCCATGATTCCTTGCCTCTATATAAACCCACCCCGCCTTTTGCACGAGCACTTTCAAAGAAGTCTTATGAAGACTAAGGTTAATGCTTCTAAAGAAATGTTACTGTCTTCAATTAGTACCAACCTGGCTCTCTACTGTCATTCAACTGTGGGTCAATAAATACTTATTGAACTTAAAGAACTATTAATTGTGCTTTATCCCATGGGCTACACTTTCACATCATAGTGAAGATTTTTACCAATTTCTGCTAAAATTGGGTAACACATGAGTAACCCATAATTCAATTATCACCGAAAAGTCTGATTTTTGCATATTTTTGACAATCATGACCTTCATGAGTGACTTTGACCTTGAATAATCCATCGGTTTATTTATGTAACACACTTTTACACCATAGTGAACATTTTTACAAATTTATGTTAAAATCTGACCACCCAAAACAAAATTACAATTCGGAAAACTTCGGCAAACGTAACCAAAACATTACTACAACCCTTGTTGCCATGGTGACAGAAGAAGGTTTTATGTGAATGAAATCATCATTTTTAATATCAGTTAAGTGTTGTTTCTTATTTGTCAAAAAATCATTAAGTTCTGAGCTTAGGCCATTTTTACCACTTAGTGAACATAGTCCTTTAAGTATTTCAGTATGCTTTACATTCTGTGAAAATTAACGTCATTTGACGTCATATGACGTCATAAAGTCAAAAAGAATTTCTAATATCTTCGCGTTAATTTACTTATGTTGTAAAATTGCAGAACCATGGAAATTTAATGAGATATACGTCAATTAATGCGCTTTGGAAAGCAATGTATTTCATATTAATGTGACGTCAAATAACGTCAGATTTGACGTCAGGACAAAAAGGTTTTACGCAGTCTACAGTCATTTTTTCTAGACTGATTTTCATCAAAATTTCATAGAATTAAATGTAACGCTCTTGTTGTTTATCCCGGTGTCCGTTTTTTTTTTCAAAATTCGAGAAGGCAATGGTTCTACGGCGAATCCAAGATTCGAACCATGGACGTCAAATTTCAAATACGTATAAAGTTGCTTCCAGATGAGTTAGAAAGCTTATATTTGGACTGAATATTAGTCTTCACGACTTCTTTTTATTTTGTGAGACAGAACGTCATTTGACGTTATATGACGTCATAAGGTCAAAAAGATTTTTTATATATATAAGTTTAAATTTCTATATGTTGCAAAGGTCCCAGGGAAATGAAAAATGTATTGCATATATTTCATATACTGAATATTTCATTTCATTGATTGTCTTATGACTATGAAGTAGTCATATGACGTCAAACTTGAAGTTGTCTATAAAAGTTTGTTCGCGGTCTACAGCCATTATTTTCGGACCGATGTTCACCCATTTTTCACAAAATGTGTAAGTTTCGTTATAGTTATGCATCCAAGTGTCCGTTTTTCCAAATTCATAATGACAAAGGTTCTATGGCGAATTCAATATTCGAGCCATTAACGTGAACTTTCAAACACGAATAACATCGCTTCTAGATTGGTTAGAAAGCTGATATTTGGACTGAATATAAGTCACTACGAATTTCTTACATTATGAAAAGATGAACGTCATATGACGTTATGTGTCGTTTCAAGTCCTAAACACTTTTTTTAATGAATTGAAACAGTTTAACTGCCTATAGGCCTTATTTTTTGTTTAATTTGCGTGAAATTGAAGGTGCAGCATTAGATACTATGGCGTAATGTTACATCCGTTTCCAGAGAAAGCAAAGGTCATGGCCATATTTCAATTTACGATTTTTTCTTTGGCTTTAATATCTTTAAAACAATAAATATTCTATCGAGACACTATATCATATACTTTGTAGTGTCTTGAAAGACCTTTCAGCTTTTAATGATCGGAGTTATGGCTGAAAAACAGAAATTCTGTTAGCCTCAATGCGTTTAACAGTTTATACCTCGAAAACTTTTGATTTTCGAAAATATTAACATGAATATTATTTGTAGAGCAATGTTTGGTCGTACTTTTGATGCTTTAAGTTTTACGATTGACCAAAAATCATGGAGTAATGCAAATAACACAATTTGTTTATCTTATTTTATGATAGACCCAAATATATTGCAATCGGATTGAATGGATGTTAAAGACATTTGTTTTGGTAACTAGATTACTGAAATTCGTCAACTTGTGAGAAAGTAATGTCAAAATAAGATTTGATGTTTAGTTAATTTTGCCATACAATATAAAGATCTTACTTTTGACTAATTAAGCAGAAAGTCCTATCATTCGTATCAAGGAAGGAAATCTAGTTAGGACTTTCTGCCTATTGGCATTTAATAGCATATGCTTCAGAAAGAACATTTTGAATTTCAATAATTTTAATTTGACTATGACGTGTTTTGACGTCAAACTTGACGTCGTCTATAAATGTTTGTACGCGGTCTACAGCCATTATTTCTGGGCCGATTTTCATCAAAATTTCACAGAATATGTATGTTACACTCTAGTTGTGCATCCCAGTGTCCGTTTTTCAAAATTCGAAAATGCAAAGGTTTAATGGCGAATCCAAGATTCGAACCATTGAGGTCAATTTCAAATGCATATAAAATCGCTTACAGATGCGCTAGAAAGGTGATATTTGGACAGACTATAAGTCTCTAGGGTTTCTTTAGATTTGCAGAAGATGAATGTCGTATGACGTCATATGACGTCATGAGGTGAGAAGTAATTTCTAAATTTTACGTGTTAATCTTTATATGTTGGAAACGTCCGAGCACCTTGAAAATTTAATAGCATATACTTCAGATAGAACATTTTTAATTTCAATAATTTTCATTTGACTATGACGTGTTTTGACGTCAAACTTGACGTCGTCTAAAAATGTTTGTACGCGGGCTACAGCCAATTTTTTCTTGACCGATTTTCATCACAATTTCACAGAATGTGTATGTTAGGCTCTAGTTGTGCATCCCGGTGTCCGTTCTTCCAAATTCAAAAGCGCAGTGGTTCTATGGCGAATCCAAGATTCGATCCATTGACGTCAAATTTCAAATACAGTAGAACCTCGTTAAACCGAAGTCCTTGGTACCAAGCTGAAAACATCTAAAGAACGATTATTCGGATTAAAAATCCGATGGAAATTATAGTTTCTGTGCGTGCATGTCTGCGTTTTCATTACCGGTGCAGATCGTTACGTAAATAAATAAAATAAATAATACTATTTGCATGTTATGAAAAGTACGGTAATAAAAAATATTTCATAATCTACTGCGGTGTTACTGATTAAATAATCGTTCAAACATGTCAACATAGTGATACATATTTTTACCGTCGATCTGCTGCTTCATGTAGCGTCGCATGCTGGTGACGAACGCGATGATATTAAATGTATTCAAGATCTGACACCTGGGTTTATCTGCTGGCACGTGCGTAATATGTAACCTATCAGACATTGATTAGCATTAATCAACATTTCCGGTCGGACACACATTGCCAAATCCAATCTCAAAAAGAGGTGTGAAAACTTGTCTGAGCCATCACTCTAGGTGCAGTCGCAAAAATAAACTTGGGAAGAAATCGGGACCGAAAATAAACTTCGAAATGGCGAGGAATTCGGTTTAATGATGTTCGGTTTGGCGAGGTTCTACTGTACGTATAAAATTGCTTCCTGATGAGTTAAAAAGCTGATATTTGGATAGTATATAAGTCTCTAAGTGGGCTTTAAATTCTTTGAAGAGAATTGTCATTTGACGTCATATGACGTCATAAGGTCAAAAAGAATTTCTCAAATATACGCGTTAATTTAAATATGTTGTTAAGTTCCCAGGACAAATAAAATTTAATGGCATATAGATAAATAAATGAGCTTTTGAAATCGAGGTCTTTCATATTAACGTGACGTCATATAACGTCAGATTTGACGTCAGGACAAAAAGGCTTTACGCGGTATACAGCCATTATTTCTGGATCGATTTACATCAAAATTTCACAGAATGCATATGTACTGCTCTTGTTGTGTATTCCGGTGTCCGGTTTGGCAAATTCAAAAAGGCAATAGTTCTATGGCGAATCTAAGATTCGAACCGCTGACGTCAAATTTCAAATTCGTATAAAATCACTTCCAGATGACTTAGAATGCTGATATTTCGACTGAATAATAGTCGCTATAACTTCTTTCTATTTTGTGAGGTGGAACCTCATTTGACGTTATATGACGTCATAAGGTCAAAAATAATTTCTGACATCTACGCGTTAGTTTCTATATATTGCAAAGATCCCAGGGACATGAAAAATTTACTGCTTATATTTAAGGTAATGATTATTTCATTTAATTGATAGTCTTATGTCTATGACGTCATATGACACCAAACTTGACGTTTTCTTCACAAGTTTGTACGCGGTCTACAGCCATTATTTCTGGAAGGATTTTCATCAAAATTTCACAGAATGTGTATGTTACGCTCTAGTAGTGCCAATCGGTATCGTTTTTTTTCAAATTCGAAAAGGCAAAGGTTATATGGCAAATCCAAGATTCGAACCATTGACGTCAATTTTTAAATACGCATAACATCGCTTCCAGATGTAATATAAAGCTGATATTTGAACTGAAAATTAATCTTTATGACTTCTTTTTATTCTGTGATGCAGAACGTCCTTTGACGTCATATGACGTCATAAGGTAAAAAAGAATTTCTAATATCTACGCGTTTATTTCTATATGTTGCAAAAGTGTCAGGGGCATGAAAAATTAATGGCGTTTATTTCAGATACTGAATATTTCATTTCATTGATTGTCTTATGCCTATAATGTCATATGACGTCAAACATAACGTTGTCTACGAAAGATTTTTCGCAGTCTATAGACATTATTTTCGGACCGTTTTTGATTCAATTTTCACAGAATGTGTAAGTTTTGTTATAATTATGCAGCCAGGAATCCGTCTTTCCATATTCATAAAGGCAAAGGTTCTATGGCGAATCCAATATTCGAACCATTGAGGTTAAATTTCAAATTCGCATAACATCGTTTCCAGATGAGTTAGAAAGCTGAAATTTTAACTGAATATGTCTCTACGTATGATTTACTTTATAAGAAGATGAGCGTCATATGATGTCATGTGTCGTTAAAAGTCCTAAACACTTTTTTTACTAAAATTAAACGGTTTTTACGGCCTATAGGCCTGATTTCTTTTTTTTTAATTTGCATGAATTTTTTACTGAAGGTGCAGCATTAGAACCTATGGCATAATGCTACTTTCGTTTCCAAAGAAAGCAACGGTCAAGGTCATATTTCAATTATCGATATTTTTCTTTGGCCTTAAATATCTCTAAAACAATAAATATTCTATATAGACACTATGCATATAATTTGAAGTGTGGTTAGAGCGTCCGCCTCGGAGCGGGAGGTCGTGGGTTCGATACCAAAGTCGTAAAAAATGGTACTGTTATAGCTCCCTTGCTTGGCGCTCAGCATATAAGGGTAGTTGCAAGACTAGTTGGCTCGGTATCAGGATGATGTGACTGGGTGTGGTATCATGCCACATGTCTACGGCGTGATACTGCAGTGTGGCAGCATTATACTTGCATTAAGTAGATATCGTCTCCAAATGACTGAAATACTGTCGTAGGGACGTTAAACCCAACAAACAAACTAAACAAGTGTTGACAATGATTTAATGTTTTGTCAAATCATATTATTTACGTTACTTATACATATCAGTTGCAGCATTGCGTTACCCATAATCCCTTGAGCGTTTTGACACATGTCATTTAGACCGTTGTTGAAACATTGAAATTTCCCGACTTTATTGTTACATCAATCGATAAATGTTGTACAAGCTATATTCCAAATTTATGATAAATGATAACCTATGTGAAAATATATGTTATAGTACAATGTAATTTAATTACCAGTTTGAGATACCATGAGCGTGTATAAGTGTAGGCGTTTGAAACAAAATGATCAACACATGTCATCCGTTCAAGACGCTGCAAGCTAATTTGTCCGTTAGCTAAAAGCACAAAATGGAGTAACTTTGTGTAATACAGTCGTCTCGATCGTATGTACAAGCGTTATTGGAATTTAACTGACTGTACACGAAAATAAAAAAAAGAATTTTGGTATGCAGAATTAATAGGTTTAAGTTAAATTGCTTATATTTTGAATACCTATAAAACTAGACCCAAATATGCAACAATGGAATTGTCGGGATTTTCAGGCCATTTATTTTGGTACCTAGAATACGAAAATTGGTCAAGTTATAAGAAAGCGATATCAAAATAAAGATTTATTTAATTTTGCCATATGGCTTATTTCACAAAGTTCATGTATGAGAAGTCCATACGAAAAAAAAGTAAAAGGTAGGGAATTTAATATATATTCTTTCTAACGGTATTAATCTTTATATTTTTCAATGTTAGCAGAAAATCCTATCATTCGTATCAACGAATGAAATCTAGTTATTAGGGCTTTCTGCCTCAAGCAGAAAGACCTATTGGGTTTGTTATGTTTTTTTAGGCTTTCTGCCTAAAGCAGAAAGTCCTATTGGGTTTGTTATGTTTTTTATTAGGACTTTCTGCCTAAAGCAGAAAGTCCTATTGGGTTTGTTATGTTTTTTCTTATTAGGACTTTCTGCCTAAAGCAGAAAGTCCTATTGGGTTTGTTCTGTTTATTATTAGGACTTTCTGCCTACAGGCAGAAAGTCATATTGGGTTTGTACTGTTTTTTTATTATTCTTCTTCTTCTTATTATTATTCTTTTTTTCTTCCTCTTATATTTGTGTTAATTTCGAGGTGTTGCCATTGACTCAGAACAATGAAAATTTTATGGCATATATTTCAAACCATGAGCTTTCGGATGCAATGAATTTTATATTCATACGACGTCATATGACGTCAGATTTGACGTCAGGTGAAAAAGTTTGTACGCGGTCTACATCCATTATTTCTGGACCGATTTTCATCAAAGTTTCACAGAATGTGTATGTTAGGCTCTAGTTGTGCATCCCTGTGTCCGTTTTTCAAAATTCGAAAAGTCCATGGTTCTATAGCGAATCCAAGATTCGAACCAAGGTCGTAAATTTTAAAATGCTTATAAAATCTGTCCTATTTAAGATAGAAAGTTGATATTTAGTCAGTATATAGGTCTCTAGAAGTTTTAAACATTTTGTGAAAATAAATGTCATATGACGTCACGTGACGTCATTATATGATAATGTATTTCCAATATTAACAAGAATATTTCTATATGTTGAAATTGTCGAAGGGCAATGAAAATTTAATGACACATGCTTCAAAGGCGGAAATTTTGATTTCTATGATTTTCATATGCCTATGACGTCATATGACGTCACACTTGAAATATGCAACAAAAGTTTGTACGCGGTCTACAGCCATTGTTTATGAACCGATTTTCATCAAATTTTCACAGAATGTGTATATTAAGTTTTAGTTGTGCATCTCAGTGTCCGTTTTTCAAAATTCGAAAAGTCCATGGTTCTATAGCGAATTCAAGATTCGAACCAAGGTCGTAAATTTTTAAATGCTTATAAAATCGGATTTATTTGAGATAGAAAAGTGATATTTGGTCAATATATAGGTCTCTGGGAGTCTTAAACATTTTGTGAAAATAAACGTCACATGACGTAACTTGACGTCATTATATGATAATGTATTTCTAATATTAATAAGAGTATTTCTATATGTTGAAATTGTCGAAGGGCAATGAAAATTTAATGACAGATAATTCAGACGCTGAAATTTCGATTTCAATGATTTTCAGAAGCCTATGACGTCATATGACGTCACATTTGAAATTGTCTACGAAAGTTTGTACACGGTCCAGAGCCATTATTAATGGGCCGATTTTTATCAAATATTCACAGAATGTGTATATTACGTTCTTATTGTGTATACCGGTGTCCGTTTTTCAAAATTCGAAAAGTCCAAGCATCTATGGCGGATCCAAGATTCGAACCAAGGACGTAAATTTTTAAATGCTTATAAAAACTGTCCTATTTGAGATAGAAAGTTGAAATTTTGTCAGTTAGTAGGTCTCTGGGTGTCTAACAATTATGTGAAAATAAACGTCATATGACGTCACGTGACGTCATTTTATTATTATTATTATTTGGGTATTAGTCACGTGAGGAAATTTTGATTTCAATGATTGTCAGCAGCCTATGACGTCACATGACGTCACAGCTAAAAATAGTGAAAAATGGTGTTTGCGCTCTACAGCCGTCATTTATAGTCGGATTTTCTTCAAATTTTCACAGATGGTACATCTTGAAACTAAGGTGTGCATATCCTGTCAGCTAACCGAAATTCCGAAAGACCGAAGTTCTGTGGCTGAAATAAGATTCGAACATAGGACCGAAAATTTCATTTTAGGATTAAAGAGCTTCAGGATGAGATAGAAAGTTGAAACTTACACAGTTTGCAGTTCTGCAGAATTTCTACATATATTTTGATTCCTGACGTCATATGACGTCATAAGCATACTTCTTAATTTTTATTTTAGGGCAATGATTTCGACATGATGCCAGTTGTTCAGAATAATGAAAATTTCAGAGATATGACAGTAAAGTATGCGCTTTTGAACAAAAGCATCTTCAGCACCCTATGTCGTCATATGACGTCACAGCTAAAAATAGTGAAAAATGGTGTTCACGCTCTACAGCCGCTATTTATGGTCGGATTTTCTTGTAATTTTCACAGATGGTACATCTTGAAACTAAGGTGTGCATATCCTGTCAGCTAACCGAATTTCCGAAAGACCGAAGTTCTGTGGCTGAAATAAGATTCGAATATAGGACCAAAAATTTCATTTTAGGATAAAAGAGCTTCAGGATGAGATAGAAAGTTGAAACTTACACAGTTTGCAGTTCTGCAGAATTTCTATACATATTTTGAGTCGTGACGTCATATGACGTCATGTGACGTCATAAGCATACTTCTTAATTTTCATTTTTGGGCAATGATTTCGACATGATGCCAGTTGTTCAGAATAATGAAGATTTTAGAGTTATGACTGTAAAGTATGCGTTTTTGAACAAAAGCATCTTCAGCACCCTATGTCGTCATATGACGTCACAGCTAAAAATAGTGAACAATGGTGTTCGCGCTCTGCTGCCGTCATTTATGGTCGGATTTTCTTGTAATTTTCACAGATGGTACATCTTGAAACTAAGGTGTGCATATCCTGTCAGCTAATCGAATTTCCGAAAGACCGAAGTTCTGTGACTGAAATAAGATTCGAACATAGGACCAAAAATTTTATTTTAGGATAAATGAGCTTCAGGATGAGATAGAAAGTTGAAACTTACACAGTTTGCAGTTCTGCAGAATTTCTATACATATTTTGAGTCGTGACGTCATATGACGTCATGTGACGTCATAAGCATACTTCTTAATTTTCATTTTTGGGCAATGATTTCGACATGATGCCAGTTGTTCAGAATAATGAAGATTTTAGAGTTATGACTGTAAAGTATGCGTTTTTGAACAAAAGCATCTTCAGCACCCTATGACGTCATGTGACGTCAGAACTTAAAATATTGAACAATGGTGTTCGCGCTCTACTGCCGTCATTTATAGTCGGATTTTCTTGTAATTTTCACAGATGGTACAACTTGAAACTAAGGTGTACATATCCTGCCAGCTTACCGAAATTCCGATAAACCGAAGTTCTATGGCTGAAGTAATATTCGAACATAGGACCAAAAATTTCATTTTAGGATTGAAGAGCTTCAGGATGAGAAAGAAAGTTGAAACTTGCACAGTTTGCAGTTCTGCATTATTTCTACAAATATTTTGAATCGTGACGTCAGAGGACGTCATAAGCATACCACTTATTTTTAATTTGGGGCAATGATTTCGACATGATGCCAATTGTTCAGAATAATGAAAATTTCAGAGTTATTGCAGTAAAGTATGCGCTTTTAAGCAACAGCATTTTCAACACCCTATGACGTCACGTGACATCAGAGCTAAAAATAGTGAAAAATGGTGTTCGCGCTCTACAGCCGCCATTTATGATCAGATTTTCTTCAAATTTTTACAGATGGTACATCTTGAAACTAAGGTGTGAATATTTTGTCAGCTAACTTTGATTCCGAAAAACCGAAGTATTGTGGCTGAAGTAAGATTCGAACATAGGACCAAAAATTTCATTTTAGGGCTAAAGAACTTCGGGATGAGATAGAAAGTTGAAACTTACACAGTTTACAGTTATGCAGAATTTCTACATATATTTTGAGTCGTGACGTCATATGACGTCATAAGCATTCTACTACTACTGCTACTTATTTTTTTTTCTTCGTAACTAAACGCTTATTTATAATATAATGTCAATTAATCACCATGAACATGAAATACTACCAGAGGTGATACATCACATGAAACTTCTATCTCCTGCTTTTTGCATTAACACAGGTTACAGAAAGTCCTATCATTCGTTTAGACGAATGACATCTAGTTATTATTATTATTATTATTCTTTTCTTCCTCAAGGATTTTCATATGTTGCCATCGTCCTAGGAGAATGAAATTTCGATGGCATATTATTCATATGCGTAATTAAAAGATTCTATAATTATCAAATGCCTATGACGTCATTATGACGTCACACTTGGCAATTGCTACAAAAGTTTGTACGCGGTCCAGAGCGATAATTAATAAACCGATTTTTATCAAATTTTCACAGAATGTGTATATTAAGTTCTAGTTGTGCATCTCGGTGTCCGTTTTTCAAAATTCGAAAAGCCCAAGGTTCTATGGCGAATGCAAGATTCAAACCAAGGACGTCAAAACGATAAATGCTCATAAAATCGTCCCTAAATGAGACAGAAGGTTGATATTTTGTCAGTATATAGATCTCCGATAGATTTAAATATTTTGTGAAAATGGACGTCTTGTGACGTCATATGACGTCATCAAATTTCTAATTTTTAAACACATAATTTTATATCTTACTATGGTCCAAGGACAATGAAATTTTGATGTCATATTCTCCAAAAGATGTTATTTTGATTTCTATGATTTTCATATCTCTATGACGTCATATGACGTCACACTTGAAATAAGCTACAAAAGTTTGTACGCGATCCAGAGCCATTATTAATGAACCGATTTTCATCAAATTTTTACAGAATGTGTATATTAAGTTCTAGTTGTGCATCCCGGTGTCCGTTTTTCAAAATTCGAAAAGTCCAAGGTTCTATAGCGATTCCAAGTTTCGAACCAAGGTCGTAAATTTTCAAATTCTTATAAAATCGGTCCTATTTGAGATAGAAAGATGATATTGGGTCAGTATATAGGTCTCTGGGAGTCTTAAACATTTTGTGAAAATAAACGTCATATGACGTCACGTGACGTCATTATATGATAATGAATCTTTAATTCTAACAAGATTATTTCTATATGTTGAAATATTTGAAGGGCAATTAAAATTTAAAGCCGCATGCTTCAGATGCTGAAATTTCGATTTCAATGATTTTCAGAAGCCTATGACGTCATATGACGCCACATTTGAAATTGACTAAGAAAGTTTGTACACGGTCCAGAGCCATCATTAATGGGCCGATTTTTATCAAATTTTCACAGAATGTGTATATTAAGTTCTTATTGTGTATACCGGTGTCCGTTTTTCAAAATTCGAAAAGTCCAAGGTTCTATAGCGAATTCAAGATTCGAACCAAGGTCGTAAATTTTTAAATGCTTAAAATCAGTTCTATTTGAGATAGAAAAGAGATATTTGGTCAGTATATAGGTCTCTGGGAGTTTTAAAGATTTTGTAAAAATAAACGTCATATGACGTCACGTGACGTCATTATATGATAATGTATTTCTAATATTAACAAGAGTATTTCTATATATTGAAATTATCGAAGGACAATGAAAATTTAATGACAAATAATTCAGATGCTGAAATTTCAAATTCAATGATTTTCAGAAGCCTATGACGTCATATGACGTCACATTTGAAATTGACTACAAAAGTTTGTACACGGTCCAGAGCCATTATTAATTGGCCGATTTTCATCAAACTTTCGCAGTATGTGTATATTATGTTCTTATTGTGTATACCGGTGTCCGTTTTTCAAAATTCGAAAAGTCCAAGCATCTATGGCGGATCCAAGATCCGAACCAAGGACGTCAATGTTTAAATGCTTATAAAAACTGTCCTATTTGAGATAGAAAGTTGAAATTTTGTCAGTTAGTAGGTCTCTGGGTGTCTTAACAATTATGTGAAAATAAACGTCATATGACGTCACGTGACGTCATTTTATTATTATTATTATTCTTTTCTTCTTCCTAACTAAACGCTTATTTTACTATGTTGCAATAGTCCTAGGACGATGAAATTTTTATGGGTTATTAGGCACGTGAGGAAATTTTGATTTCAATGATTGTCAGTACCCTATGACGTCACATGACGTCACAGCTAAAAATAGTGAAAAATGGTGTTCGCGCTCTACAGCCGCCATTTATGGTCGGATTTTCTTCAAATTTTCACAGATGGTACACCTTGAAACTAAGGTGTACCTATCCTGCCAGCTTACCGAAATTCCGAAAAACCGAAGTTCTGTGGCTGAAGTAAGATTCGAACATAGGACCAAAAATTTCATTTAAGGATTAAAGAGCTTCAGAATGAGATAGAAAGTTGAAACTTACACAGTTTGCAGTTCTGCAGCATTTCTACAAATATTTTGAATTTTGACGTCCAAGGACGTCATAAGCATACCACTTAATTTTAATTTGGGGCTTGATTTCGACATGATGCCAGTTGTTCAGAATAATGAAAATTTCAGAGTTATTGCAGTAAAGTATGCGCTTTTGAGCAACAGCATTTTCAGCACCCTATGACGTCACGTGACGTCAGAGCTACAAATAGTGAAAAATGGTGTTCGCGCTCTACAGCTGCAATTTATGATTAGATTTTCTTCAAATTTTTACAGATGGTACATCTTGAAACTAAGGTGTGAATATTTTGTCAGCTAACCTTAATTCCGAAAAACCGAAGCATTGTGGCTGAAGTAAGAATCGAACATAGGACCAAAGATTTCATTTTAGGGTTAAAGAACTTCGGGATGAGATAGAAAGTTGAAACTTATACAGTTTGCAGTTCTGCATAATTTCTACATATATTTTGAGTCGTGACGTCATATGACTTCATAAGCATACTACTACTGCTACTTATTTTTTCTTTCTTCGTTACTAAACGCTTATTTTTCGCGGAATATAATGTCAATTGTTCAGCATGAACATTAAATACTACCAGAGGTGAGTCATTACATGAAACTTCTATCCCCTGCTTTTTGCATTAACACATGTTGCAGAAAGTCCTATCATTCGTTTAGACGAATGACATCTAGTTCTTCTTCTTATTATTATTCTTTTTTTCTTCCTCTTATATTTGTGTTAATTTCGAGGTGTTGCCATTGACTCAGAACAATGAAAATTTTATGGCATATATTTCAAACCATGAGCTTTCGGATGCAATGAATTTTATATTCATACGACGTCATATAACGTCAGATTTGACGTCAGGTGAAAAAGTTTGTACGCGGTCTACAGCCATTATTTCTGGACCGATTTTCATCAAAATTTCACAGAATGTGTATGTTAGGCTCTAGTTGTGCATCCCTGTGTCCGTTTTTCAAAATTCGAAAAGTCCATGGTTCTATAGCGAATCCAAGATTCGAACCAAGGTCGTAAATTTTTAAATGCTTATAAAATCTGTCCTTTTTAAGATAGAAAGTTGATATTTAGTCAGTATATAGGTCTCTAGAAGTTTTAAAAATTTTATGAAAATAAATGTCATATGACGTCACGTGACGTCATTATATGATAATGTATTTCTAATATTAACAAGAATATTTCTATATGTTGAAATTGTCGAAGGGCAATGAAAATTTAATGATGCATGCTTCAAAGGCTGAAATTTTGATTTCAATGATTTTCATATGCCTATGACGTCATATGACGTCACACTTGAAATATGCAACAAAAGTTTGTACGCGGTCTACAGCCATTGTTTATGAACCGATTTTCATCAAATTTTCACAGAATGTGTATATTAAGTTCTAGTTGTGCATCCCGGTGTCCGTTTTTCAAAATTCGAAAAGTCCATGGTTCTATAGCGAATTCAAGATTCGAACCAAGGTCGTAAATTTTTAAATGCTTATAAAATCGGATTTATTTGAGATAGAAAAGTGATATTTGGTCAGTATATAGGTCTCTGGGAGTCTTAAACATTTTGTGAAAATAAACGTCACATGACGTCACTTGACGTCATTATATGATAATGTATTTCTAATATTAATAAGAGTATTTCTATATGTTGAAATTGTCGAAGGGCAATGAAAATTTAATGACAAATGATTCAGACGCTGAAATTTCGATTTCAATGATTTTCAGAAGCCTATGACGTCATATGACGTCACATTTGAAATTGACTACGAAAGTTTGCACACGGTCCAGAGCCATTATTAATGGGCCGATTTTTATCAAATTTTCACAGAATGTGTATATAACGTTCTTATTGTGTATACCGGTGTCCAAACATCTATGGCGGATCCAAGATTCGAACCAAGGACGTCAATTTTTAAATGCTTATAAAAACTGTCCTATTTGAGATAGAAAGTTGAAACTTACACAGATTGCAGTTCTGCAGCATTTCTACAAATATTTTGAATCGTGACGTCAGAGGACGTCATAAGCATGCCACTTATTTTTAATTTGGGGCAATGATTTCGACATGATGCCAGTTGTTCAGAATAATGAAAATTTCAGAGTTATTGCAGTAACGTATGCGCTTTTGAGCAACAGCATTTTCAGCACCCTATGACGTCACGTGACTTCAGAGCTGAAAATAGTGAAAAATGGTGTTCGCGCTCTACAGCCGCCATTTATGATCAGATTTTCTTCAAATTTTTACAGATGGTACATCTTGAAACTAAGGTGTGAATATTTTGTCAGCTAACCTTAATTCCGAAAAACCGAAGTATTGTGGCTGAAATAAGATTCGAACATAGGACCAAAAATTTCATTTTGGGGTTAAAGAACTTCGGGATGAGATAGAAAGTTGAAACTTGCACAGTTTGCAGTTCTGCATAATTTCTACATATATTTTGAGTCTTGACGTCATAAGCATGCAACTACTACTGCTATTTATTTATTTTTTTCTTCGTAACTTAACGCTTATTTTTCGCGGAATATAATGTCAATTGTTCAGCATGAACATGAAATACTACCAGATGTGAGTCTTTACATGAAACTTCTATCTCCTGCTTTTTACATTAACACAGGTTGCAGAAAGTCCTATCATTCGTTTTGACGAATGGTTGACTGTTTCCAAAATAAGTATTGAAGTTAATACATGTACAACGGCACAAGACAAAAATCCGTATTTGCAACACTATGTAGCTAGCGAGCAGTTTGCAAGCCTTGAAAAATTCACACGCAGCCCCACATTTTAGACCATCTAAAAACTGCATTGTTATGCTAACGATATTCATATTGCATCAGTTTGTAGGCTGGGATGTTACCTTTCAAAATATCACCATAGTTCGAAATTCCAGGAATTTATGACAAAACTACGGAAGCCCAAACACGCCAAAATCGCTAAATACGATTAACTACGTTACAGGTGTCGAAAGGATATAGCACTATACAAATATTCAATACTTCTTCCTAATGAGGCTAAAATTAAACAAGGTTACAACTGAGCTGGAGTAATGAAATTCTATGTGTGATGAAAGTTAGAAACTTACATTTGAAGCAGATGTTGCAGAAAGTCCTATCATTCGTTTAAACGAATGACATCTAGTTCTTCTTATTCTTTTTTTCTTCCAAACTGAGCGTTAATTTAAGCATGTTGCAATGGTCCCAGGGCCATGAAATTTTTATGGCATATACTTGATGCGATGAAAGTTTGATTTTTATCAATTTCATATGCCTATGACGTCATATGACGTCATACTCGAATTTGTCAACAAAAGTTTGTACGCGGTCTACAGCCATTGTTTGTGAACCGATTTTCATCAAATTTTCACAGACTGTGTATATTAAGTTCTAGTTGTGCATCCCGGTGTCCGTTTTTCAAAATTCTAAAAGTCCATGGTTCTATAGCGAATCCAAGATTCGAACCAAAGTCGTAAATATTTTAAATGCATATAAAATCTGTCCTATTTAAGATAGAAAGTTGATATTTAGTCAGTATATAGGTCTCTAGAAGTTTTAAATATTTTGTGAAAATAAAATCATATGACGT
>CM037786.1:1051933-1092197 GCA_021229015.1 Solen grandis
CTAGCCAGACAGATAAGAGTTAGTGATTTAAACTTTGAGACTTTGATGGTGATTAAATTTAATCAAGGGGCCTCCGTGGTTGAGAGGGTCGGTCACTGACTAACACTCACTCAGCCCCTCACCGCGTGGGTTCAAATCCCAGCAGGGTCATTTGGCTTTTCTGGCTTGCAGTTGGTTGGTGGTTCTACCCAGTTGCCTCCATGCACTCTGGGTCTTCCTCCACCTGTAATTAGCTGGACGTCGCTATATGACTGAAATACTGTCGAAGCGATGGTAAACTCAAATAGTCAAGTCATATTTATTCAAACAACAGAGATGTTTTATCAAAAAATTTACAATAACATGTATCGATATACATTTACAGGTACAATGTAATGAATAAGAATTTACTCCGTGAACTGGCCTTTGACAAATTTTAGAATAAAAGTACATATATTGATCAATTTGCTTTAAACATTCTTAAATATTTATATATAAGGTAATGCATTTTCTTCAAAATTGATGTCATGGTATCGAGATAAACTGCAATGGCAAGTATTTGACCCAATTCATATAATCAAGATTAGATGTTTGTTAGGTTTAATGTCACACTGACACCAGGCTAACCAGTCCTGGAACTACCTTTATATGCTGAGCGCCAAGCAAGGGAGCTATACCATTACCATTTTTACCACTAAGGTATGTCACAGCCAGGGATTGAACCCACTCTTCTGCTCTCAAGGTGAATGTTCTTATCCCTCGGCCACCGGGGACAGTATCAGATTAAATTATTTTTCATAGGACTGTTATGTCGAGTGGTGTAAATGGCAGGATGCATTTCTATTGAAAGCAATTTCATGACTTTGCAAATGAAAAGAAATAATAAGTAAGTATTTAAGTATTGTATTTATTTAGACTGGATAACATGTCTGTACAACAGTCAAAAACAACAATGTAACAGCATCCAAATACAATATGCCATTAAAAATGACCTTTTACAAGAGAATGTCATTTTTTTACATATTTTCTGTGAAAATAGTAGATTTATCACAAAAAAATGGGTTACATTTTTTAAAATGCAGAAGCACACTTTTACTCCTAACAGCTGTTAAAAATAGTCAGATGGACCAATTCCTTTATAACTTTTGTCAAACAGGTTCAAAATTAATGGGTCAGATCCATTGGACCAGCAAATTTCAAAATGTCTGTAGTAGCATTTCTTATCAAGGTTTACAATGTGGTTGAATCGCCCAGGAAAAACCAGGATAAATTATATTCTGGAAACCTGTGCCCATTTGTCTTTATTTCGAGTTACTTCACAAAGAGTACCACTTGGATGTTGGGCCTCATCCTCGCAAACCTGTCCATCTTAAGCTATCTTATAAGTTAATGACCCAATTGATTTGACTGTAACACAACGCAACAGACATGATTCCTTATATCGCCTCCACTTCACTTTTGTGAATGGAAGTTTGCTTGTTTACATAAAAAAAAATAAAAAAAATATGTGGGTATACCCTTATAGTTTTACATCTTGTCATCTGTGGTACAGATAAAAGATGTGTTTTTTCTGTTCACATTCATATATTTACATATACATAGTGCATTTAAGTCCATTATGATTTATCACTACTATTTGCAACCTTTGAATCATTATGTAACCCCATTCCCCATGATCCATCCACTTACCAATTCGGCAGTTTAGTTTTTCCCAGGTAGCTCTTCCCCCTGAGAGTCCATTGCACCCGGGTCTATGATACAGTGTGAAAAACCCTGGCAAGACCCAGAAGATCCCCAACTTCATGAGCAGAAAATGAAGCAGTCCAACTTGTCACCCCCTACCTCAAAGACTGCCCATAAAGGTGAGGCCAATCTGGATTAGACCAGTTATCTCCACTCTGTCTCTTAGATGGTCGGGAAAAAACAACAGGTTAAGTTTCCCTGGGGAAATAACTTGACTGGGAAGAATTCGCTGTTTCACTGGGGCAAATGTTTTCAGGAGACTGGAGTAACAGTCTGATCCTACACCTTGTTTAACTAGAGTTTGATAATAACCACAACGTTGCACCATTACAGTCACTGGGTTCCATACACAGGCTGGGTTCCTTCAAGTTGTACTATTACAGTCCACACACGCTGGGTTCCTTCACACAGGGCCTTGGTGGTAACAGTTGCACTATATCAGTCAACACACGCTGGGTTCCTTCACACAGGGCCTGGGTGGTAACAGTTGCACTATTACAGTCCACACACGCTGGGTTCCTTCACACATGCTGGGTTCCTGCACACACAGCCCAGTCGGTAACAGTTGCACTATTACAGTCCACACACGCTGGGTTCCTTCATATTGCACCAATGCGCAGTATACACACAGAGTACTGGCTCCAAACATGGATGAATCTTAAAAAAAGAAAGAAAAAACATTTAATGACTCTTCAGGAAAAATGATATAATACAGTGGTAATCATACAATAACCATACACAGGACTTGTAAAAAGTTCCAGATTAAAGATGATGTCGGATAAATGCTGCTTGATTAGTTAACTGCTTCTAGGTCTTTATTGTTAAGTTTTATTTGGGTTTTCTGCCTCAAGCAGAAAGACCAATTGGGTTTGTTATTTTTTTTCTTCTTCTTATTATTCTACTTTTTTCTTCCTTTTGAGGTTCAAATTAAAACAGGATGCCAATGAGCTAGCAGCATGAAATTTTAACAGTAAGCATAGTGACTTTAGCGCTTTTGATCGTCATATTTCTTTTCTTCATGTGACGTCACATGACGTCAGGGCTTAAAAAAGCTACAAAAGCTTGTACACGCTCTACAGTCATGTCTGGACCGATTTACTTGATTTTTTTTACAGAATGTACATATATTAAGTTCTTGTTGTGCAGGATTATATACATTTTGCAATATTTGAAAAGATCAAGGATCTATGGCTGAACCAAGTTTCGAACTTTGGACCAGAAAATGTATTGAAGTATTACAAAGCACTCAGATAAGCTAGAAACATGAAATTTGGACAAAATATGTGTCCTATTGATTTCTTTCTGCTCTGAGAAGACTGACATCGAATGACGTAAAATGACGTCATGAAGCGTTATCAAATTTTTTATCCAAAATATACGTTTTTTTAGCACTGGAAGACAAAAGTTTTTGACCGATTTGCATAAAATTTTCACTGAAGGTGAAACATAGCCTCTTATTGTCATCAGTCACTTCCGCTTCCGGAAAATAGCTAAGGTCAAGGTCACATGTCAATTATCGTTTTTTTCTTCGTCCTTAAATATCTCAAAAACGAAAAATATTTTATCGAGACACTATGCGTATAATTTGTAGTGCTATAGATATAGTGCAATTGTTACCACCAAGGCCTTTCAGATGATTTATAGTTTTTGAAGATCGGGGTTGAATCAGTTGAGTTATTGCAGAAAAACAAAGATGTTGCAACACTAAGCGCACTTTACTACTTATATCTGGATAATTATTGATTTTTGTTAATAAGAGTATGAATATAATTTGTAGATCAATGCCCGGCTGTTCTTTTGGTGTTTAAATTTTAAAGATTGACCTAATATTCATTAAGTTATAGGGAAAAACAAAACGATATGAACATATTTATCCCCGATTTTTGCTTGTTTAAAGATACATACAAATATGAAGCAAGGGAATTGTGGGAAATCAAAAGACCTTTCTAACGGTACCTAGCTTTTTAAAATTGGACTTAATATAAGGAAGTAAGAAAACTAAGAATGCAGTAAAACCGTTCTTTCATGCACTCCCGCAGTAAGTCCCGATCACTTGATTCCTTTTTTCGAAGAAACTAATGATTTTTTTAAAATAACAAAGAACACTTTTTTTGCATGATGTAATGTGGTTCTAATGATATGCAGATTTTAATGATCGGACCATAAATTATAAAGTTACTTGTCGAAAGGCAATAATAGACATGAACATCTTTTTGCCGATTTTTGCCGTTTTCTTGAAAAATAACTTCTATATCTCAAAACCCGTAATAGAAAAGTTGAAACATGAAACACGTGAAATGTTGGAAATTTAAAGGCCTTTCTAATGGTACCTAGCGTTTTAAAATTGGACATCGGATATCCTATAAGGAAGTTAGATGAGAAATAAGAATTCATTTAAACCGTTCTTTCATGCATTTCTGCAGTTAGTCCCTATCATTTGATTGTTTTTTTCTAAGAAACTATTAATTTTTGAAAACATAAAGAACAGTATTATAAGTGTGATGCAATGCGGTTCTAATGGTTTGCAGATTTTAATGATCAGACTATTAATTATAAAGTTTTTTGTCGAAGGGCAATAATAGACATGAACATCGTTTTGCCGATTTTTTTGCCGTTTCTTTGAAAAATAACTTTCTATATCTCAAAGCACGTAACAGAAAAGTTGAAACATGAAACACGTGAAATGTTGGAAATATATAGGCCTTTCTTTTTTAAAATTGGACATCATATAAGGAAGTTAGATGAGGAATAAAAATTAATTTAAACCGTTCTTTCATGCATTTCTGCAGTTAGTCCTAATCACTTGGTTGCTTTTTTCTAAGAAACTATTAATTCTTAGCTCACCTGAGCACATGTGCTCAAGATGAGCTATAAGAATTGATGAATGTCCGTTGTCCGTCCGTCAATCCGCCGTCCGTCCGTCGTCCACAATTAGTTTGTTTGCACTCTAGCATCTTCATTTCTTAAGTAATCATCTTCAAACTTTTATAACAGTGTTTATTACCATAAAATCTTGGTCAAGTTCGATTATGGTTGATATCGGCCTATTAGGTCAGGAGTTATGCCCCTTTTAAGATTGAAAAATACTAGATTTCACATTGTCATTGTCACTTTGCACTCTAGCATCTTCATTTCTTAAGCAACCATCTTCAAACTTTATGACAATGTTTATTACCATCATCTCACCTTCGATTATGGCTAATTTTAACTTCTTAGGTCAGGAGTTGTGACACTTTTGATATTAGAAAATGCCATTTTTCAGTTTGTTTGCACTCTAGCATCTTCATTTCTTTAGCAATCATCTTCAAACTTTATGACAATGTTTATTACCATAAAATCTCGGACAATTTGGATTATGGCTGATATCGGCCCATAAGGTCATGAGTTATGCTCCTTTAAATATTAAAAAATGCCAATTTTTAGTTTGTTTGCACCCAAGCATCTTCATTTCTTAAGAATCATCTTCAATCTTTAGAACAATGTTTATAGCCATATTCTTTCTGCCAAGTTCAATAATGGCTGACATCTGCCAATTAGGTCAGGAGTTACGCCCCTTTTGATGTTTAAATTTGTGTGTTTTAAGCCATAATTTCCAGTCAAGTTTGACTTCAAATTTCGCCAACAGGCTCTCCTTAGTTCGTGGAATTATAAATAATCTGATGGATTATGTCTTCAGCACAACTATGCTATAATTTCGTAACTTGTACAGGCAATGAAAGCAGTTTTTCTAAGGTGAAAGTCTTTAGAGCCACCTTGGCCCTCTTTGAAAATATCATAAAGAACAATAGTTTCATCATGTGCAATGTGGTTCTAATGCTATGCAGATCTAAATGATCAATCTATTATTAAGTTATTTGTCGAATGGTAGTAGTTGACATGAATATCTTTTTGCCGATTTTTGCCTTTTTGAGGGGGGGAATAACTTTATATATCGCAAAAACAGATAGGTTTAAACATAAAGTAAGTACATGTTTGAATTCAGAAGACCTTTCTAACGGTACCTGGGTTTTTAAAATCGAAGTTGCATGAAAGTACTTAAAGTAGCTTAACACAGCAGTGTTCATTGGGACATGTGTGTCGCTTGTGTGGACTGACACACAGGCAGAGAATCTATAACATAAACAAGAACAATCAAACCTGTTTAATTATTTGTTTAGTTTTGAAATCTCAAAATTAAGATCTTATATTGGCTTTAAATCAAAAAGGGTTCATTATACCCCTAGAATTTGGTATTAGGTTTTATGCATGAAATATAGTATGCATGTGTTTAGTTAGCAAATCAGGGCCTGGTTCCCCTGCATGGAGGATCAAATAAAGAAGAAGAAAAGAACCCCTTAACCTGGACACGGAGATTAGAGGAAAATATTGAATAAGTCCAGGCCTGAGAAGTCCCGGACCAGACCCCCCTTCCCAAGTTTAACCCCATCCCAATGTCCGATGAATTTTAGAGTTGGATTGGTATGGTAATTTTTATAATTGGCCAACATATTCCTGTTGACACCCCATCCCCTTGAGTTTAATGGCTTGATCAGCGTATGAAACACATATACGCGCACATTGAATGGGAGAGAGCAAGATGGTAGTTAAGAGATGTGTAGGAAATGCACTGGCGTATTATTCTCTTGTCAAAAGTTTCTTTTTGGTCAAAATGTAGTTCAGTTCTTGGTGGTAGAACACTCTCTTACTGATATGAATATAAAGCATTTTTTACACTTAAAAGAAATAATACACATTTCTCGTTGGAATATTGATATGCCAGATGTTCAGAAAGTGCTCTCCAGGAAGGGCTGAGAAAAAAGTACAACCACACTGTCTACAGAGCTTGCTTTTTAGTTTCACAAATCAAATTGCAGTCAACGGAATGCATTGTTGATCTAACATTGTGAATCAAGACAATACATGAAAAGAATAAGACATTTATAAAGTTCTGTATTTACACATAGAATAACAACATCAATAGCTGAGAGATGATTACATTTGAAATTTAGATTGTATGTAACAAAAGCAGAAAAAATAATTAGTGAAATAGAATTTTGACCATCATTGTTCCAGTAACTATTTATTCATGCTGCAATGAACACCTCATAAAATATCCAATTGTTTAATTTACAATTAAAACCCAGTCAGCTGGCAAGTATTGAGCAGTAAAAAAACTAAATCTGCAAGAATTGAGCAGTATAAAACCAGATAATCCAGCAAGTATTAAACATTACAAAATCAGGTCAGCAAGCAAGTATTAAGCAGTATAAAACCAGATCAGCAAGCAAGTATTCAACATTACAAAATCAGGTCAGCAAGCAAGTATTAAGCAGTATAAAACCAGGTCAGCCAGCAAGTATTAAGCAGTATAAAGTATAAAACCAGATCAGTAGATAAGTAAAGGGCAATTAAAAAAACAGATCACCAGGTATCAAGCAGTATGAAACAAGGTTGATCAGTATTAAACAAGGACAGTCAGCAAGTATTGAGCAGTATAAAACTAGATCAGCCAGCAAGCATTTATCAGTATAAAGTTAGATCAGCATGTATTTGAAAACAAAAACAGCCTGCAGGTATTGAGCAGTTTAAAGTATAAAACTAGATCTTAAGCAGGTGTGACAAAAAAGAGGGTAATAGTCAATTACTTTTTCATTACATGCCCTTACTTATCTCGGTATTGAGGAAAACCATGATTGTATTGTCCTTAAAACCAATGTTTCCATACATAAATTTACCCTCTGATCACTGTATTTGTGTTAAAATGTCCACTTTTTGACCAAATATAAGGCATAAAGCAGGTGTGAAGGATCAAGTCACCCTTATACTGTACAACACAGAATATACTTAAATTCATATTGTTGAACATTTCAACTTTGGAAGTATACAAAAGTGAGATATTTTCTCTATGTACATTTATTATATTTCATTTTTTATATAAAAGTGTTCTATTAACTTATAAAAGTATATTCACTGTACAGCCCTGTCAATTTAAACTAGCCAGACAGATAAGAGTTAGTGATTTAAACTTTGAGACTTTGATGGTGATTAAATTTAATCAAGGGGCCTCCGTGGTTGAGGGGAAGTGAGATATTTTCTCTATGTACATTTATTATATTTCATTTTTTATAAATTTTCTATTTGCTTCTAACACTCACTCAGCCCTCACCGCGTGGGTTCAAATCCCAGCAGGGTCATTTGGCTTTTCTGGCTTGCAGTTGGTTGGTGGTTCTACCCAGTTGCCTCCATGCACTCTGGGTCTTCCTCCACCTGTAATTAGCTGGACGTCGCTATATGACTGAAATACTGTCGAAGCGATGGTAAACTCAAATAGTCAAGTCATATTTATTCAAACAACAGAGATGTTTTATCAAAAAATTTACAATAACATGTATCGATATACATTTACAGGTACAATGTAATGAATAAGAATTTACTCCGTGAACTGGCCTTTGACAAATTTTAGAATAAAAGTACATATATTGATCAATTTGCTTTAAACATTCTTAAATATTTATATATAAGGTAATGCATTTTCTTCAAAATTGATGTCATGGTATCGAGATAAACTGCAATGGCAAGTATTTGACCCAATTCATATAATCAAGATTAGATGTTTGTTAGGTTTAATGTCACACTGACACCAGGCTAACCAGTCCTGGAACTACCTTTATATGCTGAGCGCCAAGCAAGGGAGCTATACCATTACCATTTTTACCACTAAGGTATGTCACAGCCAGGGATTGAACCCACTCTTCTGCTCTCAAGGTGAATGTTCTTATCCCTCGGCCACCGGGGACAGTATCAGATTAAATTATTTTTCATAGGACTGTTATGTCGAGTGGTGTAAATGGCAGGATGCATTTCTATTGAAAGCAATTTCATGACTTTGCAAATGAAAAGAAATAATAAGTAAGTATTTAAGTATTGTATTTATTTAGACTGGATAACATGTCTGTACAACAGTCAAAAACAACAATGTAACAGCATCCAAATACAATATGCCATTAAAAATGACCTTTTACAAGAGAATGTCATTTTTTTACATATTTTCTGTGAAAATAGTAGATTTATCACAAAAAAATGGGTTACATTTTTTAAAATGCAGAAGCACACTTTTACTCCTAACAGCTGTTAAAAATAGTCAGATGGACCAATTCCTTTATAACTTTTGTCAAACAGGTTCAAAATTAATGGGTCAGATCCATTGGACCAGCAAATTTCAAAATGTCTGTAGTAGCATTTCTTATCAAGGTTTACAATGTGGTTGAATCGCCCAGGAAAAACCAGGATAAATTATATTCTGGAAACCTGTGCCCATTTGTCTTTATTTCGAGTTACTTCACAAAGAGTACCACTTGGATGTTGGGCCTCATCCTCGCAAACCTGTCCATCTTAAGCTATCTTATAAGTTAATGAATACCCCTGCCCAATTGATTTGACTGTAACACAACCAACAGACATGATTCCTTATATCGCCTCCATTCACTTTTGGGTAACCCTTTAGTTTTACATCTTGTCATCTGTGTACAGATAAAAGATGTGTTTTTTCTGTTCACATTCATATATTTACATATACATAGTGCATTTAAGTCCATTATGATTTATCACTACTATTTGCAACCTTTGAATCATTATGTAACCCCATTCCCCATGATCCATCCACTTACCAATTCGGCAGTTTAGTTTTTCCCAGGTAGCTCTTCCCCCTGAGAGTCCATTGCACCCGGGTCTATGATACAGTGTGAAAAACCCTGGCAAGACCCAGAAGATCCCCAACTTCATGAGCAGAAAATGAAGCAGTCCAACTTGTCACCCCCTACCTCAAAGACTGCCCATAAAGGTGAGGCCAATCTGGATTAGACCAGTTATCTCCACTCTGTCTCTTAGATGGTCGGGAAAAAACAACAGGTTAAGTTTCCCTGGGGAAATAACTTGACTGGGAAGAATTCGCTGTTTCACTGGGGCAAATGTTTTCAGGAGACTGGAGTAACAGTCTGATCCTACACCTTGTTTAACTAGAGTTTGATAATAACCACAACGTTGCACCATTACAGTCACTGGGTTCCATACACAGGCTGGGTTCCTTCAAGTTGTACTATTACAGTCCACACACGCTGGGTTCCTTCACACAGGGCCTTGGTGGTAACAGTTGCACTATCAGTCACACACGGGGGTTCCTGCACACACAGCCCAGTCGGTAACAGTTGCACTATTACAGTCCACACACGCTGGGTTCCTTCATATTGCACCAATGCGCAGTATACACACAGAGTACTGGCTCCAAACATGGATGAATCTTAAAAAAAGAAAGAAAAAACATTTAATGACTCTTCAGGAAAAATGATATAATACAGTGGTAATCATACAATAACCATACACAGGACTTGTAAAAAGTTCCAGATTAAAGATGATGTCGGATAAATGCTGCTTGATTAGTTAACTGCTTCTAGGTCTTTATTGTTAAGTTTTATTTGGGTTTTCTGCCTCAAGCAGAAAGACCAATTGGGTTTGTTATTTTTTTTCTTCTTCTTATTATTCTACTTTTTTCTTCCTTTTGAGGTTCAAATTAAAACAGGATGCCAATGAGCTAGCAGCATGAAATTTTAACAGTAAGCATAGTGACTTTAGCGCTTTTGATCGTCATATTTCTTTTCTTCATGTGACGTCACATGACGTCAGGGCTTAAAAAAGCTACAAAAGCTTGTACACGCTCTACAGTCATGTCTGGACCGATTTACTTGATTTTTTTTACAGAATGTACATATATTAAGTTCTTGTTGTGCAGGATTATATACATTTTGCAATATTTGAAAAGATCAAGGATCTATGGCTGAACCAAGTTTCGAACTTTGGACCAGAAAATGTATTGAAGTATTACAAAGCACTCAGATAAGCTAGAAACATGAAATTTGGACAAAATATGTGTCCTATTGATTTCTTTCTGCTCTGAGAAGACTGACATCGAATGACGTAAAATGACGTCATGAAGCGTTATCAAATTTTTTATCCAAAATATACGTTTTTTTAGCACTGGAAGACAAAAGTTTTTGACCGATTTGCATAAAATTTTCACTGAAGGTGAAACATAGCCTCTTATTGTCATCAGTCACTTCCGCTTCCGGAAAATAGCTAAGGTCAAGGTCACATGTCAATTATCGTTTTTTTCTTCGTCCTTAAATATCTCAAAAACGAAAAATATTTTATCGAGACACTATGCGTATAATTTGTAGTGCTATAGATATAGTGCAATTGTTACCACCAAGGCCTTTCAGATGATTTATAGTTTTTGAAGATCGGGGTTGAATCAGTTGAGTTATTGCAGAAAAACAAAGATGTTGCAACACTAAGCGCACTTTACTACTTATATCTGGATAATTATTGATTTTTGTTAATAAGAGTATGAATATAATTTGTAGATCAATGCCCGGCTGTTCTTTTGGTGTTTAAATTTTAAAGATTGACCTAATATTCATTAAGTTATAGGGAAAAACAAAACGATATGAACATATTTATCCCCGATTTTTGCTTGTTTAAAGATACATACAAATATGAAGCAAGGGAATTGTGGGAAATCAAAAGACCTTTCTAACGGTACCTAGCTTTTTAAAATTGGACTTAATATAAGGAAGTAAGAAAACTAAGAATGCAGTAAAACCGTTCTTTCATGCACTCCCGCAGTAAGTCCCGATCACTTGATTCCTTTTTTCGAAGAAACTAATGATTTTTTTAAAATAACAAAGAACACTTTTTTTTGCATGATGTAATGTGGTTCTAATGATATGCAGATTTTAATGATCGGACCATAAATTATAAAGTTACTTGTCGAAAGGCAATAATAGACATGAACATCTTTTTGCCGATTTTTGCCGTTTTCTTGAAAAATAACTTCTATATCTCAAAACCCGTAATAGAAAAGTTGAAACATGAAACACGTGAAATGTTGGAAATTTAAAGGCCTTTCTAATGGTACCTAGCGTTTTAAAATTGGACATCGGATATCCTATAAGGAAGTTAGATGAGAAATAAGAATTCATTTAAACTGTTCTTTCATGCATTTCTGCAGTTAGTCCCTATCATTTGATTGTTTTTTTCTAAGAAACTATTAATTTTTGAAAACATAATTATAGTGTGATGCAATGCAGTTCTAATGGTTTGCAGATTTTAATGATCAGACTATTAATTATAAAGTTTTTTGTCGAAGGGCAATAATAGAGATGAACATCGTTTTGCCGATTTTTTTGCCGTTTCTTTGAAAAATAACTTTCTATATCTCAAAGCACGTAACAGAAAAGTTGAAACCTGAAACACGTGAAATGTTGGAAATAAAGGCCTTTCTTTTTTAAAATTGGACATCATATAAGGAAGTTAGATGAGGAATAAAAATTAATTTAAACCGTTCTTTCATGCTTTTTAGCCAATCACTTGGTTGCTTTTTTCTAAGAAACTATTAATTCTTAGCTCACCTGAGCACATGTGCTCAAGATGAGCTATAAGAATTGATGAATGTCCGTTGTCCGTCCGTCAATCCGCCGTCCGTCCGTCGTCCACAATTAGTTTGTTTGCACTCTAGCATCTTCATTTCTTAAGTAATCATCTTCAAACTTTATAACAGTGTTTATTACCATAAAATCTTGGTCAAGTTCGATTATGGTTGATATCGGCCTATTAGGTCAGGAGTTATGCCCCTTTTAAGATTGAAAAATACTAGATTTCACATTGTCATTGTCACTTTGCACTCTAGCATCTTCATTTCTTAAGCAACCATCTTCAAACTTTATGACAATGTTTATTATGGCTAATTTTAACTTCTTAGGTTTTTATTAGAAAATGCCTTTTTCGTTTGTTTGCACTCTAGCACTTCATTTCTTTAGCAATCATCTTCAAACTTTATGACAATGTTTATTACCATAAAATCTCGGACAATTTGGATTATGGCTGATATCGGCCCATAAGGTCATGAGTTATGCTCCTTTAAATATTAAAAAATGCCAATTTTTAGTTTGTTTGCACCCAAGCATCTTCATTTCTTAAGAATCATCTTCAATCTTTAGAACAATGTTTATAGCCATATTCTTTCTGCCAAGTTCAATAATGGCTGACATCTGCCAATTAGGTCAGGAGTTACGCCCCTTTTGATGTTTAAATTTGTGTGTTTTAAGCCATAATTTCCAGTCAAGTTTGACTTCAAATTTCGCCAACAGGCTCTCCTTAGTTCGTGGAATTATAAATAATCTGATGGATTATGTCTTCAGCACAACTATGCTATAATTTCGTAACTTGTACAGGCAATGAAAGCAGTTTTTCTAAGGTGAAAGTCTTTAGAGCCACCTTGGCCCTCTTTGAAAATATCATAAAGAACAATAGTTTCATCATGTGCAATGTGGTTCTAATGCTATGCAGATCTAAATGATCAATCTATTATTAAGTTATTTGTCGAATGGTAGTAGTTGACATGAATATCTTTTTGCCGATTTTTGCCTTTTTGAGGGGGGGAATAACTTTATATATCGCAAAAACAGATAGGTTTAAACATAAAGTAAGTACATGTTTGAATTCAGAAGACCTTTCTAACGGTACCTGGATTTTTAAAATCGAAGTTGCATGAAAGTACTTAAAGTAGCTTAACACAGCAGTGTTCATTGGGACATGTGTGTCGCTTGTGTGGACTGACACACAGGCAGAGAATCTATAACATAAACAAGAACAATCAAACCTGTTTAAGCAGTCACTTTAGAAACAAGACTTAGAAAAAGTGACCACTTAACAGAGGTAGTCGCTTAATTAAGGTTAAATAAATTGTTGGATTGGTAATGTCAAAACTGAGGGCTATACCAGTACCATTTTTTATGACTTTGGTATGTCAAGCTAAGATTTAACAATACATAGTATTCACCTCTTCCAAGACCTCTTCCTGAGATTGACACTAGCACTTCCAGGTAGAACACAGTGCTGGTTCACTTGTAGCTGAAATTCAATGTTGAACAAGTAATCCTTTGGAAACAAACTAATGTCCTGAAAAGAAACATGCTTGGCTTATTTTAAAGACGTCAATAATGTACCATTTAAGAAAATTATGTTTTATTCCACAAATTAATTTTCTACCATTTCTGAACCCAGGAAGAAATAATTTCTGCACTAGCTTACCTTGCAGAAGCAAACATTAAAACCTCTCTAAATCAAGTGATAACCAGACATTTTCGTATCACTTAAAGAAGAACAGATTATGTACATCTCATTATGTTCATCTCACATACTCTTTATTTTATCATATGACTTTGTGCTCAAACAGCTCGTCAATAGCCATTTCATAATGATATCCTTTAACAGAATTCTATACTCAAATGCTTCAAAATGGACTTGTTTTAGGTAGATAAAATACATGTAGTATTGATGCAATTACTGAATCAATATGGATACACACAGGTAATAGTATAACAGGTAGCCAGGTAAATAATTTGGGTCTCATTTCAGTCCTAATTATGTCCAGGGTCATTTAGTCATGTCCCCGCCTTATCTATCAGCATTTACCAGCTTTATCTATCAGCATTTACCATACTTTTAAGTCTTAATCATGTTCATGATTCATCTTATTAAATTGGAGGGTTCATCTTATTAAATTGGAGGGGTTTTGGGAAATGTTAAATTTAGTTTATGGTTCACCTTTAATTTACTCAAGCTAATAACCAGCAACTATTTTTTGACGGAATGACAGAAGCGGGTGAATGACATCACAATTCATTTTGTTAAGTCTGGTGAGATTGTGAGATGTGAACAATAGCTGCACTCGTGTTGCAATGCTTAACAGCATCTTTGTATGTCTTTAGATAGTAATTTCAAGATTATAAGTTGCATATTAATGAAAGGCATTGTAAATTTCAATTCAAAGCATTTCAATTCAAAGCAAAGTGTTATCAGCCAAGCTTAATCCTTTCACTTTGAAGTTCATACATTTATATCTGAAATTTTACTTAAATACAATTGATAAACCTTTGGAACACATAATATGAACTATGTATTAATTATGTTTAAAACTAGCTTTATATTCAATACAGTCAAAATTAATGACCCCTTTTTTTACAATGACTTCTGTCTTCAAAGACAATATTTTTTCCTCCAGATGGATAATTCACTTTAAAGGTCTATATGTAGCATCTCCCTGTCTGATCTCCATACAATGACCAAAATATATCCTCTGATATAAGCAATTATGGTGTCCATATCGATTTTTTGAACGAGGAGTATTGTCAAGTCATGACCTTTAATTCAGAATAATTTTCACTGGTATAAACTACAATCAATTTAAACTAATATTGTTCAACAACTATCTCTCATAAATGTGGTTATGTGACAAATAAAGAACAGGACTTAATAAATATTTCAATGCCAGAAGTTGTTTTCAATCACATTCCAAAACATCTCTCACATGCATTTGGGGGTGGGGGACAGAGGGTCATAATGTCACACATTCTTATCAGCACACAAACTAAACTTCTGCTAGTGGTTGTTTGAGTTTGGATTTATAGAAGCTATATACACTTGGACATAAACTGTTGTGTAAGACTCAATATTTTTAAAAAAAAATTTTGCAACTGCTACATTATGATATTGTTGATCTTTTTTGCATGTGTAGGATAAAAACACAATTGATTTTGCTTCATTTAACTTCATATTTTTGAGGTGAAAAATAAATATGGCTAGTAGACACTGCTTATAACCCCTACACATTTAAACCCTGATCTGAGGGAAAGAAACCCATTTTAAAATGAGAATATACAGACACGTAATCAAGGGGGATAGTGGGATAGCTTGTTATATATTTTACATATGAATTTTAATAGAAGGATTTGTTCATTTTTACAAACTGATCAGGGAACAAAGACCTATCCACTTCATCCTAGATTCCCATACATCCCTTGTTATCATAGTTACCTTGATATGTAAAGGATGCGGTCATGGTTCTTGCTTCACTATAGTAGACTCAGAAGCTGCAGAAGAAGCTACAGGGCCTCAACCCAGCAGCAAACAACCTCTGTCATCACCAAGAACTATTTGGACAGGAGGTTTATCTATAAAAGGAACATTCCACATTTTCATAGTAATGGATTTCAAACAACCTCTGTCATCACCAAGAACTATTTGGACAGGAAGTCTGTCTACAACAGGAACATGCCACATACTCATAGTAATGGATTTAATTTAAAAAATAAATTGTATTCTTTTTTTGCTGATAAATAAGAAATAAAGAGTCAAAAAACATTATTCAATTCATAAAACATTGAATTTTAACTGGTTATGTTGATATTACATTATTTTGATACTTATAGAGTTTGTTTGTGGGGTTTAATGACCCACTGACAGTATTTCAGTCATTTGGAGACTATGTCTACATATAATGCTGCCATACTGCAGTATCACACCACAGACAAGTAGCATGAGACCACATCCAGTCACATTACCCTGACACCAGGTTACCCAGTCCTGGAACTACCCTTATATGCCAAGAGCAAAGCAAGGGAGCTACAAGTATACCAGTACCATTTTTTACGGCTGTCTCGGCTAGGGATCTAAGACCTCCCAGTTCCAGGCTGGATGCTTACCATCCTATCATGTTTATAGTTTATTGTTACATTTTTAGATAATTATATTTTCTTTATTTCCTAAAATTAAGATTTGTCAAAATATTTTCACCTAACGGGCAAGGAATCTTGAAGGAATAAAAATTATGTTACTAAGAAACATTAAAATGGTAATTCTCCTTGACTATTTTTTTTACCTTGTTACAAACTTGTCTTTTAAAACCATTGTTATAAAAAAGAAAGGTCCAATTTAAAAACTCTTCAACATCGGGATTTTACACACAAAAGGAATGCTACAGGCAAGAATTGCATCTCACCTAAGGCTGCTCTCAGCAGACTTCCTGACTATCACCACCACGAAGGTCTGTTAAGCGGCTTCAGCACCAACAACGAATGGTAAATAAGGCCTCCATATACCATTCTATCATTGCCGCAACAGTTGCAGAAATTATGACATTTCTGTTCCCAGTAGATCTCTTAGGGCATCCTTAACATTCTTGCACTGCAATTTGAAAGAAAGGTATTAAATAAAACAAATATTAGCTTACTGTTTTACATGTATCTAAGAAATAATCAATATCTGTCTGCATTTTGTTGTGAATTTAATAACAGTTTCTAGTTCAAGTGTATACCATATAATTATCTTTTGTTGATTATACTCTTTAGCTTTACTTTTTTTATTATCTTAACCTATTGTTTCATATTTTATGTTTATGTCCTGAACTAGCTGCCCCATATAACTCCCAAAATGAACATCAGGTTTTTCAGCTATTACTTAAATATTGTAAATTTGTCATTTTGTGTCATCGTCAATATGGGTACTGTGACCTATATCTTGTAGAAAATTTACAGTTTTTCCTTTCTTTCTGTTTAATGAGAAAGATGTGAGTTGTGTTAGAAAAGATCATTTTAGCTGACTAAAGGCATTTTATTATTATTAGCTATTGTGATCACCCTCTGTCTGTCGTCGGTCGTCAACAGTTTGCTTTAAACGACATCTCCTCCAAACTACTGGACAGATTTTGATTAAAATTGGCAGGGATGATCCTTGGGTGAACCTTCACAAAATTTGCTAACTGTGTAACCACAATTAGTGTGCTGTTATCTGGATAACTGCATGTTTTTTCATCAGTTATTGCATGAAGGTGGAAACTCCGTCCACTAAAATGTGTGTGGTATCGAATTAAACACGAGTACTTTTCTACAGAAAACTACCCAGATTGTATTACAAAATAAACATGATCCATGTCATGGCAACAGAAAAAATAAAATTATGAAAACTTTAAAAATCATCTTCAAAACTACTGGCCAGATTTCAAAATGTTTTAGTACAGATGTTCCTTGGGTAATCCTCTACCAAGATTGCTAAAATTATTCCGATCCGTTAAAAAACATGGCCGCTAGAGCTGGGGCCAATTTGCCTTATATTTAAAAGAACATGTCTATAATTTTCATATTTTTTATAATGTGCTGAGAAAATACTTCGAAATGATTGAAACATGAACAAGTAGAACAGTACTGACTTGAACACTCGTCTGCTTCAGCATTTGCCCCGGGATGGCTGTAATGAACTCCATTGGACACAGCTGGCAGTCCTCAAATCATCTACAGGATCCCCAAGATTGTCAGCATGCTGTAATAAAGCAAGTCATAGCTGTCAAAAGTAAAACAAACCAACATGACTCAAAACTAGGACTTTCACCATGTTCCAGTGGTAACATACGTAATTTCATTTAAAACCATATCCTAACTGATGCTCTCTTGGTAGGTTCTAATGAAATTGCATTAAAGGTAGACACAAACTAATCAAAGGGTACAGAAATCCTTATTTTGCGGATATCACCACAATATTTTCAAATTCAAACTGTTCTGAAACCCCTGTATAGAAAATTTCAATATTATTTCATAATTAGTAGTCGGGACTTGAAGGTCAATTAAAGTTGACCTTCTTAGGGATGTTAGTATAGAAGCGAAAATGAAGAGCTAATCTTAATGAGATTGTAACAAACAACTGGATCCAAAGGTTGTGGGGTCCAACCCCATTGGGAGCAAGGATTTTTCATGACCTTTCAAGATGCAAAGTACTGGTCCAACTCAGAACTGTTAAGAGAGATTTGTGTTAGTTTCAAGAATTGAATTCTAGACCTTTAGAGAATATGGAAGAGAATCTATCGATTGTGAGTTAACTTGTGATTAGAAAAGATTACACATCCATGGTCAAACATGAAACCTAACAATTATTAGCATGAATTCATATCAATGTAAAATAAGTAAGTTCCAACTGGGTATTTCCAAGCTGCTTCCGTTATTGCACATACTGTCATACCAGACAATCAATAAATGTAAGCTAGAAATAGCCTGCAATATAAAGAGAACCATCAAAATAAAACATTTTAAAATTTAGAAATATTTTGTCTAATAAAATCAAACAACATTTTATCTCAATCTTAAAATCTATAATAAGCCAAACAAAGTTGCTTGAAGCTTAAGATTATTTTTCATTGATTATGAAACAAGTTATCACAATTTATATTAATCACTCTTAATAGCTCTGGTGGTGGCCTAATGGTATTATGGGAGGAAACCAGACAAAAACCCATGTGTATTGATGAGCAACCACAACTGTAGATCCAAAGGTTGTAGGTTAAAACCACATCAGGAACAGGTATTTTTCATGACCTTCCTTGGCGCAAAGTACTGATCTACATGAGACAGATGTTGCTGTCACACTGCAATATCATGTTGAAGACATGTGGCATACTAAACACACCCAGTCATATCCTGACACCAGGCAAACCAGTCCTGGAACTACCGTTGTATGCTAAGTGCCAAGCAAAGGAGCTATATCAGTACTATTTTTAAAAACTTAACATTTTAAATCTGAAAAACAAGAGTGTTTGACTGTACTTGCAGCAAGAGTGCTTAAATGGAAGGGATAAAAACATACCTGTCCATGACAACCTAAAAACAAGAAAAAACCCTCACACACAGAGGCAGGAAACCACCAGGCCACAGGTTGCTGTCATCGTCACTGCATCTGATGGGACACGTCTGGAACTAAATGAGAAAAAATCATTAGATCTGGACATTGAAAGGACAACAAGATATAGAAAATGGAAGGACAACAAGATATGGACAAAGAGATAGTGAAAGGTTCTTCTCCGTCTTCCATGGGGGACCTACAAGGAAAAAGATACAGGTTCTCCTCCGTCTTCCATGGTGGACCTACAAGGAAAAACAACATGACCACCCCATGAACCCAACAAAGTGGTGTGAGGGGCTTGGTGCTCTGAGAGCACCCTCCACACTCTTTACTGCATCTCCTTGTGAGGTCTGAGGTTGACTAATCAAACAAAAGTGCTAAGAAGTGACCAGACCTTTCCTTACTAAAGGGAAGTGCCAATAAGTAACCAGGTCTTTCCTAATCAAACAAAAGTGCTTTGAAGTGACCAGGCCTTCCTAACCAAAGGTAAGTGCCGATAAGTAACCAGGTCTTCACTAATCAAACAAAAGTGCTAAGAAGTGAACAGACCTTTCCTTACTAAAGGGAAGTGCCAGTAAGTAACCAGGTCTTCCCTTATCAAAGGAAAGTGCTGAGAAGTAACTGTTCAGTTTGGCAACTAGCTCTGGTAGCATCTAGAATGTCCAAAGTACCAATCACCTACAACCAAAATTTGAAAGTTGTGCCTGCTAAAAAAATAAAAAATCCAACTTGAAGGACATACAAAAATATTACTAAACGTCCTCCATTTATACCACGTTTCAAAGGGGAAAGCAAAAGTGGCCAGGTTTTGCTCTCACCCCTCGAAATATTTTTTATTTAATCTAGTTACTTTAAAAAAAGTTACTTTAAAAAAAAGAAGTTTTTAAGTATATTTTCACTCTAAAGTGCTGCATATTAGACTTTCTTGACCAGAGCACACATTTTTTAGAGAAACAATATAAACAAAAAATTAAAAATCTACCTCATAATTAATAAAAATCAGTTCAGAACAATGCCGGACTTCACAGACCAGTCTAAACTATGGCAAGATTTTGGAAAGAAATTACGGGAAAAATGATTCAAATTTGCCTTCCTTTGCAGGTGGTTTCCCCTAGCCAAAAAATAAATGTGTTTTACTTATAATGTTAATGATGACTTGAAACTTTCTATGACATAAATTATACAACCAATAATAAGGTCATTGTTCAGTTAGGGAGCTATGTACTGGCCAGCTGCAGGAATGAAACCCAGGGAGGTCTCCCTAAATCTACTGAAATCTCTTTGAAGACCATGGGAAGAGAAGTGTGCATGGGATCATAATCACATGGATATGCCTCAGACACACACCGGAGAGACAGCGGGGCTCTCTGTAGACTCAAGCTTACCTCTACACCAACTATGCCTGAACCTAGTAGCTCTGTACAGTCTGCCCCAACCTTCTTTTATCCAAACAATCCTAACACATAAATAAGAAACAATAAAGATAAGCTGCAATCTGTAAAAGAAAGAAAAATTGGGATGTTAGGGACAGGATGAGAAAGGTCAAAGGAGAGAGATGAAAAAGGTATTGATGGGAATGAGATAGTAAACTAATACATCAAAACCACTTATCTCTGATGCAGTCATATTGTAATTAGGTCCAAGTCCAACATCCTGGAGTGAGTGGACATCTGAAACAAAAGAGAAATCAACAAGATATACAATAACATTTTCTCACTAGAACTGCAGATAACCAGTAATTATGTACTGAATAACAATCAGCTATTTCATTAGATATGTAAAAAGTTTGAGCGATGTTGCAGACAAACATATTAAAATGAAAGCGCTGAGAAACGGCAGCGGGATTAACAGGAAAAAGCTATAATTCTTAACTATTGAAAGAACAGAGACAAAAGCCACATGACACAAAAAACAACACAAAAAAAAAGCACACAATCACACACATTTTCCTGCTATAGTCACTTAATCCGGTCGTTCAAAAGTAGGTAATTCACCAAGACCTGATTTATGTATTCTATCTGTTGATACTTAAGTGTAGAAATTGTCAAGGTACTTGATTGTTGAAATTACGTGAATGCTTGCCTACTTATTTCAAAGTTAAGAAATGCTCTTGGAGAAACCTCACTCGCCATCATACAAAATTACGCATGAACTACTTTAGACTATTTACAAAAATGCAAAGCACAACTTTTCTTTCTTTTTACAGGAGTAGTACAGGAGTAGATCTTTTTGGTTACTTTTCTGATTTATAAATCTCACGAATATATTGTTTATGCTTAAAATGGATGTTTACAGAGTAAAAGGTAAAAGTAAAAATGTTAACAAACAAGAACACATAAAAAGCAGATACGGTTATGATTAAACGTCTCTGTAGAATATTCTACTCATATTCAATAGTGCAGAATCGCAAGCATAGATCCGCACTAAGCGCGGAGAGGTACAGTTAAACTTGTTGTATCAAATATGCAAATCAGCAAGGCATCTTAAGCAGTTGTGGCTACTAAAAACAGGCGGCAAGCCGCCATTTAACTAGGGAAAACAAGTAATAGAAGTCCCCTACTGGAGAAGGCATTGTCACACTAAATAGAATCAATATTCAAATAAAGAAGTTATTAACTCAAATCATTAACTTGTAGTTATTAATACACAAAGGTATGTTTTATACAACAATACAATGAAGCCACCCCTTGAAGTTTCCTTTTTGATAGGGAAAAAACAATTGTGCACAAAAGGGACATACATTTTTCCAATACCAAGGACAGATTTATGAATTCAACTTGCTGTGTGATCTGTAAGGCTCGACTAAAGTTGTATAGGTTCTTTAGAGAACAGGTCTCTATAGTTTTCACTATATACATATAAGGTAAATTAGCCCCACCCCCAGATCTTTTTTTTACGAATTCAAAATACTTTTGGTTACCCATAGAACATCTGTACTAAAACATTTTGAAATCTGGACAGTAGTTTTGAAGGAGATGATTTTTAAAGTTTTCTTCTTTTTTTTTCGATTGCCATGGAGTTCTACATGCATGGATAAAGTTAATTTTAGCAATTTTTGTGAAGGTTCACCCAAGAATCATTCCTGCCAAATATTATCAAATTTTGTCCAGTAGTTTTTGAGAAAATGTTAATAAATCAAAGCATTTTTGGGCAATAAAATGATGATTTGAAAATTAAATCAGAGATGATTTATTTTTAATCAACCAAGTTTTTTTTTTAAGCAACATTTGTAGAGAGTTACCCATAAATCTTCATGAATGTTAAATAGATCATATCATTTCATAAAAATGTGGTCATCTTCATAGAAAAAAAAGCTTAAATGCAATGGTAAACCTGGGCCAGAACAACCAATGTTTCAATGTTCATCCAACCATGAAATATAGGTTACAGCCATTAATTTGCATAAATTTTATCATATGGTATGATCATATCATGATGTACATGTGTACCTAGTTTCATAAAGATGTGAAGTCATATTCTTAGAAACAAGAGGGACAAGATGGCCCTAAAGATGCTCACCTGAGAAAAACTGCCTTCATTGCCTGTACAAGTTACTAAATCATAGCATAGTTGTACTTAATACATAATCCAAAGAATTATTTAATTCTACAAACTAAACAATGCCTGTGGTCGAAATTTGATGTCAAACACAAATTTAAACATTAAATGGGGAATAACTCCTGAACTAATTGGCCATTATCAGCCATAATCGAACTTGGCCGAAAGAATATGGCTATAAACATTGTCATAAAGTTTGGAGATGATTGCTCAAAAAATGAAGATGCTAGAGTGCAAACAAACTGGAAATTGGCATTTTTTAATATTAAAAGGGGCATAACGCTTGACCTAATAAGCCGATGTCAGCCATAATTGAACTTGGCAAAGATCTAATGGAAATAAACATTGTCATAAAGCTTGAAGATGATTGCTTAATAAAAAACCATGCTTAATATTTCAAGGGCCATGCATGAATCTGTCAATATACATAATTGTGTCTGCTCTTTTTTATTCATTGAATATATGTTGCTGAACAAGTATACAAAGTATCAAAGCAATAATATGACTTTGAAATATTTATGGGTGTATTTTTATAAGGAATGCTGCAGCTGAAATTGGCCAGGCTAAACTATGAAGATATCTCCGTGCAAGTTTACTCCCTACAAATCTTGATAATTATTAGGGCTGACAACATGGTTATCAGGCTAATTTACATGTTTATCATTTTGCACTTCCTCAATAACAACAAATTTTCAAAGTCATGAGTCACTACTACAGGGGGATGACCAATTTTAACTCAATATATAAAGTAATTCATAGTCAAAACCAAAAATAATCAAACAGTAGGTACTGTTTAAAGATTTATAATTTCTCCAAAGCTATTTATCTCATTATATCATTTTTGCAGCATTAAGTTTACTGTACATGAATTATAGCACATATACATGCACATTGATACAAAGTATGATTGCAGACATATTTTGTTAATACTGAAACTGCACTTCAACCTTAGTAATATGACTTTAAACACACAAATGTATTATGGAGAATACGCAATCTGGAGTACTTCCAGTATCGGGTATGTAGTAACTGAAGTTAATCAAGGTTGCTTCCCTTTGTTTATTTATATTCATTTGCATGGCTGTCAACATGGCGTCTGCCAATGACATTCCGTTTCAAGATGTTTTTGTTAATAAGATCACGGAGAACGAGAAGTTCAACCAACCGTTGTGTAAAACCCAGTATTGGGATCTACTACGTATGGTTCGAATGGTATTTTCTCTTAAAGTTGAGATGTGCATGCAGTTGGTGTGTGTTGTTTACTTTTTTTTTTTTAATTTAACATGGTTCTATAAAATAATGATCATAATGCTATGATACAAGTTTTAGCCTACCAAAAGTTCCTTTCAGGGCATTTTCTAAACCATGAAATATGAAGTGAACGCTGTTTTTCAGCATTTGCATATGGAAGGGATAACCTTAGAGTGCGAAAAGGACAAACTGTATTGGTGGTTGAACATATCTCTCCAAGTCAAAACTTTCTGAAGTTCATTTTTTCTTTAAATCATGGTAGCACATGAAATGAAATAAAAATTCAAGGACTTTTTTCAAGGACAACACGTAGCCTACATTTTTGCCACTGATTCGTTGTAAACAACAGAAAATCTGTACTTCATCAAAATAGCTAAAATGGTCGATATTATGTGACTTCAGACTGGATCCCGTCTCATATCTAAGACTCATGAAGCACACACATTACTGAGCGGGCAAACATCTCACCAGGTGCTAATCTTATATACGACAAAATTATAGGATTTTTCTATGCTGATGAGTAAATATTTTTATCATAATTCTTCCTTAAAATTAAACCAAATGTCGTCCGATATCGCACCGATACAGGTTCTTTGCTAAATTATGCGTATATCTAAACGACTCTAGTATCCGGATACGTCATGCTAGTCAACACCATGCTAGCCAATCAAGTCCTAGCCCTTTTTGGTATGAAATTTTACCAAATACATTAAAGAGACTAGGTTGTATGAAAATTTCATACCCAAGTTTATTGTGTTTATTGAAACTTACAAGAATTACAGTAAAAATAAGCTAAATGTGTGCAAATATCATGCTGAAATTTGCATTATATGTGAATGAACAGAGTTTCAAGCAAAGCCCCTAAAAACGAATTTTAAGAAGATGTTGAACCCCAGAAAATGCGCGCCAACTGTATTTGATAAAGCCACATTTGTTTTAAAAACGCATAAGAAATTTATAGAGAATACAATATAAAATATGTGTAAATTTTATGCGAAAAATTCAGTGTGTTTTCTTGTAATAATATTTTATTGTGATTGTTAAAATTGACATCGATACCACGTCTGTAAGGCTTTTTGCTTTAGTTATGTATACAACCCCAGTATCTGCGTGCCAAGTGTAAGATAAACACACACACACACACACACACACACACACACACACACACACACACACACACACACACACACACACACACACACACACACACACACACACACACACACACACACACACACACACACACACACACACACACACACCCCACACACACACACACACCACACACACACACACACACACACACACACACACACTTTATGTTTTGGATTAAGAGCAGCGTCGAAGACCCACGAGCGCTTATTCCGTTCCTTCATACAGCGCCCGTGGGATTATTAGTTAGCATTTCCTCGTTATCGATTATTTGAAAAGTCGCGCCACTATTGGCGGCCCCACTAGGTAGTAGGGATTTTTGGACCAATAGAAACTCTCGTACTTACAGCACTTAGACAAATGTTTCAAGATGGCGACGAGTGTTGATTTCTACCGCTTAGCCTGCGACAAATTTAAAGTAAGCAAATTAATGGACTTTCAAAGAGACAGTATTGAGAATTTATTATCTGGACGTGATGTTTTCTTATCTACTAGAACCGGTGGGGGTAAAAGCTTAGTGTAACAAGCATTTCAGTATATGTACAGTGAACAACATGGACGCGAAGAACAGTGTCAAGTTTTAGTTGTGTCTCCTTTGCTTTCGATCATGAAAGAACAATCTGACTGTCTAAATACCCTGGAGAGATTACGCTGAGGATGCTGAAATTCTTGAAGGAAAACACGACTTTCTATTTTCCTCCCAGAAAGCATTCTTGGTGTAACCAAATGGAGGGATATGTTACGATGTAGCACCAGCATACGATTAATAGTAGTGGACGAGGTACATACAATAATTCACTGGTAACATGTTTTTCATGTATTTACTTCATTTCTGTTTAAAAACTATTCTTAATATGTATGAATGCCACAAGTCTTTGCTTAATAGTTTAATAAAATATTTTTGCAAGACCCATGCTGACCATTTTAAATGTGCATGAGCACACATAATGGCATCTACCAATAGATTAAACATTACTAAAATGTATGGTATATCTTGTATGTGACATTATATTATAACTTGATTCTGTAGTTTGTTGAGCTAATAGGAAGAGAAAAGTTTTGCAGAAGTTTTTCAACTACATGAAAGAATAAACTAATGTAATGAATATCAGTATACTGTTTTGATACAACAGTTTTGATTTTTTACTGTACTGTACATTACTATTCGAGAACGAGTAGTAATCATGATTGGCTTATGAAATCAAATATAAAGCTGTATGGAAGATTATACTTTGCCTTCCACATATTATGACGATTTTTGAGTAAGTGGAACTTTGTCCCATACAGCATTATTTTTGACGATATTATTTATAAGCAAATCACAAATGCTCGGATGCTGCTCAAACCCCAGTATACTTGTATATTGTGACACCCCTGATCATTTACAAATAACTTTAAAGCATTTATTTTTTTTTCTTTTCAGGGGAGAGGCAGATGGTGAAAATAAGCCTTTCAGGGAATGGTTTGGAAAGCTGGGAGAAATGCGGTCTTTGGTACAGTGTCCTCTTCTCCTTATCACTGCCACAGCAAATAAAGCTGCAAGGGTAAAAATGCAAAAAATATTTTGCATGAAAAATTCCTACCAAAGTATTGAAAGTCCAGACCGTGATAACATAAAACTGTTTTTGCAGAAGTACAAAGGGAGCCAGCTTTTAAGTTCATTGTTTCATTTTTTAATAAGTATGTTAAAAGATAAAAGGAAAAATGTGAAAGACATATTACATTTTGTACATCAATAAAATCGTGCAGTGAAATATTCACAACATTCAGGCTGGAACTTGGTAGTGACTTCAATCATGTTCAGATGTACCATTCTCAGACAATCGAAAATGTTAATGACAACATTAAGAAAGACATGGAAGATCCAAATGGTATCATACGTGTTTTAGTGGCAACAAGTGCAGCTGGAATGGGTGTTAACTTTAATAATGTTAACATTGTCATCAATTTTGGTGTCCCGAAAAATATGGACAGTTTTGTTCAGCAGTTTGGAAGGGCTGGCAGGGATGGGTGCCAAGCCAAAGCAGTGCTTTTGTTCTGTGGAAGACAGTGTAAAGGTGTTGACAGTGACATGAAAGAATACATCACTAACACATCAAAATGTCGTCGGAAAGTGATTTTAGATGCTTATGCCACTGCTTGCAATAGTAAGGTAGCTCATTTATGTTGTGATATTTGTGACAAATCCTGCATCTGTGGTAGCGACAATTGTGACTCTTTTATGAACCCATGTTTTGAAGAGACCAATGAAGACTCTTCAAATGATAGTACATCTTGTGACAGTTTTTTTTCTGATGACGAATTGAGTGAAATATAGCATTTGGATTCTTTTGATGGGTCATTAAAGTGATATTAAGTAATGTGGTCACAAGTGGTAACATACCTGACTGCAGGTTCAAACCACATTGGGGGCAAGGATTTATTACTTCCCAGGCAAAGTACTGGTCCAACCCAGGAACCGTCAAGACGGATGGACTACTAACTAGTAAAAGTTGTATGAACTTGTAAATAAGGTTTTAACTTAAATATCAGGAACATATGATTGCATATAACAACATAAGAGTCATATTTTGAAAATATTAATACATGTGCCAATACCCTGTGTTTATAATGTGATTTTTGAAATTTTGTGACAGGCGTTTCATTTTTTAATTTTTTATTATTACGATATATTTAACATATTTCACATTTAACAGTTTTCTTGTTTTTTTACTTTGACTGGAAAAAAAGTTTTTGAAACTAAATTGCTCATAACTGTTCCTGACAATGTAAGTGTGATTTGTTACTTGATACTTCATGAATACTGGATTTATTATTCAAGATCAATCTTTATCAACTTTCTCTGTATGCCATTAGAATAGGTTCAAATAATTACAATTTAATTCTATTAAATTAACATTTATGTCCATTATAGTTCTGGAAATAAAATCATGTACCATCTTATAAAAAAAGATCATAATAAAATTGAATTCTACAAAATATGTTATTTTCCTAAAACCCAGGTCTAAACATTAGTATATGGACCATTCAGTTAAATCCTTTTTATACCTATTTTATACCTATATATATACACACACACACACCAGTGGCCATCTTTTGCTACAGTGTCTTATGTATTTATGTTTTTAAATTATCATGAAACAATGTTTGTCCAAAATGGTGATCAAACCCATATTTAAGTTAAACAATACACCAACCCTTAGGCTGGTGTGTCTAGCTGCAACATGCTATGTGACACTACTGGATGAACTAGCTGGGCAACCTGTCGGTCAGTAATCTCATTCTGGACAAACAACAATGAATTTCATTTCAGAGCTCTATGAAAGCTTTCTTTCAATGAGTAGTATACTTAACAAAAATAATTGCTAAATGTCAAAACTCATCTTAGTAATGAAGCAACAACTAGTGAAATACTATATGAAATCCTTTAGATCCCAAAATTGTCCGCTCAATTTGATCTTTTTGCATTATGAAATGGAATAAAGACATTTATAATTTCATATTTATGCTCACTTGACCAAAGTTTTTACAAGTTTTGATAAATATTCAGTTGGACTTGATGAGAAAAGAAATAGTTAATACACAGGCTCTCCATAGTCTTTGAAACCCAAGAGTCATTGACTCTTTGGGGACAAATTTTCAAGATTCAAAAACAAACATATCATGTCACATATTATGTCAATATCATTTACATACTCTTATGAAAGGATCAAGGAAAAAGCATTCAGTGATTAAAGGGTGCCAATAATCTTCAGTAAAGAATAAATTATCTCCTGGCAGGATACAATTACTCAAGTGATTATGGAAAACTTGAAGTAAAAGCATGAAATAAAGAGAACATTTGTTGTTTTTTCTTTTAAGATCAATATTTTCCTCATAGAAATTGCCATACTCATAAAAATAATATTTCCAACATGCTTGAAAGAAAACACAATCTTATGAAAAAAATCAACAAATACTTCTTATCATTCCATTGTCTTTAACTACTTGTCATGTGCCATAGAAGGTGTCACTTTCATGGATGACATAAGTCAAGACTTAATACAGCAAATCAATATTAAACTGACATCATATCGTATAATTGAGGCTCTCAACAAGGAATCTTTTCCCTGAACATAATTTTCCCAACTGTTTCTTATTTTGATTTCAACAATCCAGCTTATCACTTTCATGTGTTACATATAGTAATATCGGTAATTCTGGTAAAAGTCTACCAGCTATTTCCCTTTATTTCAGTTTTTGTAATAATAAAATACTGAATGAACATTTAAAAAATAAAACATACAACAAAAGGATTAGATATAGCCATGCAAAAGTTGCCATGCAATGAATGACAGACTGAAAATAACTGAGATTTTACAACAGTGAATTGTTTAAAACTTCTTTACCCTTTACTTCATAGACTCATTTTGACACATTGGCAAACAGGGCAGACCCAGATCAGCAAAGCTCATACAATAGTGTAACTCAGATTCTACACAGTCTGCATGGCAAAGAAAAAAGTCTTTGTTTCATATACCAATCGATGTTCAGTCAAATGATACTCATGAAGTCAAATTTCTACATGAATATTAATGAGGTAAAAACTAGAGTTGAACACATTTCTGAAAAAGAGGTAAAGGTCCAGTGGTAGCATACATGACTCAAAATATTTAAGTATGAATTTTACTAAGAATCTTCACATCCTTCAAAGGAGCAAAGTACTGGTCCAACCCAGGAACTGTCAAGGACTAGTTGTAAAAAAGAAGTTTAAACAAATTATGAATGTTGCTGTAAGTTTCATGCTATACCATATACATATGCGCAATTTTTTTCTGATTGTTTATCCAGCTGTGGAGTTCCTCTGAGTTGATTAAGTCTACGGTCTTTTAAATGCCGCAAAACTCCCCACCTCAAGTCTTGTGTGACACCTCCCTGCCGAAGATACTGGACCATGCTGATAATGTCCACTTGCTTGTCAACCTGTGGTCTATCCCTCTGAGATCGTGCTGTTTTAGTTGTCCTCATAAGGTTCTGTTTAATACTATCAACAACTTGTGTGGTCATACAAATCTGTTTAGCAGATTCATATGACTTATTTGCCCCTTGAGTGTTAAGTTCTCTTTTGATGGTATTTACCTGCAGTTCTACAGCATTGTCATTTGGAATGTTATTGCTAAGTCCACCCTTTAAGTTAACACTCATATTCCATTTGTACTCGAAGCTTTCTTTAAAGCCCAGGATTGATAATGAATAGGATAGCATCCGCCACAACCAGATTTTATCTTTGAATGCTTCAGTGAAGAGTCATAGAGCCATTCAAAGTAGGCATTACACATAGCCCTATCCCCATCTCCCATACGGTACGAGTCACATGTGTCTCTAAAAAGTAGGGACATGAAAAGAAAAATGCTTAACAGCATTACTGGCTTCCACATTATTGTTAACCTTGTGAAAATTCCAATGATGTTTTTTTACTAAGGTGTTTTCTGAACCAAATCAAAGATGAGTATGTTTTATCACAAAGAGCACAAACATAAAGGCCATTCACTTTCATAGCTTCAAGCTCTCTTTCTTCTACATTCAGAGCTTTGATGTCATTCTCTTAGATGCTGAATACTTTTTACTTCACCTAATTCAAAACTATCTAAAACTTTCTTTGCCATTGTATTCACAAATTCAATATGCTGTTCACTACTCATCAGGTGGAACTGTTGTGAGTGTTTTACTGCTAATGTCATATCTTCCATATCCATGATGTCTAGAAAACCAGCCACTACATATGCATCTGTTACATCTTCTACAAACTGCTGATGTGGTCTGAAAACAGCATTAAGCAGACTGGTCAAAGTCATATATTCAATGTTTGGTTAATCCTATCAGTTTTAAAAGGTAAATTTGCAGTCTTTAGTATCTGCATATGAAAAAATGACATTCAGATTGTTAAGTTCATAACACCACAAAAGAAAATTATTAAATTTTTATGAACTTGTTATACAAATTCATATTTTTTAATTATAAGATAGTAACTGATTATTAAATCTGTTCAAAATCTACATCACTGCAATCCTGGTCATTTTATGGAAAAACAAGTTTGTTTGTTGGGTTTAACATCACACCAACAGTATTTTCATTCTTTTGGAGACGATGATACTTGAGGCAAATATAGTGCTGCAACACTGCAGTATCACGACGTAGATAAGTGGCATGATACCACACCCACTAACATTATCCTGAAACCAGGCCAGCCAGTCCTAGAACACCCTTAAAATGCTGAGCATCAAGCAAGGGAGCTATACCAGTACCATTTTTTACGACTTTGGTATGTCTCAGCCGGAATTGAACTCACAACCTCCTGCTTCCGAGGCAGACATTCTAACTATTCGCCACCGGAGGCTGTGAAAAAACAAGGCTTTGTCAGTACTGCACTGACCTTTCAAGGTTTGCATATGTTTGATGTGCGTGACACAACCCTTATGGTGCGAGGATCACTTCTGTGTTACTGAAATCCATTCATGGATGTTATGAAGGGACACTAAAGCGTGACAGATGGATGGACGGACAGACGGAAAGATGCACGCAATCTATAGTCCCCAACCGTATCATCAAAGGGGACTAATAACTTGTTTTAGATATGTTCAAGCAAAAGTTCTAACTGTTTTCCTCACAAGGAAAAAGTGTTTAAAGTGTTTTATTATTTTGAAGTATATTCCTACATAACAACAAGAAAATAATGTAGATTGTTTTACCTAAACTTCTGAACAACATCTTGTGCCCCAGTAACATCCCTCCGGTTGATTAGATTTCGTAACTGGTAAAATGCCCTGAAAATATATTTACTTCATGTGAATTCAGTTTTCAGCAAAAATATTACAGAAAATATACTTAAAATTTCAATTGTAATCAAATATGGAAATCTTGTTCATTCAATTAAAAAACAGGTTTTATATTTGTATGTGATGTCTGATGAACAATTATAATTTGAAAAATCTTGGTAGCTACCATGAGACCATGCTTTACACAAAAAAATTAGCTCTAGGATTTTTTTTTTTTTTTTTTTAGTTTAGTTTAACATTTATTGTCCCCGTAACATAGATAGCAGTGGGTCGGGGATCCATCCCACGACCACCTTACAATATTTTAATGCATTTAAGCTCTAGATTTTTTGTTTCAGACGAAGATTTTCAAAGTTTATATATTTAAGACAACTTCGCATTATTTTGAGAAGAAGATTGTGATGGTTTTCGGTTTATACATAAAAAGGCACATTGGCCCCAAGGGCCATTTTTTTAAACAGATCAAATTATTTCAACAAACTTGGACATGGTAGAGGGTTACACAAGTAAAATCTGTGCAAAAATATTTTGAAATCTGGCCAGGAGTTTTGGAATATGGGATTTTTAAAGTTTTCATGTACTAGTATAAGAAAACTAACCCGACCCTAGCAGCCATTTTTTTAACGAATCATAATCATTAAATAATTTGGTAGAGGATTACCCAAGGAAATCGTGCTTAAATCATTTCATGAATGGACAAGTTACAGCCCAAGACAGACAAGGCTTATGCACACATTATGACCTTCAACTTTGAAGAGTGACCTGACCTTAGAGTTACGACCTGGGTCGATCTCAGTTGAACAATTGTATCATCAAGTCATTACAAAATGCTGACAAGTTAGGATCCGGACAAGAAAGCTGACACCCATCTGCCGGCCCACTTTGCCAACTTAATAACCTGATTAAAAATCTGGGTTTCCTAAATTATTTTCAGATAGTTAATTATAACTAATGTAATCTAGATTTGATTCTAGATGTGTTGGGCATGTTGCATGTAAATGATTATTTGGCAACCAAATTGACACCCTGTCCCCAAGTTCTCGAAGATATTGAAAATCATACTCAGACCTAAGTATCATGCTTACTAAGTTTGATGGAAGCTGGTTTTCACTAATACTTTTAAGTACATTCCAGCTAAGTCAAATTTTTTTCCTCAATTATGTTGAGACAGTGTTTGAGAATACTCCATCTAAGCATGACTTTCATTAAGAATGTTTTTCAAAACACAGCTCAAATATCATACCCAGGCTTGTACTCAAATAGCAGATATTTGAGTATTAGACGAGATGTAACATAGATACTTTTCGAGAACATGGGGTCAGCAATTAAGGATGGGATGATACAATGCATAATATGATACACATAAATGAGATCAACAATATAAAATTAAAAACAATAATAACTGTAATACAGTCAAAACCTGTCTTACAAGAGAAAATGACCGCTTAAAAGAGGTGACCTCTAATGAATGTTAAATATATAATAAAATGTTACAGTTTGGTAAATACAGGTTGGCCGCTAATCTTTCAGTATACTTTTTTTTCAATCTAATGCACAAGAAGAAAAGACAACACTTTGGCATCCATGGTAATAACTGTTACGTCATTATCTTCTGTATGTTAAGGTAGTGCAAGGATATTGTTATCAATTGTTGTGTATCATCTCATCCCTATTAAAATACAGGATATATAATAACAACAAAAATAACTACATGCAATAAACACAACTTGGAACAAGAACTGTACAACTTTGAACTCTTTAAATTACTAATAGGAAGTTGAACCTCTTTTGAAGTCCTTCAGGTCTGTGTATTACTCCACGTAAGCAATCAAAATCTGATTTGTTATTTTGCATTGCCTGCTGAGCTGAAGGCACGTTCATTTGTAAGGACATCTCCTCCAAACACAACTTTCTGCAGAACTTCATCATGTACATAGGGGACAGTTAGTTCTGCACTTTTGCATAATTGTGATCATGCCTTGTGAAGAATTCTCACTTGACATAAATTACAATTGAATATCACAGATTTTTTCTGTTCAGTTCCATAAAAGGTGGTGAAATATGTTCTGGATAGGAATCTTCATGGTTGCAGAACTCAATTTTTTTAGAATACATGTGCAATATGAAAATAATTTTGTTTGCACCAACCACTTGGGATGAGAAGGAATCCAATTTCGTGGTTATTTGAAAATTTCTGGCTGACTAGGTTCGAACCAGGAAAGTTTAAGTCCTCAAAAGTCACCCCTTCTCTGCTTAACCAAGTCAAAAACCAATGCATGCTCTTTCGTTGGGTTCTCCTTGGTCAATAGCTGGTGAAACAGTGATATCAAAATTCACCAAAATTTCAACGTCTTTACAGAGCAAGTCCTTCATTGTTTATCTCCAATACAACCCCGAAACACTGTCCCCCATTGACTTGTCCAGAGTCTGCACTGTTGAAGAAACTGATGAACAAAATTCTCAATTTTTCTTCTTGTTTGTACAGATGTTTCCCTTTCATGTATGCTTGATATGAACAGCCAGCCAATTTATGCATGATGTTCAACCCTTTAAAAAAAAAGAACAACAAAAAAAAACAGTAACTAAAAATGTCCTAAATAAATTTTATTTGCAAAAATCAATATATGCATAATTTAAAGAAAAAAAAAGGCCATTGATAATCGGGCTATATGTCAAGCCATTACTATGATCATAATACTATTAAATTTTAAGCTAATGAAAATGCAGTTTTTGCCCCTTATTATTAATTCCATGTATTTGTTTATAATTACAACTTTTGAAACCTAATTTATGGAATAGTGATAAATTCTTACAGTTCAGTGAACATGAACATATATATTTTGCTAAAAAAAACCAAAAATATGTAAGATTTTGTAAAAATAGATGCCCCCTCCCCTCAATCAGACGTTGGCCTTTAAGGTACCATCCTCAAATGTAATGGGCTTTCAATAAGTCAAAACAGCTAAATACATTGTATAAAGTTTCAAAACAAACAAAGCAAGCCTTCCCTATTTTTTTATTTGGAAAAGAGGACCTTTAACCTAGTGACCCCAAAATCAAAAATGGTTCCCCAAAATAGTCATGACCAAACACCCTTTTAAGTTTGAATGTTGGCTCAAACCTTCTCAAGGTACTGATCAAAACAAAGTTTTTTTTCAGGCACGTGACCTTGACCTTTTGACTAGTTGGCTATAAAGATTACACAAAAACTAGTTACCCACTTTAAATGTACCTTTTGCTTATGGTTTAACAAATAGAAAAACAAGCAAATTTTATCTACATAATGGGCAAGAAGTAAATGAACTTAATCTATAAAAGCACTGTCCTGTACTTTTTTTTTTCTTACTCTTTTTTTCAAGCCAAAGGAATCAAAACAGCCAAGGATGAACTGGGAAGATTCACAGTTGACATCAGGGCATACAAAAGTAAAATTGTAGCAACTATTATAGGAACCAAATTTTTTCACCTGCAACACATTTCCAATAAAATGCCAGTGTTGGTATTTTCTGTTCAATCACTTCTAAATGTCCTTCCATTTAAATATAAGGTCATTATTAACTGAACCTTAAATACGTTTCTGACTCTTTGAGAGAACAGAGACCTCTTTTTTTATGTTTACAAACATTTTTTGAAAAATGCTGTTTTTATATTCAGCAATTTGGCCAGATTTTTAACAACACATCCATTACGTTCATCATGGCCTTGATTGTAGCCGTTCACAGGATCTGTTACTACTTTGACCTTTCGAATTGTTTGTACACAACTGTTACCTGCAAAAAAAGAAAAGAATGTGCAATACTGGTAACATAATTAATAACAGTTACTGTATGTATTTTTACTTTACAAATTAACTTTGCTTAATAGATATCATGGACCCTTTGGATCAATCTGTATGACAAAAAAATGTTGGTTTAATTACTTTTGTTTATTTTTTAGCCATTTTCAATAAGACGGGTATAGGCCACCTAACTGTGATATGAAACTGTAGTTAAGTACCATGAAATCATACCCCGTCACAAAACTACATTATCCTGACACAAGTCCTACCGGAACTACCTTTATTTGCTAAGTGCTAATCACAAGGGGGATAATACTGTATGCATACCTTTTTAATGACTTTATATGTCAAGGTAAAATCAAACACATGACCTATGTACAGGACAAGCTCTAATGAATCTGTACCTTTTTATTAAATGTTAACTATAGTGATTGGGCATAAATAAGTACAGATTTATTTTTATCTGAAAAAAATTCTTTGAAAACATAAGAAAATGGATTTTTTAAATATAAAAAATGGATTACATAATCATAGATATTGAAAATTAAAATAAAACATTATGTTCTATTAAAAAATGTGTTCATTTGTTTTTGTTAAAATGAAACAAGAAGTGTTTTCCCTGGAAACATGTGTTACCGTTAAAGAAGCGTGGCGAAAAAGTGTGACGGTAGATGGACACACAAACAGATGGGGAAAAGTGACACACAGCAGTTGAACAAATAGTTTCCATGCTTATTTTGTAAACATGTTTTACCTCGCATGAAAATGACCAATTACTAAATCAAATTGCTTACTATGAAAAAATACCAAATACCTTTACACAAATTTTTTCTTGTTAATGTGGTCCGTAGACTTCAGCTTTACCATATGGGCACTTCCTTCATTGGGGTTGTCTTGTTGTACTGTTCTAGCCAGGCTGGCGCATTTGCCTTTTGGGGGTTCTAAACAAACCTTTTTGCTTTTCGGTGTTGCACCTTTGGAATGTTCAACTCAATTTCGTTTTGTTTCTTTTAATACTGGTACCTAAAAAAGGAGGCGGTTTCATTTTTGATAATTTAATTTGTACTTTGAAGCAATCAAATAATTTTTAAACAAAATTATTCCCCATTTCTTTTATTTCAGTTTTATTAAAAAATTTTTTATGAATATCATCAAACTAGTTCCAAAAAAAACTTTAACAAGAGCTATCATAAAAGGTGAAATCAACATAAAAAGGTTTGAACTTTTTTTATGGGACATGAAGCAATTAGATGACTTGTGTGATCCCTTAAGCACAATATGATATCACTTTGTGTACACTGCCTTTTTCATTACAGCATTACAACAAATTTTGCACCTTTTGACCTATAAAATTTTAAATGCCCCAAAACAAAATTCAAATGTGTCTCTTTTTATATATCATGGTGTCATTTGACCCCCATTGAAAAAAGGGGGGTGGGGAGGGTATTAATTATTTTATTTTTTTATAAATGGTACGTAAATAAATAAGTCTAGTGAACAATTCCAAACTGCTATACGTCACCTAGGGAGGATTTTAGGACCACACAAAATGATGGCATAATATTTACTGTAATGTTTAACTGTTTTTTTTCGAGTGAATAATTATTTTAAAAAAAATTTTGGGGTGGTATCAATGTGAATTTAATAAAATTAATTTGTACGTGAACATTTTTTAAACTTTTTTTTTATGTTGCATTTCCTAATTAAATCTTAGAGGGGGGTTTGGGCACTGGTAATTAAAAACCCAATATTTCGAGTAGAAAAGGTATCTACCGTGTGGCTAACTGCACATTGCTCGTTCCCACCGGGGTAAAAGTCTTTCTCTGTTGTTTTTCTTTTACGCCTGGTATTCATGCGTTTTGAAAAAACACATCCCCCGTTTGCGGTTTTCTGCATTCGAGTTTTTTCATCCTCATTTAATGCCAAATACGGTTAAGTTATTGACACAAACATTGCAAATGAACCACTGCAAGAAATTGCAAGATTGAAAAAAACCAAACCGAACTGTGTAATGCTCGCTTCGAGTTCATGCGCCGATAATTCTTCCCTTTTATGTTCAATAACATAGGCCCTTTTTTCAATGGGCGCAGCCATTTTTTACCGACCCCAAAATTTTGAGATCTCCAATTGAAAGTACTCTTTTTGTATAACAGAAATTTTTATTGGTCACGAACCTCCTTATAATTTCCATATAACGAAAATGTGCTAGCCAAGTATCCCAGGCTGACAGATTAATAAGCACCGTGGGTCTCCGACCTGGATTAAGAGATACAAGCTTACCTGATAAGAGCGGTATCGCCCTCGGGCAGTTGTAGCCCAACAATGCAATGAACACAATTCACAAAACAAATAGAATATCTCACCCCCGATCACATGAGTCAGGAAACACGCACCACATACCACCCAGCCCCAACCTCCTTAAGAAACTTTTTCGTTCACATACTCAATATCACGATGATATGTAACGTAGTTATACTTGGTGTGGCCAGCGCCAAGTTGACAATTTTCTCAAAGTGACTGAAATAAGGCCCTTTGGATTTTTTGAAGATTATAAACAATCAACAACAAAAAAACCGCCAAGGGTGTTGGGAAATTATGCTAGATTAACATTTATAAGCCTCTCGTATATTAAAATTAAGATAAACAAGAACGCTGGTTATCGCAAAATACGACAGTTCTGCAATTTTATCAGTTCAAGGGCTGCAACTCTCGATTGTTTGGGACATTCTGATTTGTTATCAAAAATTTGTAAAGGGGTACTGAGGCAATACACTAGTGACAAAATTTGGTAAAAATCGGTTCCGTTTGTCAGGTAAGACAGCGGACACTGTTAAAAGGATTGAAATTCATTTGGGTCATTCAAACGATCTTGAAAGCCAGGCAAACTTTCAATTTCCCTGAATTTTGTCAAGATCACTGGAATGCACCCCAAAGGAGTTTCAAACCTTTTATTTTTATATTTTGTGTACACTTTGTAGCAGTAGGAGGGCCCTTTCCCGCCGGCTTGCGGTAGGTTTGCAGGTTTTACCCAAAAACTTGTGCATTCGGGGGCTTCCCCCACTTGTAATTACTGGGCTTGCCATATGACTGAAATACTGTCGAACGACGGTAAAACCCAAAAAGCAAGTCAAGCACTTTTTTTGCCTTTTTAAATGAAATTTGTCTCGTACATAATTGATGTTTTAAGGGAAACAATTCAACATTGAGTGTAACAGCCAAGTTTGCCCCCTTTTTAACCGAATGACGGGATTGTTTTTCCTCCGAGTACGCCTTTTTGCTTAAACAAAATTGTGTGGAATCCCCGATGTTCTGTGATGTCTGGCCGAAGTATCAGGGGCATTCGGGTATTCGGCGACCTTTCTGTGACACATTCCCAATTTTTGGTTGAATCCAAATATTTTAAAAAAAAAAAAAAAAAAAAAAAGGGAAGGGGGGAAAACGCACTCCCCAAAGTGTTTCGTTTTTTGGGCAATATTGACCGGACGGCAAAAAAAATCATTGGACATTTCTAAGGGCTCCCTTAAAAACCCAAAAGCTTCTTTTGACTTTGTCGCTTTATTCCACCTTAGATTTCATAATCTCCAAAATTTCCCCAGACACCAAGGTTTGCAAATTTCCCCAATTAAGGGATATTCCCCCATGATGTTTCAAACTCGCAAACCCAACATTTCGGGGCCTCATTGGAGAAGGGCCCCCGGGCTTTTTCCAAAATCGGATTCAAGGCCATTGTACCATAGCCGAAAAAATCAGGAAGTTTTTCCCGGGCCAATCCCAAATCATTTCAATTCTCAGGGGCCCCCTCAGTCTTTTTTAGCTCAAACATCGGGAGCCATAGGTAGAAAAAAAAGTGTATTTCCACATTTCCGATTATTTTTCTTGGTGGGGCATAGGCATTTTATCCTGGCCTTCAATTTCAAAAATAATAAATTTAAAAAAAAATGGAAAAAATCACTTTTCATCCTCGATACCCCAGAATGCTCATCTCCATCTCTAAAAAAATTTTTTTTTCCCGGGGAGCATGCCCCCCAAACCACCAGCACATCAAATTCAGATTTTGCCCCCCCCCCCAAAAAAAAAACTGCGGGCCTCCATGGCCCAAGGGAAAGTCGCTGATTTAAAAAGGCCCACAAAGATTTCATTTTATTATTATCTGTAGAAAAAAGGTGAAGACCTTTTGTACGAAAAAAATGTTAAAATATTTTTAGTTTTATGATACGGTTATTGAAATTGCAAAAATGTCTCAGGTGAGAAAATATTGACTGACTTCTCTCCCTTTGCTATACGTATCAAACAAAACCGGGCCCGCACATTATCTTATAAAAATTTTCCCGAAAAAGTAACTAATTTAAACTAAACCAAAATGACAATGAAGAAAAGGGGTTAAAGTTAGCTCAATTTAATTATTTACATTGTATAAAAAATTAAGTATTATTTTCCATTGGACTTCTGG
>CM037786.1:1092297-1142297 GCA_021229015.1 Solen grandis
CAATTTCCCTTACAGAAATAGGCCCTTCTCAAAATTTATGCATACCAGAGATTTTTTCTCAGAACGAGGTTTAGATGGGTCAGGTATACACACCAGTACAGCTGATAATATCACTTGTATAGTTATGGCGTCCACTGGTGGAAGCACATCCACAAGTAAACTGTTGAAATAAATTTCTCATTATCATTGCAGTGTTCCAGTTTATAATTCTAATGGAAAATATGATGCAGATAATTAACCTCTCATCACATTCCAATCTGTCTATCAAGAGACACTGTAAACTGAGTTTAAATCACTATGTTTAAGAACAAGGGTATTGGTTGATTGTACAGAAATAAAAACACAACAACCATCTTCCCTGGTCTTAGGTTCTTAATTTTATATTTAAATAACAAAAGTGTATGTACATTTAAACAATCATTAGGCATTACATCACATGCTTGTAGTTCCATATATAACGTTTATCTTTTTATACTGAGTGTATGTTAGATGTATTACAAAATTCTCCGGTTCACACACTGAAAAAAGACCAGAATTATAATCAAATAAACAGCATATGGAAAGCTATGTACAACTTGCATTTTATAAAATTACAAAAACTCTATTGAAAGAAAGCGTTTCTAATAAGAATAACTTTAGCAACAGTGTTAAGACTTGATGCAGTAGAATTTAGTGTTTCTTTATCTTGAAGTCTTCAAAGATAGTTCCATGACCCTTGAGAATTCAAGAAGTCCAAATGGCCGATTTCTTGGTGATATATATACCTCATGCTTATGGTTTTATGCAATGTAGGGACACCAGAACTGCCAACAATTCCACAAGGATACATATGCCAAGAATTTCCTTCTATAGAAGCATAAGCGTTACGTTCAAAAACTAATTCCCATTAATTGGCATCAGTTTTTTTATGTCTTTAATTCTTTAGTTGCAGGTAGAGATAATCACAATCTTTCCGCATTTAGCTATCTTGCCCATGTATATCTGTGCTTTCTGACTTTGTGCTTAAGCTGACCAGTTTGTTTGTTTTTGTTGTTGTTGTTTTATTATTATTTCTTCAAATTTCTTTATCTCAGATATATTAAGATAATATTATCTGACTGAGTCCGAAATTAACTGACTTATATTTGTGAATCATGTACAGTCAAACCTGTCTTAAATGGTCAGTCAAGGGAATAAGAGAAAGTCGCCACTTAACAGAGGTGACCTCTAAATTAAGTACAAATAAAAGATAAAATGCTACAGTTTGCTAATACATTTAAATTGACTGCTTAATGAAATTGGCCGCTTAGTACAGGTGGCTGCTAATACAGGTTGAACTGCAATTTCTTATAGGCAGACCAGGAAAACACACACCTTCTGCTTAAAATACTATTTTTATGCAACGTTTGTTGGAAATTTAAAATGGAGTCATTTAAAGCTGGTAGCTACATGTAGCTAGTACGGTAGTGCCATTTGTGACTCTGTTTTATACTTGACCTGGTCTCTCACTGCCCAGGTTACTAGTATATAACCTGGAATGAATGGATCTGGATTCTATGGCTTGGTTACGGCTCGAATAACCACAAACTTCAAGGTCCGAGGTTCCTTCTCCTCTTAAATATAGTGTAAAGATGTGTTAATATCCTCTGGACCTATTATTTTTAACCCAGCAATCTGTTAAGAATAAGCCCGTAATATGATTGCAACATACACATTTACCTATTTGACAGTCACATTTTGCAACTAGTATTATATGAAATGAAATAATGCATTTATTTTACATTTATACAGATTACTTTAAACTGCAAGCTGCCTGAAGAGAAAAAACAAAATTTCATACAACTGAACTAAATATTTATGCTATCCATTGAAAATATATCTTATAAAAGTTTATTTTACCCATAATTTATTGTTGATATATAATACAGTGTAATTGGTTTTGGGGGTTTCTGTTCGAGTCTCGAGAAAATGAGGAAAACGTATGTCATAGTCTTTAAATTAAATATTATATTACAAAGAAATGTGTGATTTAATTCCATTCTTGATTAAAATGGCTTAAACATTTAAGTATGTGAAGTTTTATTCTTTCTTGAGATTTGTGGCATTTGCTGCATACATCAGTATTATCATGAACTGAAACAGACATTTGGGATACTGTTAGCTAGGTGCCCAAAAGAAGCTGGTAATTTATATGTTATTGTCTAAAAGGTTATCTTATCTACAATGGAATGTAAGCTTAATGGCTTTATTGTAGGTGTTGAGAATTAGTTTAACCATGTGTTTACATCTGGTCAGCAGGTTGTGTGTTTTTGAAATATACATGGCTGGGCTTATTAGGTATTCTGTGATTTAAGTAGTAGATGAATGGAAACTGTTTTAATGTAGATAGTCTTTACTGTAAAACTTGGCATTTTTGTTCAAGGACTACGTCTATGATGAAAATGTAAGTTATTTAATAATTTTCTAGGCCTCAACAAAGCTTAAACCTGTGTAAATATGTACACCACTGACGTCTCTATCAGTGTAAGCTGCTAAGTTTGTTTACAACTGAGTCTGGACTGACCCATCTAAACCTCGTTCTGGTTACCTTACTGAATATGCATGAGATAATATTCAGAAGGGTCTATTGTCATTTGTATATATGCTTATATAGAACATATAGTAAATTTAAATTGTGGTCTTAGTCCATATCACGCATGTGTAACGTGTTACAGGGATTTTTGATGTGAACGCATGAACATCGACAAAAAATAATACACAGCAACCATAGAGAACAAACATTTACTCACCAGCATTCTGATTAATCCAAAATAACAAAAGAACTCTACCCTTCCGCTTAGTTTAGTTTAAACATGTATTATTACCTAAAATGATGATACAACATTGAAGATTTTAAAAAATAAGTAAGAGGGTCTGACCAAAAGTTCTAACAACATTAGTATCGGTCATCGCTTTAAAGACACTTGTGTCTACACATATTAACACAGAATGGGCAATATATAACTAATTACTAAACAAAGCAATTAAGTAAATATCCGATTAAATAAATTCAAATTGAAAAATGTATATAAATAATGAGAAGAGAAGAAAAAAAAAAATTAACAAACAAGGGTTACTTAAATGAAAAAAAAATGTCCAAAACACAACATATATAGATGCAGATATATGAACCTTTCTAAACAGTATCTTTTATTCAAATTTCAATCACCACTTTTTTTTGCCGAAGAGATCAAAGTCGGCTTCCGGTTCAATGCTCATTTCATTAATGCTTACTAAAAAACACTAACCTATACTTAATTAACACTGACTAACTTAGAGTTTGCCCCGCCCTATTGCTGCGTTATGCTGCTATATTATGAGATGGCGCCATATAAGTGTTACGTCAGCGTGTTATTAAAGTAATCACACACGTGCACGTGCTTTCCAAATATGGATGTAACACATATATTTCGCGCATTTTTTGACCGTCGGCTCATTTCTTTTTCAGATTTCAATCAATTTATGTGAAGGCTGTTGTTTTTTTTTTAATTTATTTTTCTTGTTTTAATTAGTTAAGACATCAGAAAATATCAACTGAAAGAACGAAATATGTAAATAATAATCGTTTAAAAATGTCTGTGTCAGCGAAAGATATCAAGGCTATGAATACCCCGGAAATACCAAATCAAACGAGTTAATACATGATCTCTAAGTTGTTTAAAAAAGTTATATCAATTATTTCAATTCTTGTATTTACCAAATTCGTAAACATAGGTACTGGTATAGCTCCCTTGGTTGCCGCTCAGCTTAATAAGGGTAGTTCCAGGACTGATGGCCCGGTGTCCGGATAATGTGACTGGGTGTGGTATCATGCCAACTGTCTACGACGTGATACTGTGCAGTGTGACAACACTACATTTGTCTCAAGTAGACATTGTCTCCAAAAGACTTAAATTCTGTCGGTGGGACGTTAAACCTAATAAACTGTACTTGTATTTTAGTATTTAATTTAGCATCTTTTTCTTTCCTTAGGAGTCCCTTTGCAAAAAATATTTCCGAAACTCCTCATTCTTATGTAAATGTTTATCTATAAACATGATAATTTAAGCAACTTTACTTAATGTTTACAAAAGACGTCAACATGCGCCAGTGTGCACACCTCGTGTGTAGGGATCGGTGTAGTAAACACTACCATATATGATAACACGTGAATAGGGCGGAGCATAAATTGGAATAATGACATGCGCATTTCGCCGTAAACTCTTAACAGTTAAATCACAACTAAGTAGACAAGTCTCGCAAAATCTCGAACTCTTAAATTAAATCGACTAGGAATTTGAAATTTTGGGCTCACTAATTAGATAGAAATAGCGGGCAAACACTCAACAAAGTTACTCCATTTTGCCCTTTTAACTAACGGACAAATTAGCTTGCAGCGTCTTGAATGGATGACATGTGTTGATCATTTTGTTTCAAACGTCTACACTTATAAACGCCCATGGTATCTCAAGCTGGCAATTAAATTACATTGTACTATAACATATATTTTCACATAGCTTATCATTTATCATAAATTTGGATTGATGCAACAATGAAGTCCGGAAATTGCAATGTTTCAACAACGGTCTAAATGACATGTGTCAAAACGCTCAAAGGATTATGGGTAACGCAATGCTGCAACTGATATGTATAAATAATGTAAATAAAATGATTTGACACAATATTAAATCATTGTCAACACTTGTTAAGTTTGTTTGCTTGTTTGTTAAGTTTAACGTCCCTCCGACAGTAATTCAGTCATTTGGAGACGATGTTTATTTCATGCGGGTATAGGGCTGCCACACTGCAGTATCACGCCGTAGACATGTGGCATGATACCACACCCAGTCACATCATCCTGATACCGAGCTAACCAGTCCTGCAAATACTCTTATATGTTGAGCGCCAAGCAAGGGAGCTATAACAGTACCATTTTTTACAACTTTGGTATGTCGTGGTCGGGGATCGAACCCACGACCTCCCGCTCCCGAGGCGGACGCTCTAACCACTCGGCCATCGGAAAGGGTACGCTTGTTTAGCTAGTAATATCAATATAATATAAGTAAAAAGTTTTTTTGCAATTTATATAACTAATACATAGCTGTAAACTTACATATTTTCCGAAAATGCTTCAATTAACGTGAAAGCGAAAGTAGGATATTTTACGAAATTTCTTACACTTGGGTTTATATTCGTATTTTTTATGTAACTTCCTTATACTTTAATCAATTTTAAAACTCTAAACACCAAAATAATCGTCTTAAAATTCTCTACATCTCACTCGCTTAATGTGTGGATTTATTACTAATGAGTTTTAAGATATTAGCCTATAAACTTTGACAACACGGCAGAATCGCTGAAATTCTACATGTTTAAATTTTTTTTATGTAACTTCCTTATGCTTTGTACAATTTCAAAACTTAAGGTACCAAAATAATCGACTGAAAATTCTCTACATTTCACACGGTTTATGTTTCGGAATATTACTAATACTTTTTGAGATACAAGCTCTTAAACCTCCTGAATAATGAAAAAATCACCAAAGCTACATGCACAAATTTCGTTTTTTTTCCCATAACTCCATTAATCTTTGACCAATCATTTAACTTTAGGCATCAAAAGAACGGCCAAACATTGCTCTACAAATAATATTCATCATCATATTTTCAAAAATCAAAGGTTTTCTAGGTATAAACTGTCAAACACACTGTGGGTTACCAAATTTTTATTTTTCCGCCATAACTCAACAAATTCAACCCCGATCATCAAAAACTAAATATCATCTGAAAGGACTTTCTAAGCACTACAAATTATACGTACAGTGTCTCGATAGAATATTTACCGTTTTTGAGATATTCAAGGCCGAAGAAAAAGCCGTTAATTGATATATGACCTTGACCTTTGGGACTTTCCGAAAACGGAAGTGACATACCTCCATATAATCTAATACTGCATCTTCAGACAAAATTTCAAGCAAATCATACAAAAAATAAAGCCTACAGGGCTTAAAAACCGTTACGTTTTAATACGAAAGTTTTATTAGCATTATGACGTCATGTGACGTCATATGACGTTCATCTTTTCAGAATATGAAGAAGACCTAGAGACTAATATTCAGTCCAAATATCAGCTTTCTAGCGATTTTATACGCATTTGAAATTTGCCGTCATTAGTTCGAATCTTGGATTCGCCATAAAACCTTTGCCTTTTAGAATTCGGAAAAAAAGACACCGGGATGCACAACTAGAACCTAACATACACATTCTGTGAAATTTTGATGAAAATCGGTCCAGCAATAATGGCTGTAGACCGCGTACAAACTTTTTCACCTGACGTCGAATCTGACGTTATTTGACGTCATATATAAATGAAATTCATTGCATCCGAAAGCTCATGGTTTGAAATATATGCCATAAAATTTTCATTTTCGTGAGTCAATGGCAACATCTCAAAATTAACACAAATATAAGAGGAAGAAAAAAGAATAAGAAGAAGAAGAAGAATAAAAACTAGATTTCATTCGTTGCTACGAATAATAGGACTTTCTGCAACATTTTGAAATGTAAAGATTAATACCGTTAGAAAGAATATATATTATATTTCCTACCTTTTACTTTTTTTTTTTTTCGTATGGAATTCTCATGCATGAACTTTGTGAAGTAAGCCATATGTCGAAAATAAATAAATCTTTATTTTGATATCGCTTTCTTATAACTTGTTGTTGTTGTTGTATTGGGGTTTACCGTCGCTGTGATAGTATTTCAATCATATAGAGACGTCCAGCTAATTACAGGTGGAGGAAGACCCCGAGTACACAGAGATACGCGGATATAACCACCGACCTACCGCAAGCCAGCTGGAAGGCTTCCTCACATGAAAAATCCGAAGTCCCTACCGGAATTCGAACCCACAGCGGTGAGGGGCTGAGAGATTCCAAGTTTAGCATTCTAGGTACCAAAATAAATGTCCTGAAAATCCCTACAATTCAATTGTAGCATATTTGGGTCTAGTTTTATAGATTTTCAAAATATAAGCAATTAAACTTAAACCTATTAATTCTGCATATCAAAATTCTTTTTTTTTAATTTCGTGTACAGTCGCGGGAATAAATCCGTAAATGCTATCATGCAATAGATTCGTCGACGCGTGTAGCCTCGTGAGTTAAATTTCAATAATGCTTGTACATACGATGGAGACGACTGTATTCGTTATAGTTAGTGTTTATTAAGAGAGAATTTAACAGTTAAGAAGCCAGAACGAGCGTAACGAGTGACGGCTTCTTAAGTGTTAAATTCTCTCTTAGTGTTTGAAATTATATTTTGTCCAATGAAATCATTCCATTTTTTCAAAATTTTGTCTCCATTTAATTCATTTAATCAGCATCAACTTGTCACTAAATACTATTCCGCTAAATCACTGATCAATTTAAAACCAGCTTCAAACACCTTCACTGCGCATGTGCGTCAAGATGTGTCGAGAAGCGGAGCTTTATGTGATCACCAAAATAGACTAAGACCACAATTACCTGCCCTTGGTTACCGGATGTTCCTACACAGAAAAAAGTGACCCTATTTAATGCTGAATTAAGGTGAGATTTTGACTGAAAGACATGCAATAAAGGATTGAATTCTATAGAACAGTTAAAATAGTCATAAAATGCCCGATTTGGAGGCCTTATTGCACAACAATCTTAATAGTTTAGCATTACCGAGGGGGGGGGGGGATTTTTGAGAAAATTGGCGTGAAATGGCCGACCGGTGCACTAAATTCATACGCATGTTATTTGGCCTTAAATAGGTCAAAAAGTAGTCGGGTGACCCCGTGTTTAAAATGTACAGAATTATTTTTCTTGAATAGATCTATCTAATGAGGGTAAGTTTGGATGCCAATGTCCCTTACTGAAATTGTCATTTGTATATATGCTTATATAGAACATATAGTAAATTTAAATTGTGGTCTTAGTCCACGCATGTGTAACGTGTTACGGGGATTTTTGATGTGAACGCATGAACATCGACAAAAAATAATACACAGCAACCATAGAGAACAAACATTTACTCACCAGGATTCTGATTAATCCAAAATAACACAAGAACTCTACCCTTTCGCTTAGTATAGTTTAAACATGTATTATTGCCTAAGTAATGATGATACAACATTGAAAATTTTAAAAAATAAGTAAGAGGGTTTGACCACAAGTGCTAACAACATTAGTATCGGTCATCGCTCTAAAGACACTTGTGTAATTTTAATGTCTACACATGTTAACACAGAATGGGCAATATATAACTATTTACTAAACAAAGCGATTAAGTAAATATCCGATTAAATAAATTCAAATTGAAAAATGTATATAAATAATGAGAAGAGAAGAAAAAAACACACTTACAAAGAAGGGTTACTTAAATAAAAAATAAATAAAAATAAAAATAATAATCTTTAGTCTTTAATAAAGTATCTTTTATTCAAATTTCAATCACCACTTTTTTGCCGAAGAGATCAAAGTCGGCTTCCGGTTCAATGCTCATTTGGAGCGTAGATCTACACAGATATACACAGTTAGAGCGACGCATTGACCTTTGACATAACATGTTACATGTCACGTGATGTAATTCACGTCGGGAACAGGTTGATAGGGCGGAGTCTAAAAATCAATACTATATTTGGAATGTGCGACTGCGTTAAATTTCAAAACATAATTTCAAACACTAAGTAGGTTAGTGTTATTTAGTAAGCATTAAGTCCATTAAATCGGTCGCGCGGCTTTGCCGTGCCTGACCGATTTAATTTGAGTAATGCTTACTAAAAAAATACACTAAACTATACTTAATTAACACTGACTAACTTAGAGTTCTTGCCCCGCCTTATTACTACGTTATGCTGCTATATTAGAAGATGGCGCCATATAAGTGTTACGTCAGCGTGTTGTTAAAGTATTCACACACGTGCACGAGCTTTCCACATATGGATGTAACACATAAATTTCGCGCATTTTTTTACCGTCGGCTCATTTTTTTTCAGATTTCAATCAATTTATGTGGTGGCTGTTTTTTTAAATTTATTTATCTTGTTTGAATTAGTTGAGAAATCAGAAAATATCAACTGATTGACATTAAGGAAAGAACGAAATAAGTAAAAAATAATCGTTTAAAAAAGTCGGTGTCAGCGGAAGATATCAAGGCTAGGAATACCCCGGAAATACCAAATCAAACGAGATAACACATGATCTGTAAGTTGTTTAAAAACGTTATATCAATTATTCAATTCTTGTATTTACCAAATTCGTAAACATAGGTACTGGTATAACTCCCTTGGTTGCCGCTCAGCTTAATAAGGGTAGTTCTAGGACTGATGGCCCGGTGTCCGGATAATGTGACTGGGTGTGGTATCATGCCAACTGTCTACGACGTGATACTGTGCAGTGTGACAACACTACATTTGTCTCAAGTAGACATTGTCTCCAAAAGACTTAAATACTGTCGGTGGGACGTTAAACCTAATAAACTATACTTGTATTTTAGGATTTAATTTAGCATCTTTTTCTTTCCTTAGGAGTCCCTTTGCAAAAAATATTTCCGAAACTCCTCATTCTTATGTAAATGTTTATCTATAAACATGATTATTTATGCAACTTTAATAAATGTTTACAAAAGACGTCAACATGCACCAGTGTGCACACCTCGTGTGTAGGAATCGGTGTAGTAAACACTGCTATATATGATATCAGTTTGTTTGTAAGGTTTAACGTCCCACCGAAAGTAATTCAGCCAGTCACGATGTCTATTTCATGCGGGTATAGGACTACCACACTGCAGTATCACGCCGTAGACATGTGGCATGATACCACACCCAGTCACATCATCCTGATACCGCGCTAACCAGTCCTGCAAATACCCTTATGTGCTGAGCGCCAAGCAAGGGAGCTATAACAGTACCATTTTTTACGACTTTGGTATGTCGGGTCGGGGATCGAACCCACGACTTTCCGCTCCCGAGGCGGACGCTCTAACCACTCGGCCACCGGGAAGGGTACGCTTGTTTAGCTAGTAATATCAATATGATATAAGTAAAAAGTTGTTTGCAATTTATATGACTAATACATAGCTGTAAACTTACATATTTTCCGAAAATGCTTCAATTAACGTGAAAGCAAAAGTAGGATATTTCTCGAAAATTCTTACACTTGGGTTTATATTCGTATTTTTGATGTAACTTCCTTATACTTTAATCAATTTCGAAACTCTAGGTACCAAAATAATCGTCTTAAAATTCTCTACATCTCACTCGCTTAAGGTGTGGACTTTTTTCTAATGAGCTTTGAGATATTAGCCGTAGAACTTTGAGAACACGGCAGAATCGGTGAAATTCTACATGTTTAAATTCTTATTTTTGATGTAACTTCCTTATACTTTGATCAATTTCAAAACTTAATGTACCAAATTCTCTACATTTCACACGCTTTATGTTTAGGAATATTTTTAATACTTTTTGAGATATAAGCTTTTAAACCTCCTGAAGAATGCACGAATTTCGTTTTTTCCCCATAACTCCATGAATCTTAGGTCAATCATTAAACTTTAAGCATCAAAACAACGGTCAAACATTGCTCTACAAATAATATCCATCATCATATTTTAAAAAATCAAAGGTTTTCGAGGTATAAACTGTTAAACACACTGGGGGTTACCAAATGTTCATTTTTCCGCCATAACTCAACCGATTCAACCCCGATCATCAAAAACTAAATATCATCTGAAAGGTCTTTCTAAGCACTATGAATTATACGCATAGTGTCTCGATAGAATAATTACGGTTTTGAGATATTAAGGGACGAAGAAAAACACGATAATTGATATATGACCTTGACCTTTGGGATTTTCCGGAAACGGAAGTGACATACCTCCATATAATCTAATACTGCATCTTCAGACAAAATTTCAAGCAAATCATACAAAAAATAAAGCCTACAGGGCTTAAAAACCGTTAAGTTTTAATACGAAAGTTTTATTAGCATAATGACGTCATGTGACGTCATATGACGTTCATCCTTTTGGAATATATAGAAGACCTAGAGACTAATATTCAGTCCAAATATCAGCTTTCTACCTCTTCCGGAAGCGATTTTATACGCATTTGAAATTTGACGTCATTAGTTCGAATCTTGGATTCGACATAAAACCTTTGCCTTTTCGAATTTGGAAAAACGGACACAGGGATGCACAATAAGAGCCTAATATACACATTCTGTGAAAATTTGATGAAAATCGGTCCAGCAATAATGGCTGTAGACCGCGTACAAACTTTTTCACCTGACGTCAAATCTGACGTTATATGACGTCATATGAATATACAATTCATTGCATTCGAAAGCACATGATTTAAAATAAATGCCATCAAATTTTCATTGTTCTGGGCCAATGGCAACACATCGAAATTAACACAAATACAAGAGGAAGAAAAAAAGAATAAGAAGAATAAGAATAACTAGATTTCATTCGTTGATACGAATGATAGGACTTTCTGCTAAATTTGTCAAACGTAAGAGCTTCATATTACATGGCAAAATTAACTAAACATCAATTCTTATTTTGACATCACTTTCTTACAAGTTGACGTATTTCAGTAATCTAGTTTTTAAAATCCATCCAATTTGATTGCAATATATTTGGGTCTATCATTAAAAAGCATAAACGGATTTTGTTATTTGCATTACTCCATGATTTTTTGGTCAATCGTTAAACTTAAAGCATCAAAAGAACGACCCAACATTTGGTCTACGAATATTATTCATATTTTCGAAAATCAAAAGTTTTGAGATATAAACTGTTAAACGCATTGAGGCTAACTGAATTTTCATATTTCAGCCATAATTCAACTGATTCAACCCCGATCATTAAAAGCTGAAAGGTCTTTCAAAGCACTTCAAATTATAAGCATAGTGTCAATATAGAATATTTATTGTTTTAGAGATATTTAAGGCCGAAGAAAGATATCGATAATTGAAATATGACCTTGACCGTTGCTTTCTTTGGAAACGGAAGTAGCATTATGCCATAGCATCTAATGCAACGCCTTCAGTAAAAAATTCATGCAAACTAAAAAAAAATCAGGCCTATAGGCCGTAAAAACCATTTAATTAAAGTAAAAAAAGTGTTTAGGACTTGAATCGACACATGACGTCATATGACGCTCATCTTCTTATAAGGTAAAACATACACAGAGCCTTATATTCAGTCAAAATTTCAGCTTTCTAACTCATCTGGAAGCGATGTTATGCGTATTTGAAATTTAACGTCAATGCTTCGAATATTGGATTTGCCATAGAACCTTTGCCTTTATGAATATGGAAAGACAGACACCTGGCTGCATAATTTTAACGAAACTTACACATTCTTTGAAAATTGAATAAAAACGGTCGAAAAATAATGTTTGTAGACGCGAAAAATCTTTTGTAGACAACATCATATTTGACGTCATATGACGTCATAGGCATAAGACAATCAATGAAATGAAATATTCAGTATCTGAAATATACGCCATTAATTTTCATGCTCCTGGGACTTTTGCAACATATAGAAATAAACGCGTAAATATTAGAAATTCTGTTTTACCTTATGACGTCATATGACGTCAAATGACGTTCTGCCTCACGGAATAAAAAGAAGTCATAAAGATTAATTTTCAGTTTAAATATCAGCTTTATAATACATCTGGAAGCGATGTTATACGTATTTAAAATTTGACGTCAATAGTTCGAATCTTGGATTTGCGATATAACCTTTGACTTTTTGAATTTAGACAAACGGACACCGGGATGCAAAACTAACGCGTAACTTGTACATTCTGTGAAATTTTGATGAAAATTGGTCAGAAAATAATGGCTATAGACCGCGTAAAATCTTCCTGTCCTGACGTCAAATCTGACGTAATATAACGTCACATGGATATGAAATTCAATGCATTCCAAAGCACATGGTTTGACGCATATGCAATTACATTTCCATGGTCCTGGAAACTTTATAACATAATAAATTTAGGAACTTTACTCTATGACGTCAAATGACGTTCATCTTCTCAGACTGTAAAAGACACTTGGAGAATTATAATCTGTGCAAATATCAGCTTTCTAACTCATTAGGAAGCGATTTTATACTCATTTGAAAGTTGACGTCAATGGTTCGAATCTTGGATTCGCCATAAAATCTTTTCCTTTGCGAAGTAAATATCCGATTAAATAAATTCAAATTGAAAAATGTATATAAATAATGAGAAGAGAAGAAAAAAAAACACACTTACAAACAAGGGTTATTTAAATAAAAAAAAAAATAATATAGGTGCAGATATATGAACCTTTCTAAACAGTATCTTTTATTCAAATTTCAATCACCACTTTTTTGCCGAAGAGATAAAAGTCGGCTTCCGGTTCAATGCTCATTTGGAGCGTAGATCTACACAGATATACACAGCCAGCTAGAGCAACGCATTGACCTTTGACATAACATGTTACATGTCACGTGATGTAATTCACGCCGGGAACAGGTTGATAGGGCGGAGTCTAAAAAATCAATACTATATTTGGAATGTGAAACTGCGTTAAATTTCAAAACATAATTTCAAACACTAAGTAGGTTAGTGTTATTTAGTAAACATTAAGTCCATTAAATCGGTCGCGCGGCTTTGCCGCGCCACACCGATTTAATGGACTTAATGCTTACTAAAAAAAACACTAACCTATACTTAATTAACACTGACTAACTTAGAGTTTGCCCCGCCCTATTACTACGTTATGCTGCTATATTAGAAGATGGCGCCATATAAGTGTTACGTCAGCTTTTTTTCGGCTCATTTCTTTTTCAGATTTCAATCAATTTATGTCATGGCTGTTTTTTTATTTATTTATCTTGTTTGAATTAGTTGAGAAATCAGAAAATATCAACTGATTGACATTAAGGAAAGAACGAAATATGTAAAAAATAATCGTTTAAAAAAGTCGGTGTCAGCGGAAGATATCAAGGCTAGGAATACCCCGGAAATACCAAATCAAACGAGATAACACATGATCTGTAAGTGGTTTAAAAAGGTTATATCAATTATTCAATACTTATATTTCCCAAATTCGTAAACATAGGTACTGGTATAGCTCCCTTGGTTGGCGCTCAGCTTAATAAGGGTAGTTCTAGGACTGATGGCCCGGTGTCCGGATAATGTGACTGGGTGTGGTATCATGCCAACTGTCTACGACGTGATACTGTGCAGTGTGACAACACTACATTTGTCTCAAGTAGACATTGTCTCCAAAAGACTTAAACCTAATAAACTATACTTGTATTTTAGTATTTAATTTAGCATCTTTTTCTTTCCTTAGGAGTCCCTTTGCAAAAAATATTTCCGAAACTCCTCATTCTTATGTAAATGTTTATCTATAAACATGATTATTTAAGTAACTTTAATAAATGTTTACAAAAGACGGCAACATGCGCCAGTGTGCACACCTCGTGTGTAGGGATCGGTTTAGTAAACACTGCTATATATGATATCAGTTTGTTTGTTGGGTTTAACGTCCCACCGACAGTAATTCAGCCAGTCACGATGTCTACTTCATGCGGGTATAGGACTACCACACTGCAGTATCACGCCGTAGACATGTGGCATGATACCACACCCAGTCACATCATCCTGATACCGCGCTAACCAGTCCTGCAAATACCCTTATATGCTGAGCGCCAAGCAAGGGAGCTATAACAGTACCATTTTTTACGACTTTGGTATGTCGGGTCGGGGATCGAACCCACGACCTTCCGCTCCCGAGGCGGACGCTCTAATCACTCGGCCACCGGAAATGGTACGCTTGTTTAGCTAGTAATATCAATATGATATAAGTAAAAAGTTTTTTGCAATTTATATGACTAATACATAGCTATAAACTTACATATTTTCCGAAAATTAACGTGAAAGCGAAAGTAGGATATTTCTCGAAAATTCTTACACTTGGGTTTATATTCGTATTTTTGATGTTACTTCCTTATACTTTAATCAATTTTAAAACTCTAGGTACCAAAATAATCGTCTTAAAATTCTCTACATCTCATATGCTTAACGTTTGGACTTATTTCTAATGAGCTTTGATGTATTAGCCGTAGAACTTTGACAACACGGCAGAATCGCTGAAATTCTACATGTTTAAATTCTTATTTTTGATGTAACTTTCTTATACTTTGTTCAATTTGAAAATCGTCTAAAACTTCTCTACATTTCACATGCTTTATGTTTCGGAATATTACTAATACTTTTTTTGAGATACAAGCTCTTAAACCACCTGAAAAATGAAAAATTCACCAAAGCTACATACACGAATTTCGTTTTTTTCCCATTACTCCATCAATATTTGGCCAATCATTAAAGTTTGGGCATCAAAAGAACGGCCAAACATTGCTCTACAAATAATATTCATCATCATATTTTCAAAAATCAAAAGTTTTCGAGGTATAAACTGTTAAACACACTGGGGGTTACCAAATTTTCATTTTTCTGCCATAACTCAACCAATTCAACCCCGATCATCAAAAACTAAATATCATCTGAATGGTATTTCTAAGCACTACAAATTATACGCATGGTGTCTCGATAGAATATTTACCGTTTTTGAGATATTCAAGGCCGAAGAAAAAGCCGATAATTGATATATGACCTTGACCTTTGGGATTTGCCGGAAACGAAAGTGACATGGCTCCATAGAATCTAATACTGCATCTTCAGACAAAATTTCAAGCAAATCCTACAAAAAAATGAAGCATACAGGGCTTAAAAACCGTTAAGTTTTAATACGAAAGTTTTAATAGCATTGTGACGTCATGTGACGTCATTTGGTGTTCATCTTTTCAGAATATAAAGAAGACCTAGAGATTAATATTCAGTCCAAATATCAGCTTTCTTGCTCTTCTGGAAGCGATTTTATACGCATTTGAAATTTGACGTCATTAGTTCGAATCTTGGATTCGCCATGACACTTTTGCCTTTTCGAATTTGGAAAAACGGACACCGGGATGCACAACTAGAGCCTAACATACACATTCTGTGAAATTTTGATGAAAATCGGTTCACAAACAATGGCTGTAGACCGCGTACAAACTTTTGTAGCATATTTCAAATGTGACGTCATATGACGTCATAGGCATATGAAAATCATAGAAATCAAAATTTCCTCACGTGTCTAAAAAGTCAAAAAAATTCATCGTCCTAGGAGTATTGCAACATAGAAAAATAAGCGTTTAGTTAGGAAGAAAAAAAGAATAATAATAATAACTAGATGTCATTCGTCTAAACGAATGATAGGACTTTCTGCAACCTGTGTTAATGCAAAAAGCAGGAGATAGAAGTTTCATGTAATGACTCACCTCTGGTAGTATTTCATGTTCATGCTGAACAATTGACATTGTATTCCGCGAAAAATAAGCGTTTCGTTAGGAAGAAAAAAAAACAAGTAGCAGTAGTAGTAGTATGCTTATGACGTCATATGACGTCACGACTCAAAATATATGTAGAAATTATGCAGAACTGCAAACTGTGTAAGTTTCAACTTTCTATCTCATCCCGAAGTTCTTTAACCCTAAAATGAAATTTTTGGTCCTATGTTCGAATCTTACTTCAGCCACAATACTTCGGTTTTTCGGAATTAAGGTTAGCTGACAAAATATTCACACCTTAGTTTCAAGATGTACCATCTGTAAAAATTTGAAGAAAATCTGATCATAAATGGCGGCTGTAGAGCGCGAAAGCCATTTTTCACTATTTTTAGCTCTGATGTCACGTGACGTCATAGGGTGCTGAAAATGCTGTTGCTCAAAAGCGTATACTTTACTGTCATAACTCTGAAATGTTCATTATTCTGAACAACTGGCATCATGTCGAAATCATTGCCCTAAAATAAAATTAAGAAGTATGCTTATGACGTCACATGACGTCATATGACGTCAGGACTCAAAATATATGTAGAAATTCTGCAGAACTGCAAACTGTGTAAGTTTCAACTTTCTATCTCATCCTGAAGCTCTTTAATCCTAAAATGAAATTTTCGGTCCTATGTTCGAATCTTATTTCAGCCACAGAACTTCGGTCTTTCGGACATTCGGTTAGCTGACAGGATATGCACACCTTAGTTTCAAGATGTACCATCTGTGAAAATTTAAAGAAAATCCGACCATAAATGACGGCTGTAGAGCGCTAACACCATTTTTCACTATTTTTAGCTGTGACGTCATGTGACAATCACTGAAATAAAAATTTCATCACGTGACTAATAACCCATAAAATTTTCATCTTCCTAGGACTATTGCAACATATTAAAATAAGCGTTTAGTTGGGAAGAAGGAAAGAATAATAATAATAAAAAATGACGTCACGTGACGTCATATGATATTTATTTTCACATAATTGTTAAGACACCCAGAGACCTACTAACTAACAAAATTTCATCTTTCTATCTCAAATAGGACAGTTTTTATAAGCATTTAAAAATTGACGTCCTTGGTTCGAATCTTGGATCCGCCATAGATGCTTGGACTTTTCGAATTTTGAAAAACCGGACACCGGTATACACAATTAGAACGTAATATACACATTCTGTGAAAGTTTGATGAAAATCGGCCCATTAATAATGGCTCTGGACCGTGTACAAACTTTCGTAGTCAATTTCAAATGTGACGTCATATGACGTCATAGGCTTCTGAAAATTATTGAAATCGAAATTTCAGCATCTGAAGCATGCGGCATTAATTTTTCATTGCCCTTCGAAAATTTCAAGATATAGAAATAATCTTGTTAGTATTAGAAATTCATTATCATATAATGACGTCACGTGACGTCATATGACATTTTTTTTCACAAAATGTTTAAAACTCCCAGAGACCTATATACTGACCCAATATCATCTTTTCATCTCAAATAGGACCGATTTTATAAGAATTTGAACATTTACGACCTTGGTTCGAATCTTGGAATCGCTATAGCACCTTGGACTTTTCGAATTTTGAAAAACGGACACCGGGATGCACAACTAGAACTTAATATACACATTCTGTGAAAATTTGATGAAAATCGGTTCATAAACAGTGGCTGTAGACAGCGTACAAACTTTTGTTGCATATTTCCAGTGTGACGTCATATGACGTCATAGGCATATGAATATCATAGAAATCAAAATTTCAACCGTTTGAAGCATGTGTCTTTCAATTTTCATTGCCTTTCGACAATTTCAACATATAGAAATATTCTTGTTAATATTAGAAATACATTATCATATAATGACGTCACGTGACGCATATGACATTATTTTCACAAAATGTTTAAAACTTCTAGAGACCTATATACTGACTAAATATCAACTTTCTATCTTAAATAGGACAGATTTTATAAGCATTTTAAAAATTTACGACCTTGGTTCGAATCTTGGATTCGCTATAGAACCATGAACTTTTCGAATTTTGAAAATCGGACACCGGGATGCACAACTAGATCTTAATATACACAATCTGTAAAAATTTGATGCAAATCGGTTCACAAACAATGGTTGTAGACCGCGTACAAACTTTTGTAGCATATTTAAAATGTGACGTCATATGACGTCATAGGCATATGAAAATCATAGAAATCAAAATTTCCTCACGTGACTAATAAGTCATAAAAATTTCATCGTCCTAGGAGTATTGCAACATAGAAAAATAAGCGTTTAGTTAGGAAGAAAAAAAGAATAATAATAAGAAGAAGAAGAATAAACAGTACAAACCCAATAGGACTTTCTGCTTTAGGCAGAAAGTCCTAACTAGATGTCATTCGTGAAAACGAATGATAGGACTTTCTGCAAGCTGCGTTAATGCAAAAAGCAGGAGATAGAAGTTTCATGTAATGACTCACCTCTGGTAGTATTTCATGTTCATGCTGAACAATTGACAATATATTCCGAAATTAATGCAAATGATGAGAACTAAGTATTAGTCGTGACGTCATATGACGTCATATGACGTCATAACTCTAAACATATGTAGAAATTCTGCAGAACTGCAAACTGTTTAAGTTTAAACTTTCTATCTCATCCTGAAGCTCTCTAATCCTAAAATGAAATTTTCGGTCCTATGTTCGAATCTTATTTCAGCAACAGAACTTCGGTCTTTCGGAATTTCGGATAGCTGACAGGATATGCACACCTAACTTTCAAGATGTACCATCTGTGAAAATTTGAAGAAAATCCGACCATAAATGACGGCTGTAGAGCGCAAACACCATTTTTCACTATTTTTAGCTGTGGCGTCATGTGACGTCAAAGGGTGCTGAAGATGCTTTTATTCAAAAGCGCATACTTTACTGTCATAACTCTAAAATTTTCATTATTCTGAACAACTGGCATCATGTCGAAATCATTACCCTAAAATGAAAATTAAGAAGTATGCCTATGACGTCACATGACGTCATATGACGTCACGACTGAAAATATATGTTGAAATTCTGCAGAACTGCAAACTGTGTAAGTTTCAACTTTCTATCTCATCCTGAAGCTCTTTTATCCTATAATGAAATTTTCGGTCCTATGTTCGAATCTTATTTCAGCCACAGAACTTCGGTCTTTCGGAATTTTGGTTAGCTGACAGGATATGCACACCTTTGATTCAAAATGTACCATCTGTGAAAATTTGAAGAAAATCCGACCATAAATGACGGCTGTAGAGCGCGAACACCATTTTTCACTATTTTTAGCTGTGACATCATGTGACGTCATAGGGTGCTGAAGATGCTTTTGTTCAAAAACGCATACTTTACTGTCATATCTCTGAAATTTTCATTACTCTGAACAATTGGCATCATGTCGAAATCATTGCCCGAAAATGAAAATTTAGAAGTATGCCTATGAAGTCACATGACGTCATATGACGTCACCACTCAAAATATATGTAGAAATTCTGCAGAATTGCAAACTGTGTAAGTTTCAACTTTCTATCTCATCCTGAAGCTCTTTATCCTTAAATGAAATTTTCGGTCCTATGTTCGAATCTTATTTCAGCCACAGAACTTCGGTCTTTCGGAATTTAGGTTAGCTGACAGGATATGCACACCTTTGATTCAAGATGTACCATCTGTGAAAATTTGAAGAAAATCCGACCATAAATGACGGCTGTAGAGCGCGAACACCATTTTTCACTATTTTTTAGCTGTGACGTCATATGACGTCATAGGGTGCTGAAAATCATTGAAATCAAAATTTCCTCACGTGACTAATACGCCATAAAAATTTCATCGTCCTAGGACTATTGCAACATATAAAAATAAGCGTTTAGTTAGGAAGAAGAAAAGAATAATAATAATAATAATAACTAGAGTTGTCATTCGTGTATTAGAACGAATGTAATGGACTTTTGCAAACTGTGAAATTAATTGCAAAAATGCAAGGAGATAGCAGTTTCATGTATATGACTCACCTTTTGGTAGTAATTTCACTGTTTCCATGCCTGAACATATTGACATTTATATTCTGCGAAAAATAACAGTTTAAGTTACGAAGAAAAAAAAAAGCTGTAATAGATCAGTATAGTAGTCATGGGGTCTATGCTTATGACGTTCATTATGACGTCATCGATAAAATATATATTAAGAATTATGCAGAAACTGCATCAAACTGTGTAAGTTTCAACTTTCTATCTCATCCGAAGCTCTTTAATCCTAAAATGAAATTTTTGGTCCTATGTTCGAATCTTATTTCAGCCACAGAACTTCAGAATTTCGGTTAGCTGACAGGATATGCACACCTTGTTTCAAGATGTACCATCTGTGCAGATTTGAAGAAAATCCGACCATAAATGGCGGCTGTAGAGCGTGAACACCATTTTTTCACTATTTTTAGCTGTGACGTCATAGGGTGCTTATTGATGCTTTTGTTCAAAAGCGCATACTTTACTTTCATTACTCTGAAATTTTCATTACTCTGAACAACTGGCATCATGTCGAAATCATTGCCCTAAAATGAAAATTAAGAAGTATGCTTATGACGTCACATGACGACATATGACGTCACGACTCAAAATATTTTAAGAAATTCTGCAGAACTGCAAACTGTGTAAGTTTCAACTTTCTATCTCATCCTGAAGCTCTTTAATCCTAAAATGAAATTTTCGGTCTTATGTTCGAATCTTATTTCAGCCACAGAACTTCGGTCTTTCGGAATTTCGGTTAGCTGACAGGATATGCACACTTTGATTCAAGATGTACCATCTGTGAAAATTTGAAGAAAATCCGACCATAAATGACGACTGTAGAGCGCGAACACCTTTTTTCACTATTTTTAGCTGTGACGTCACATGACGTCATAGGGTGCTGAAGATACTTTTGTTCAAAAGCGCATACTTTCCTTTCATAACTCTGAAATTTTCATTATTCTGAACAACTGGCATCATGTCGAAATCATTGCCCTAAAATGAAAATTAAGAAGTATGCTTATGACGTCACATGACGTCATATGACGTCATGACTCAAAATATTTGTAGAAATTCTGCAGAACTGCAAACTGTGTAAGTTTCAACTTTCTATCTCATCCTGAAGCTCTTTTATCCTAAAATGAAATTTTCGGTCTTATGTTCGAATCTTATTTCAGCCACAGAACTTCGGTCTTTCGGAATTTCGGTTAGCTGACAGGATATGCACACTTTTGATTCATGATGAACCATCTGTGAAAATTTGAAGAAAATCCGACCATAAATGACGGCTGTAGAGCGCGAACACCTTTTTTCACTATTTTTAGCTGTGACGTCACATGACGTCATAGGGTGCTGAAGATGCTTTTGTTCAAAAGCGATACTTTCCTTTCATAACTCTGAAATTTTATTATTCTGAACAACTGGCATCATGTCGAAATCATTGCCCTAAAATGAAAATTACGAAGTATGCTTATGACGTCATATGACGTCATATGACGTCACGACTCAAAATATATGTAGAAATTCTGCAGAACTGTAAAACTGTGTAAGATTCAACATTCTATCTCATTCTGAAGCTCTTTTATCCTAAAATGAAATTTTCGGTCCTATGTTCGAATCTTATTTAAAGCCACAGAACTTCGGTCTTTCGGAACAACGGTTAGCTGAAAGGATATGCACACCTTAGTTCCAAGATGTACCATCTGTGAAAATTTGAAGAAAATCCGACCATAAATGACGGCTGTAGAGCGCGAACACCATTTTTCACTATTTTAGCTCTGACGTCAATGACGTCATATGGTGCTGAAGATGCTTTTGTTCAAAAGCGCATCCTTACTTTCATAACTCTGAAATTTTAATTATTCTGACAACTGGCATCATGTCGAAATCATTGCCCTAAAATGTAAATTAAGAAGTATGCTTATGACGTCACATGACGTCATATGACGTACGACTCAAAATATATTGAGAAATTCTGCAGAACTGCAAACTGTGTAAGTTTCAACTTTCTACTATCCTGAAGCTCTTTTATCCTAATATAAAATTTCGGTCCTATGTTCGAATTTATTTCAGCCACAGAACTTCGGTCTTTCGGAATTTCGATTAGCTGAAAGGATATGCACACCTTTGATTCAAGATGTACCATCTGTGAAATTTGAAGAAAATCCGACCATAAATGACGGCTGTAAGCGCGAACACATTTTTCACTATTTTAGCTGTACGTCATGTGACGTCATAGGGTGCTAAAATCATTGAAATCAAAATTTCCTCACGTGACTAATAAGCCATAAAAATTTCATGTCGGACTATTGCAACATATAAAAATAGCGTTTAGTTAGGAAGAAGAAAAGAATAATAATAATAAAATAACAAACCCAAGAGGACTTTCTGCTTTAGGCAGAAAGTCCTAATAATAATATAAACATAACAAACCCAATAGGACTTTCTGCTTTAGGCAGAAAGTCCTTATAAGAAGAAGAATAAACAGTACAAACCCAATAGGACTTTCTGCCGAAAGGGCAGAAAGTCCTAACTAGAACGCAAGCGGTATCTCGGTTTTCGCTTTTAAACCTAATCAAACTTGAACACTTTATTTCAACTCAGCCACAATTTTCAATGTGAAACAGAACGAAAAGGTATTTGAAGACCTACTCTCATTTGCACAGTTTTTTTTTGCAATGTTAGAACATGCAAATAATTTCCCATACCCTGTCCCTTGAAATCCATCACATTCTGTGGTGCAGTCAACAAGGAACTGCTGAAAACCGCATTTCAATCAGACTTTAACATTTTGAGTTATAAGCAAAAGAGTGATTTCAAGCAAAAAAAAAAAAAAAAAAAAAAAAAAAAAAAAAAAAAAAAAAAAAAAAAAAAAAAAAAAAAAAAAAAAAAAAAAAAAAAAAAAAAAAAAAAAAAAAAAAAAAAAAAAAAAAAAAAAAAAAAAAAAAAAAAAAAAAAAAAAAAAAAAAAAAAAAAAAAAAAAAAAAAAAAAAAAAAAAAAAAAAAAAAAAAAAAAAAAAAAAAAAAAAAAGCAAAAAAAAAAAAAAAAAAAAAAAAAAAAAAAAAAAAAAAAAAAAAAAAAAAAAAAAAAAAAAAAAAAAAAAAAAAAAAAAAAAAAAAAAAAAAAAAAAAAAAAAAAAAAAAAAAAAAAAAAAAAAAAGCAAATAGTTCAAACAAGTATATAAGTCGCACTAGTCAAATTTTTATTCTTATGTATCAGAATTTGAAGCATAAAACCTGATTTACAATTATTCCAAAAAAGGATCAAACTTTGGACTGCCGTATAATGACCAAATCAAGTCCGATCTTCAAAAACTAAACATTACTGGAAAGAGCTCTTTAAGAACTAAAACTTTTGTTCATATACTCTCAATGAAATATTTTTAGTTTTGGAGCTATTTGTGGCCGAATAAAAACACAATAATCGTAATATGACCTTGACCTTTTCAATTCTTTTTTATTTTTTGAATTGTGAGGCCCTTTCATATAACAATACATATCGTGTGAAAATTTCATGAAGAATGAACAGAAAATAAAGTCAGGAGCGACAAAAACATGTTTTTTTTTTAAATTTTAATTTTTCCTAAAATTATGTGAAGTTTGACCGTTTCTAGAGGACAAACCACGCATTTCCTTAATTCGCCATCCCATATATTTTGTGTGTATACGTCTTTTAAATGGTATGCCGGAGACGGAATTCTTCTATCTGATCTTTAACAAAAACGGATAGGTTTTTCGTAGACCTACCCTCATTTGCACAGTTTTTTTTTTTTTTTTTTTTTTTTTTTTTTTGCAAGGTTCGAACATTCAACCTTCCGTAGCTCAAAAGCTTTCAGCCCACGGAAATTTATCAGGCTATCAACAGGGAACAGAATGCAAAAAACCGCATTCGAATCGGACTTCAACTTTTTGAGTTATAAGCAAAAGAATGATTTCAAGAAAAGCGCCCACTAGCGGCAAAATGAGAAAGAAAAATTGATTAAAAGTTTACTGTTAGGTACTAGCAAAGCAGCAAATAGTTCAATCAAGTATACTAACGTTAGTCGCACAAGTCAAACTTTTTATTCTTATGTATCAGAATTTTGAAGCATAAAACCTGATTTACAATTATTCCAAAAAAGGATCAAACTTTGGACTGCCGTATAATGACCAAAACAAGTCCGATCTTTCAAAAATAAACATCACTGGAAAGAGCTCTTTAAGAACTTAAACTTTTGTTCATATACTCTCAATGAAATATATTTAGTTTTGGAGCTATTTGTGACCGAATAAAAACACAATAATCGTAATATGACCTTGACCTTTTCAATTCTTTTTATTTTTTGATTGTGAGGCCCTTTCAAACATAACAATACATATCGTGTGAAAATTTCATGAAGAATGAACAAAAAATAAAGTCAGGAGCGACAAAAACATGTTGTTAAAATTTTAATTTTTCCTAAAATTTAGTGAAGTTTGACCGTTTCTAGAGGACAAACCACGCATTTCCTTAATTCGCCAACCATATATTTTGTGCGTTTATGTCTTGCAAATCGTATGCAGCAAACAGAATTCTGCTATCTGATCTCTAACAAAAGTGGGTAGGTTTTTCGTAGACCTACCCTCATTTTTCCACTTTTTTCCAAGGTTCGAACATTCAACCTCTCCTAGAACAATTTTTTTCCAGTACTCGATGATAAGATATCCATCATATTTGATTGGGCTGTCAACAAGGAACATTATGTAAAAAACCGCATCTAAATCAGGTTTCAAATCTTTGAGTTATTAGCAAAACAGTGATTACATGCATTGCGCCCCCTAGTGGCTAAATTAGAAATAAATGTGAAAAGTTTGACCAACTAGGCACATGTTCAGACAAAGATGACTCCATGCCCAAAATTTCATAGCTGTAGCTTTTCTCATCTGGCCGCTAGGCTGGACACAAAAATGGGTGGAATTGGAAAAATAATAAAAAAAACAAAACAAAAAACAAATCAACAGAAGAAGAACAATAGGTTTTCGCCCAGCAGAGGCGAAAACCTAAAAAAACAAATCAACAGAAGAAGAACAATAGGTTTTCGCCCAGCAGAGGCGAAAACCTAATAAAAAACATAACAAACCCAATAGGACTTTCTGCCGAAAGGGCAGAAAGTCCTAATAAAAAAAACGTACAAACCCAATATGACTTTCTGCCTGTAGGCAGAAAGTCCTAATAAGAAGAATAAACAGTACAAACCCAATAGGACTTTCTGCTTTAGGCAGAAAGTCCTAACTAGACTTCGTTTGTCCCACAAACGATAAGGGCTTTCTACGCTGCAACTCAGTCTAAGCCTGATCAGCTGAAAAGAATTTGTTCATAAACAATGTCGTCATCCCAAAATTACGTTTCTATGTGGTATAATACCTGCCTTTCCATATTGAGAATATATGTGTTCTACCTAACTAAGTTCATTTCACATGTATCCTTTCTTTAATATGAAACAATTTTCCTTTTTGTTCATTTAAAAGAACGTAACATTACACATAAAGTACATGCTAAACAACGAGGTATTTTAATGAATGAAGGACACTAAAATAAAATATGAATTTTATACACTAGACATTTCCTTTATTAAGAAAATATATATAGATATAATCCGAACAAATATAGTAGGCCACCGCCTCACATGAGCACAGGTAAACGTTGGACCTTAACTGCTTGCTTACAGTGACGCCCAGTAGATTTCTCAATAGAACTTCATATTCTACTTTATATACATATAGTTATTTGACATTCCAGTGGTATCTGAATTAACTGAAACACATTTTAAAATTTTAAAACCTGTTTTATTTGACTGAAAATATTAAAGCATAATTTCATTAATGATTTACAAAGGCTATTACTTCGGTATCTAACATAAAACGCTTTATATATGTTTAAATAATAAGAATGAATAGTTTATTGATTGCGTTTGAATTGCGCATCTACACTTTTATGATTATTATCATGAGTTCTTATTTCTCATGTAACTTCTTATATCATGACAAAATAAGAAAAGCAGGGTACAGTTAGAAAGGTCATTAAATTTCAAACAGTTCACACGCATTATGTTCTTAGCAAAAATATGCCAAAATATGTTCATGACAGGCCTTAATTTTTAAGGTTAAACCGGAAAAAAAAAAACCAAAATTAACGATATTTTAATAACTATTCTTTGGATCTTTAAAAGCTGCATATCGTTCGAAAGGAAATTGATTGGGCTATAAATCATGTTCATAATGATATTTACAAAATCAATATTTTTTTAGATACATGCAGTTTTCTACACTACGTATAGCGCCGTTTTCGCTTTTCCGCCATTACTGTGCCATTTCAAGCCCGATCTTCAAAAATATTTTCTCATCAGAAAGAGCTTCGAAAGCACTAATAAAAATACGCATATTGTCTCGATAGAATGTTGTTTGTTTTTGAGATATTACAGGTCAAAAGAAAAAACGATACTTGATATATGACCTTGACCTTTAAGATTTTCAGGAAACGGAAATGATATTTGACAATGAGATGCTATGGTGCAGATTCAGAGAAATTTTGAAGCCAATCGTTCAAGTAATTTAGAGTACAGGGCTGAAAAACCGTTTGTATTTGTTTCAGAATTGTTATTAAGATTATGACGTCAAATGACGTCATATGACGTTAAATGTCACAGAATAGGAAGAAGACATCAATGAGCATATGTGGTGTCAATTTCAGATTTCTAGCTTACATAGGAGCTACAAAATACTTAAAAACATTTTAAGGTCCAAAGTTCGAATCTTGTTTTAACCACAGAACCTTGGTCTTTTCGAATCTGGGAAAATCTATATAATCATGCACATCTAGAACGTAATAGACACATTTTGTGAAAATATCGAGAACATCCGCCAAGAAATGAAGGCTGTAGAGCGCGAAAAACTTTTGTAACAAATGTCAAATTTGACGTCATGTGACGTCATAGGAATATAAAAATCATAGATTCTAAAATTTCATTGCGTCAGGTATGAGCTATTAAATTTTCGTGATTCTAGACCGTCAGGAACCTATTGAAATAACAACCTCTTTTGGAAGAAAGGAATAATAATAATAATAATAATAATAATAATAATAATAATAATAAACATTACAAAAACAATAGGTCTTTCTGCTAGAGGCAGAAAGCCCTAATAAAAAACATTACAAAAACAATAGGTCTTTCTGCAAGAGGCAGAAAGCCCTAATAACTAGACTTCGTTTGTCCCACAAACGATAAGGGCTTTCTGCGCTGCATCTCAGTTTAAGACTGATCAGCTTAAAAGATTTTGTTCATAAACATTGTTGACCTCCATATTTACGTTTCTCTGTGGTATAATGCCTGCTTTACCATATTGAAAATATATGTGTTCTACTTTAGTTAATTTCAAATGTATCCTTTCTTTAATATGAAACAATTTTCCCTGTTGTTCATTTAAAAGAACTTAAAATTACACATAAAGTACATGCTGAACAAAAATATATTTTCAAATATCTATTTTACTTGCTATTTATCTTGTCTTTATTTTCATTTAACAATAATGAATAAAGGACACTAAAATAAAGACTAGACACTTCTTTTACAAAGAAAAAAAATATATATATAGGTAAACCGAACAAATATAGTAGGCCGCGGTCTCACATGAGCACAGGTAAACGTTGTACCTTTAATGCTTGTTACAGTGCCGCACAGTAGATTTCTCAATAGAACTTAACATTCTACTTTATCTACATATAACTATTTGACATTCCAGTGGTATTTGAATTAACTGAAACACATTTTAAAATTTTAAAACTTGTTTAATGTGGCTGAAAATATTAAAACATAGTCGCATTATTGATTATTGATTTTCAAAGGCTCTTGGGATCTACCATATAACGCTTAATATGTTTAAATTATAAGTATTAATAGTTTATTGATAACGATTGAATTGCGCATTTACACTTTTATGATTATAATAATGACTTCTTATTTCTCATCTAACTTTCTTATATCACGACCAAATAAGAAACGCAGGGTACCGTTAGAAAGTTCATTAAATTCCCAACATTCCACACGCTTTATGTATGGACCTATTCATAACTGCTTTTGAACTATGGACACTTAAACCTCGGAAAAAATGCAAAAATATGCCAAAATATGTTAATGACATTTACTTCATGAACGATATTTTAATAATTATTCTTTGGATCTTTAAAAGCTGCATATCGTTCGAAAGGAAATCAATTGGGCTACAAAATCATGTTCATAATAATATTTACAAAAATCAATATTTTGAGATGCATGCAGTTTCCAGCACTACGAATAGGGCCGTTTTCGCTTTTCCGCTATAACTGTGCCATTTCATGCCCGATCTTCAAAACTATTTTGTCATCAGAAAGAGCTTCGAAAGCACTAATTATAATACGCATATTCTCCCGATAGAATGTTGTCCGTTTTTGAGATATAACAGGTCAAAGGAAAAAAAACATAATTGATATATGACCTTGACCTTTGAGATTTACCGAAAACGGAAATGATGTTTTACAATGAGATGCTATGTTGCACTTTCATAGAAAATTTGAAGCCAATCAGTCAAGAAATTTGGAGTACAGGGCTGAAAACCCGTTTGTATTTGTTTAAGAATTCTTATTAACATTATGACGTCAAATGACGTCATATGTCGTTAAATTTTTCAGAATATAAAGAAGATATCAAGGAGTATATGTAGTGTAAATTTCAGATTTCTAGCTTACATAGGAGCTACAAAATACTTAAATACATTTTAAGGTCCAAAGTTCGAAACTTCTTTTAACCACAGAACCTTGGTCTTTTCGAATCTGGGAAAACCTATATAATATTGCACATCTAGATCGTAATATACACAATTTGTCAAAATATCTAGAAAATCCGCCAAGAAATGTAGGCTGTAGAGCGCGAACAAACTTTTGTAGCAAATGTCAAATTTGAGGTCATATGACGTCATACGAAAATGATTATAATAGATTCTAAAATTTCATCGCGTCAGGTATGAGCTATTAAATTTTCGTCATTCTAGACCGCCAGGAACCTATTGAAATAGCAACCTCTTTTGGAAGAAAAGAATAATAATAATAATAACTAGACTTCGTTTGTCCCACAAACGATAAGGGCTTTCTGCGCTGCAACTCAGTTTAAGCCTGATCAGCTGAAAAGAATTTATTCATAATCAATGTCGACATCCCAAGTTTACGTTTCTCTGTGGTATAATACCTGCATTTCCATTTTGAGAATATATGTGTTCTACCTAACTTAGTTCATTTCACATGTATCCTTTCTTTAATATGAAACAATTGTCCCTGTTGTTCATTTAAAAGAACGTAAAATTACACATAAAGTACATGATGAACAACGAGATATTTTCAATAAACATTTTATTTACTATTATCCTTGTCTTTATTTTCATTTATCAATATTGAATAATGGACACGAAATTAAAGTATGAATTTTATACACTAGACATTTCTTTTACAAAGAAAATATATATAGAGATAAACCGAACAAATATAGTAGACCGCCGCCTCACATGAGCACAGGTAAACGTTGGACCTTTACTGTTTGCTTACAGTGACGCCCAGTAGATTTCTCAACAGAACTTAACATTCTACTTTATATACATATAACTATTTGACATTCCAGTGGTATCTGAATTAACTGAAACACATTTTATAATTTTTAAACCTGTTTAATTTGGCTGAAAATATTAAAGCATGGTTACATTTTTGATTTATAAAGGCTATTACTTCGGTATCTAACATAACGCTTTATATTTGTTTAAATAATAAGAATGAATAGTTCTTTGATTGCGTTTGAATTCCGCATTTACACTTTTATGATTATTATCATGAGTTCTTATTTCTCATGTAATTTTCTTATATCATGAACAAATAAGAAAAGCAGGGTGCCGTTAGAAACGTCATTAAATTCCCAACATTTCACACGCTTTATGTATGGACCCATTCATAACTGCTTTTGAACTATGGACGCTTAAACCTCGGAAAAAAAAAAAGATATTTTAATAACTATTCTTTGGATCTTTAAAAGCTGCATATCGCTCGAAAGGAAATTGATTGGGCTATAAATCATGTTCATAATGTTATTTACAAAAATCATTATTTTTGAGATGCATGCAGTTTCCTGCACTACGTATAGGACCGTTTTCGCTTTTCGGTCATTACTGTGCCATTTCAAGGCCGATCTTCAAAACTAATTTCTCATCAGAAAGAGCTTCGAAAGCACTAATAATAATACGCATATTGTCTCGATAGAATGTTTTTCGTTTTTGTGATATTTAAGGTCAAAGGAAAAAACGATAATTGATATATGACCTTGACCTTTGAGATTTTCCGGAAACGGAAATAATATTTGACAATGAGATGCTATGGTGCAGATTCAGATAACATTTGAAGCCAATCGTTCAAGAAATTTAGAGTACAGGGCTGAAAAACCGTTTGTATTTGTTTCAAAATTGTTATTAAAATTATGACGTCAAATGACGTCATATGTCGTCTCATGTCACAGAATATAAAAAAGACATCAAGGAGTATATGTGGTGTCAATTTCAGATTTCTAGCTTACATAGGAGCTACAAAATACTTAAAATCATTTTAAGTTCCAAAGTTCGAAACTTGGTTTAACCACAGAACCTTGGTCTTTTCAAATCTGGAAAAACCTATATAATCATGCACATCTAGAACGTAATAGACACATTTTGTGAAAATATCGATAAAATCCGCCAAGAAATGAAGGCTGTAAAGCGCGAACAAACTTTTGTAGCAAATGTCAAATTTGACGTCATGTGACGTCATAGGAATATAAAATCATAGATCCTAAAATTTCATCGCATCATGTATAAGCCTTTAAATTTTCGTGATTCTAGACCGTCAGACACCTATTGAAATAGCAATCTCTTTTGGAAGAAAATAATAATAATAATAACTAGACTTCGTTTGTCCCACAAACGATAAGGGCTTTCTGCGCTGCATCTCAGTTTAAGCCTGATCAGCTGAAAAGATTTTGTTCATAAACAATGTCGTCATCCCAAATTTACGTTTCCCTGTGGTATAATACCTGCATTTCCATATTGAGAATATATGTGTTCTACCTAACTTAGTTCATTTCTCATGTATCCTTTCTTTAATATGAAACAATTTTCCTTTTTGTTAATTTAAAAGAACGTAAAATTACACATAAATTACATGCTGAATAACGAGATATTTTAATGAATAAAGGAACTAAAATAAAGTATGAATTTTATACACTAGACATTTCCTTTACAAAGAAAGAATATATAGAGATAACCCGAACAAATATAGTAGGCCGCCGCCTCACATGAGCACAGGTAAACGTTGTACCTTTACTGCTTGCTTACTGTGACGCCCAGTACATTTCTCAATAGAACTTCATATTCTACTTTATATACATATAGCTATTTGACATTCCAGTGGTATCTGAATTAACTGAATCACATTTTAAAATTTTAAAACCTGTTTAATTTGGCTGAAAATATTAAATCATAGTTACATTATTGATTTACAACGGCTATTACTTCGGTATCCATACCATAAATTAAATAAGAATGAATAGTTTTTTTTTAAAACACTTTTATGATTTTTATCATGAGTTCTTATTTCTCATGTAACTTTCTTATATCATGACCAAATAAGAAAGTAATTTTACGTTATTTTAAACCTATTCATAACTGCTTTTAACTATGGACGCTTAAACCAAAAATGATTTTTTTTGGTTTAAAGCTGCATATCGTTCGAAAGGAAATTGATTAGGCTATAAATCATGTCCATAATGATATTTACAAAAATCAATATTTTTTTAGAAACATGCAGTTTTCTACACTACGTATAACGCCGTTTTCCGCCCTTACTGTGCCATTTCAAGCCCGATCTTCAAAAATTATTTCTCATCAGAAAGAGCTTCGAAAGCACTAATAAAAATACGCATATTGTCTCGATAGATGTTGTTTGTTTTTGAAATATTACAGGTCAAAAGAAAAAACGATAATTGATATATGGCCTTGACCTTTGAGATTTTCCGGAAACGGAAATGATATTTGACAATGAGATGCTATGGTGCAGATTCAGAGAACATTTTAAGCAAATAGTTCAAGAAATTTAGAGTACAGGGCTGAAAAACCGTTTGTATTTGTTTCAGAATTGTTATTAACATTATGGCGTCAAATGACGTCAATTTTCACAGAATATGAAGAAGACATCAATGAGCATATGTGGTGTCATTTTGAGATTTCTAGCTTACATAGGAGCTACAAAATAGTTAAAAACATTTTAAGGTCCAAAGTTCGAAACTTGGTTTAACCACAGAACCTTGTTTTTTTCGAATCTGAGAAAATCTATATAACCATGCACATCTAGAACGTAAAAGACACATTTTGTGAAAATATCGAGAAAAACCGCCAAGAAATGAAGGCTGTAGAGCGCGAACAAACTTTTGTAACAAATGTCAAATTTGACGTCATTTGACGTCATAGGAATATAAAAATCATAGATTCTAAAATATCATCGCGTCTGGTATACAATTTTTATTTTTCGTGATTCTAGACCGTCAGGAACCTATTGAAATAGCAACCTCTTTTGGAAGAAAGGAATAATAATAATAACTAGACTTCGTTTGTCCCACAAACGATAATGGCTTTCTGCGCTGCAACTCAGTTTAAGCCTGATCAGCTGAAAAGAATTTGTTCATAAACTATGTCGACATTCCAAATTTACGTTTCTCTGTGGTATAATACCTGCATTTCCATATTGAGAATATATGTGTTCTACCTAACTTATTTCATTTCACATGTATCCTTTCTTTAATATAAAACAATTGTCCCTGTTCTTCATTTAAAAGAACGTAAAATTACTATTTACCTTGTCTTTATTTTCATTTATCAATATTGAATAAAGGACACTAAATTAAAGTATGAATTTTATACACTAGACATTTCTTTTACTAAGAAAATATATATAGAGATAAACCGAACAAATATAGTTGACCGCGGCCTCACATGAGCACAGGTAAACGTTGGACCTTTACTGCTTGCTTACAGTGACGCCCAGTAGATTTCTAAACAGAACTTAACATTCTACTTTATATACATATAACTATTTGACATTCCAGTGGTATCTGAATTAACTAAAACACATTTTAAAATTTTAAAACTTGTTAAATTTGGCTGAAAATATTAAAGCATAGTTACGTTATTGATTTACAAAGGCTATTACTTCGGTATCCATACCATATTACGCTTAATATGTTTAAATAATAAGAATGAATAGTTTATTGATTGCGTTTGAATTGCGCATTTACACTTTTATGATTTTTATCATGAGTTCTTATTTCTCATGTAACTTTCTTATATCATGACTAAATAAGAAAAATAGGGTACCATTAGAAAGGTCTTTAAATTCCCAACATTGCGCCCGCTTTATGTATGGACCTATGTTTAACTGCTTTTGAACTATGGACTCTTCAACGTCGGAAAAATGCAAAAATATGCCAAAATATGTTCATGACATTTTCTTCATGAACGATATTTTAATAACTATTCTTTGGATCTTTAAAAGCTGCATATCGTTCGAAAGGAAATTGATTGGGCTATAAATCATGTTCATAATGATATTTACAAATATCAATATATTTTCAGATACATGCAGTTTTCTACACTGCGTATAGCGTAGTTTTCGCTTTTCGGCCATTACTGTGCCATTTCAAGCCCGATCTTCAAAAATATTTTCTCATCAGAAAGAGCTTCGAAAGCACTAATAAAAATACGCATATTGTCTCGATAGATGTTGTTTGTTTTTGAAATATTACAGGTCAAAAGAAAAAACGATAATTGATATATGGCCTTGACCTTTGAGATTTTCCGGAAACGGAAATGATATTTGACAATGAGATGCTATGGTGCAGATTCAGAGAACATTTTAAGCAAATAGTTCAAGAAATTTAGAGTACAGGGCTGAAAAACCGTTTGTATTTGTTTCAGAATTGTTATTAACATTATGACGTCATATGACGTTAAATGTCACAGAATATGAAGAAGACATCAATGAGCGTATGTGGTGTCAATTTCAGATTTCTAGCTTACATAGGACCTACAAAATATCTAAATGCATTTTAAGGTCCAAAGTTCGTAACCTGGTTTAACCACAGAACCTTGGTCTTTTCGAATCTGGGAAAACCTATGTAATCATGCTCATCTAGAATGTAATAGACACATTTTGTGAAAATATCGAGAAAATCCGCCAAGAAATTAAGGCTGTAGAGTGCGATCAAACTTTTGTAACAAATGTCAAATTTGACATCATGTGACGTCATAGGAATATAAATATCACAGATTCTAAAATTTCATCGGGTCTGGTATCAGCTATTAAATTTCCCTGATTCTAGACGGTCAGGAACCTATTGAAATAGCAACCTCTTTTGGAAGAAAAGAATAATAATAATAATAACTAGACTTCGTTTGTCCCACAAACGATAAGGGCTTTCTGCGCTGCAACTTAGTCTAAGCCTGATCAGCTGAAAAGAATTTGTTCATAAACAATGTCGTCATCCCAAATTTACGTTTCTCAGTGGTATAATACCTGCATTTCCATATTGAGAATATATGTGTTCTACCTAATTTAATTCATTTCACAAATATCCTTTCTTTAATATGAAACAATTGTTCCTGTTCATTTAAAAGAACGTAAAATTACACATAAAGTACATGATGAACAACGAGATATTTTCAATACACATCTTATTTTCTATTTACCTTGTCTTTATTTTCATTTATCAATATTGAATAAAGGACACTAAATTAAAGTATGAATTTTATACACTAGACAATTCTTTTACAAAGAAAATATATAGAGATATATAACCGAACAAATATAGTAGGCCGCGGCCACGCATGAGCACAGGTAAACGTTTTCCCTTTACTGCTTGCTTATAGTGATGCCGAGTAGATTTCTCAATAGAACTTAACATTTTACTTTATATACATATAACTATTTGACATTCCAGTGGTATCTGAATTAACTAAAACACATTTTAAAATTTTAAAACTTGTTAAATTTGGCTGAAAATATTAAAGCATAGTTACGTTATTGATTTACAAAGGCTATTACTTCGGTATCCATACCATATTACGCTTAATATGTTTAAATAATAAGAATGAATAGTTTATTGATTGCGTTTGAATTGCGCATTTACACTTTTATGATTTTTATCATGAGTTCTTATTTCTCATGTAACTTTCTTATATCATGACTAAATAAGAAAAATAGGGTACCATTAGAAAGGTCTTTAAATTCCCAACATTGCGCCCGCTTTATGTATGGACCTATGTTTAACTGCTTTTGAACTATGGACTCTTCAACGTCGGAAAAATGCAAAAATATGCCAAAATATGTTCATGACATTTTCTTCATGAACGATATTTTAATAACTATTCTTTGGATCTTTAAAAGCTGCATATCGTTCGAAAGGAAATTGATTGGGCTATAAATCATGTTCATAATGATATTTACAAATATCAATATATTTTCAGATACATGCAGTTTTCTACACTGCGTATAGCGTAGTTTTCGCTTTTCGGCCATTACTGTGCCATTTCAAGCCCGATCTTCAAAAATATTTTCTCATCAGAAAGAGCTTCGAAAGCACTAATAAAAATACGCATATTGTCTCGATAGAATGTTGTTTGTTTTTGAGATATTACAGGTCAAAAGAAAAAACGATAATTCATATATGACCTTGACCTTTGAGATTTTGCGGAAACGGAAATGATATTTGACAATGAGATGCTATGGTGCAGATTCAGAGAAAATTTGAAGCCAATCGTTCAAGAAATTTAGAGTACAGGGCTGAAAAACCGTTTGTATTTTTTTCAGAATTGTTATTAACATTATGACGTCAAATGACGTCATATGACGTCAAATGTCACAGAATATGAAGAAGACATCAATGAGCATATGTGGTGTCAATTTCAGATTTGTAGCTTACATTGTCGCTACAAAATACTTAAAAACATTTTAAGGTCCAAAGTTCGAAACTTGGTTTAACCACAGAACCTTGGTCTTTTCGAATCTGGGAAAATCTATATAATCATGCACATCTAGAACGTAATAGACATATTTTGTGAAGATATCGAGAAAATCAACCAAGAAATGAGGGCTGTAGAGCGCGAACAAACTTTTGTAACAAATGTCAAATTTGACGTCATGTGACGTCATAGGAATATAAAAATCAAAGATTCTAAAATTTCATTGCATCAGGTATTAGCTATTAAAATTTTCTGATTATAGACCGTCAGGAACCTATTGAAATAGCAACCTCTTTTGGAAGAAAGGAATAATAACTAGACTTCGTTTGTCCCACAAACGATAAGGGCTTTCTGCGCTGCAACTCAGTTAAAGCCTGATCAGCTGAAAATAATTTGTTCATAAACAATGTCGACATCCCAAATTTACGTTTCCTTGTGGTATAAATACCTGCAGTTCCATATTGAAAATATATGTGTTCTACCTAGCTTAGTTCACGTCACATGTATCCTTTCTTTAAAATGAAACATTTTCCCTGTTTTTCATTTAAAAGAGCGTAAAATTACACATAAAGTTCATGCTGAACAACGGGATATTTTCAACACTCATTGTATTTACTATTTATCTTGTCTTTATTTTCATTAAACAATAATAAATAAAGGGCACTAAGACAGAGTATGAATTTTATACACTAGACATTTCTTTTAAAAAGAATATATATATATATATTTATAGAGAGAGAGAGAGAGATAAATCCAACAAATATAGTAGGCGCAGCCTCACATGAGCACAGGTAAAATTTGTACCATTACTACTTGCTTACAGTGACGCCCAGTAGATTTCTTATTAGAACTTAACATTCTACTTTATATACATATAAGAATTTGACATTCCTGTGGTATCTGAATTAACTGAAACATATTTTAAAAATTCTAAAACCTATTTAATTTGGCTGAAGATATTAAAGCATCGTTACATCAATGATTTACAAAGGCTTTTACTTCGATATCTAACATATAACGCTTTATATGTTTAAATAATAAGAATGAATAGTTTATTGATTGCGTTTGAATTGCGCATTTACACTTTTTTGATTATTAGCATGAGTTCTTATTTCTCGTGTAACTTTCTTATATCATGACCAAATAAGAAAAGCAGGGTGCCGTTAGAAACGTCATTAAATTCCCAAAATTTTACACGCTTTATGGGCAAAAATATGCCAAAATATGTTCATGACATTTACTTCATGAACGATATTTTAATAATTATTCTTTGGATCTTTAAAAGCTGCATATCGTTCGAAAGGAAATTGATTGGGCTATAAATCATGTTCATAATGATATTTACAAAAATCAATATTTTTTTAGATACATGCAGTTTTCTACACTACGTATAGCGCCGTCTTCGCTGTTCCGCCATTGATGTGCAATTTCAAGCCCGATCTTCAAAAACATTTTGTCATCAGAAAGAGCTTCGAAAGCACTAATAAAAATACGCATATTGTCTCGATAGAATGTTATTCGTTTTTGAGATATTACAGGTCAAAAGAAAAAACGATAATTGATATATGACCTTGACCTTTAAGATTTTCAGGAAACGGAAATTATATTTGACAATAAGATGCTATGGTGCAGATTCAGAGAAAATTTGAAGCCAATCGGTCAAGAAATTTAGAGTACAGGGCTGAAAAACCGTTTGTATTTGTTTAAGAATTGTTATTAACATTATGACGTCAAATGACGTCATATGACGTCAAATGTCACAGAATATGAAGAAGACATCAATGAGCATATGTAGTGTCAATTTCAGATTTCTAGCTTATATAGGAGCTACAAAATACTTAAAAACATTTTAAGGTCCAAAGTTCGAATCTTGGTTTAACTACAGAACCTTGGTCTTTTCGAATCTAGGAAAATCTATATAATCATGCATATCTAGAACGTAATAGACACATTTTGTGAAAATATCGAGAAAATCCACCAAGAAATGAAGGCTGTAGAGCGCGAAAAACTTTTGTAACAAATGTCAAATTTGACGTCATGTGACGTCATAGGAAAATAAAAATCATAGATTTTAAACTTTCATCGCGTCAGGTATAAGCTTTTAAATTTTCGTGATTCTAGCCCGTCAGGAACCTATTGAAATAGCAACCTCTTTTGGAAGAAACGAATAATAATAATAATAATAATAACTAGACTCCTTTTGTTCTGAACAAAAGAAAGGGCTTTCTGCTAATTATGTCAAACCTGATCATACTTATTTACTTTTCTGACATACACCATCTTCAAATATTGAAGAAAATCCTTATTATAAGTATGCTTATGACGTCACATGACGTCAAATGACGTCACGACTCAAAATATTTTAAGAAATTCTGCAGAACTGCAAACTGTGTAAGTTTCAACTTTCTTTAGAGCGTGAAGACCATTTTTCACTATTTTTAGCTCTGACGTCACCTGACGTCATAGGGTGCTAAAGATGCTTTTGTTCAAAAGCGCATACTTTACTGTCATAACTCTGAAATTTTCATTATTCTGAACAACTGGCATCATGTCGAAATCATTGCCCTAAAATGAAAATTAAGAGGTATGCTTATGACGTCACATGACGTCATATGACGTTACGACTTAAAATTTATTTAGAAATTCTGCATAACTGCAATCTGTGTAAATTTAAACTTTCTATCTCATCCTGAAGCTCTTTAATCGTAAAATGAAATTTTTGGTCCTATGTTCGAATCTTATTTCAGCCACAGAACTTCGGTCTTTCGGAATTTCGGTTAGTTGACAGGATATGCACACCTAAGTTTCATGATGTACCATCTGTGAAAATTTGAAGAAAATCCAACCATAAATGGCCGTTTTAGAGCATGAACACCATTTTTCACTATTTTTAGCTCTAACGTCACCTGACGTCATAGGGTGCTGAAGATGCTTTTGTTCAAAAGCGCATACTTTACTGTCATATTTCTGAAATTTTCATTATTCTGAACAACTGGCATCATGTCGAAATCATTGCCCTAAAATGAAAATTAAGAAATATGCTTATGACGTCACATGACGTCATATGACGCCACAACTCAAAATTTATTTAGAAATTCTGCAGAACTGCAAACTGTTTAAGTTTCAACTTTCTATCTCATCCTGATGCTCTTTAATCCTAAAATGAAATTTTCGGTCCTATCTTCGAATCTTATTTCAGCCACAGAACTTCGGTCTTTCGGAATTTCGGTTAGTTGACAGGATATGCACACCTTATTTTCATGATGTACCATCTGTGTAAATTTGAAGAAAACCCGACCATAAATGACGGCTGTAGAGCGCGAAAACCATTTTTCACTATTTTTAGCTCTGACGTTATGTGACGTCATAGGGTACTGAAGATGCTTTTGTTCAAAAGCGCATACTTTTCTGACATTACTCTGAAATTTTCATTATTCTGAACAACTGGCATCATGTCGAAAGTATTGCCCTAAAATGAAAATTAAGAAGTATGCTTATGACGTCACATGACGTCAAATGACGTCACGACTCAAAATATTTTAAGAAATTCTGCAGAACTGCAAACTGTGTAATTTTCAACTTTCTATAGAGCGTGAACACCATTTTTCACTATTTTTAGCTGTGAAGTCATGTGACGTAATAGGGTGCTGACGATGCTTTTGTTTAAAAGCGCAAACTTTACTGTCATAACTCTGAAATTTTCATTATTCTGAACAACTGGCATCATGTCGAAATCATTGCCCTAAAATGAAAATTAAGAAGTATGCCTATGACGTCATATGACGTCACGACTCAAAATATATGTAGAAATTCTGCAGAACTGCAAACTGTGTAAGTTTCAACTTTCTATCTCACCCTGAAGCTCTTTAATCCTAAAATGAAATTTTCGGTCCTATGTTCGAATCTTATTTCAGCCACAGAACTTCGGTCTTTTCGAAATTTCGGTTAGTTGACAGGATATGCACACCTTTGATTCAAGATGTACTATCTGTGAAAATTTGAAGAAAATCCGACCATAAATGACGGCTGTAGAGCGCGAACACCATTTTACCCTATTTTTAGCTGTGACGTCAAGTGACGTCATAGGGTGCTGAAGATGCTTTTGTTCAAAAGCACATACTTTACTTTCAAAACTCTGAAATTTTCATTATTCTGAACAACTGGCATCATGTCGAAATCATTGCCCTAAAATGAAAATTAAGAAGTATGCCTATGACGTCACATGACGTTATATGACGTCACGACTCAAAATATATGTAGAAATTCTGCAGAACTGCAAACTGTGTAAGTTTCAACTTTCTATCTCATCCTGCAGCTCTTTAATCCTAAAATGAAATTTTCGGTCCTATGTTCGAATCTTTTTTCAGCCACAGAACTTCGGTCTTTCGGAATTTTGGTTAGCTGACAGGATATGCACACCTTTGATTCAAGGTGTACCATCTGTGAAAATTTGAAGAAAATCCGACCATAAATGACGGCTGTAGAGCGCGAACACCATTTTTCACTATTTTTAGCTGTGACGTCATATGGCATCATAGGGTGCTGAAGATGCTTTTGTTAAAAAGCGAATACTTTAATGTCATAACTCTGAAATTTTCATTATTCTGAACAACTGGCATCATGTCGAAATCATTGCCCTAAAATGAAAATTAAGAAGTATGCCTATGACGTCGCATGACGTCATATGACGTCACGACTCAAAATATATGTAGAAATTCTGCAGAACTGCAAACTGTGTAAGTTTCAACTTTCTATCTTATCCTGAAGCTCTTTAATCCTAAAATGAAATTTCGGTCCTATGTTCGAATCTTATTTCAGCCACAGAACTTCGGCCTTTCGGAATTTCGGTTAGCTGACAGAATATGCACAATTAAATATTAATATACACATTCTGTGAAATTTTGATGAAAATCGGTTCATAACCAATGGCTGTAGACCGCGAACAAACTTTTGTAGTAGTTTTCAGCTATGACGTCATATGACGTCACTAATAGTTGAAGCAATGCAGATCGAAAGAGACTCTATTTAGCTGATCACTGAAACAATTTGAAGACTCTATCTCAATTGTAACCTTGTTTAATTACAACCTCAAAAGGAGGAAAAAAAGAATAATAAGAAGAAGAACTAGACTTCTTTTGTTTTGAACAAAAGATAGAGCTTTCTGCACTGCAAACCATGACAAACCTGGTGTTTTTCGAATTTTGGCAAACCTATATAATCCTGCAAAATGAAGTCTTAATATATAACTTCTGTGAAAATTCCATGCCAATCCGTCCATAAATGACGGCTGTGCAGCGCGGATGAACTTTGGTAGCTTTTTTAAGTTTTGATGTCATGTGACGTCATATGAAAATTGTACTCATTAAATCTTAATGTTCATGATTACCTACATAGGACATTAAATTTTCATTGTCTATGAACCTTTGCAACATGAGTAAATTGACATTCAGGAATCGGAAATTCTCTACAATTTGATGACGTCATATGACGTTCATCTTTACAAAATGCAAAGGAAACACAGAGACGTATAAGCTCGCTAAATATCAAATTTCTATCTCATCTACAAACGATTTTATACGTATTTATTTTATACGTCCTTGGTTCGAATCTTGGATTCGTCAAAGAACCTTAGTTCTTTCGAATCTTGGCAAACCTATAGAATCCTGCACAATGAGGTCGTAATATATAACTTCTGTGAAGATTCCATGCCAATCTATCAATAAATGACGGCTGTACAGAGCGGACAAACTTTGGTATTTATTTATAGTTCTGACGTCATGTGACGTCATGTGAAAATTTAAACATTGAATCTAAATGTTCCTGATTATGTACAAAGGACATTTAATTTGCATTGTCTATGAAGCTTTGCAACATGAGTAAATTGACATCAAGAAATCGGAAATTCTATACAACTTGATGACGTCATATGAAGTCATATGACGTTCATCTTTACATAATGCAAAGGAAACACAGAGATATATAATCTCGCCAAATATCAACTTTCTATCTAATCTAGAAACGATTTTATACGTATTTGAAATTTGACGACCTTGGTTCGAATCTTGGATTCGCCATAGAACCTTTGCTTTTTCGAATCTCGGCAAACCTATATAATCCTGCACAATGAGATCGTAATATATAACTTCTGTGAAAATTCCATGCCAATCCGTCCATAAATGACGGCTGTACAGCGCGTACAAACTTTGGTAGCTATTTTAAGTTCTGACGTCATGTGACGTCATATGAAAATTTTAAACATTGGATCAAAATGAACATGATCACCTACAAAGGACTTTCAATTTCCATTGTTTATGAACCCTTGCAACATGAGTAAATTGACATCAAGAAATCGGAAATTCTATACAACTTGGTGACGTCAAATGACGTCATATGACGTTCATCTTTACATAATGCAAAGAAAACACAGAGGCGTATAATCTCGCCAAATATCAACTTTCTATCTCATCTAGAAATGTTTTTTTATATGGATTTGAAATTTGACGACCTTGGTTCGAATCTTGGATTCGCCATAGAACCTTAGTTCCTTCGAATCTTGGCAAATCTATATAATCCTGCACAATGAGGTCGTAATATATAACTTCTGTGAAGATTCCATGCCAATCCGTCCATAAATGACGGCTGTACAGCGCGTACAAACTTTGGTAGCTATTTTTAGTTCTGACGTCATGTGACGTCATATGAAAATTTTAAACATTGAATCTAAATGTTCATGATTACCTTCATAGGACATTAAATTTTCATTGTCTATGAGCCTTTGCAACATGAGTAAATTGACATCAAGAAATCGGAAATCTATACAACTTGATGACGTCATATGACGTCATATGACGTTCATCTTTACAAAATGCAAAGGAAACACAGAGACATATAATCTCGCCAAATATCAACTTTCTATCTCATCTAGAATCGATTTATATGGATTTGAAATGTGACGTCCTTGGTTCGAATCTTGGATTCGCCATAGAACCTTAGTTCCTTCGAATCTTGGCAAACCTATATAATCCTGCACAATGAGGTCTTAATATATAACTTCTGTGAAAATTCCATGACAATCCGTCCAAAAATGACGGCTGTACAGCGCGTACAAACTTTGGTAGCTATTTTTAGTTCTGACGTCATGTGACGTCATGTGAAGATAAAAATAATATATTCCAAAATGCCATTGCTTCAGGTGTCTGTTGATAGAATTTCTTTGTCCTAGACCTTCAGCAACTTAATGAAATAACAACATGAAAAGGTTGGAAAAAAAGAATAATAATAATAAAAGACAGAACAAACCCAATAGGTCTTTCTGCGAAAAGCAGAAAGCCCTAATAACTAGACTTCGTTTGTCCCACAAACGATAAGGGCTTTCTGCGCTGCAACTAAGTTTAAGCCTGATCACTTGAAAAGAATTTGTTCATAAACAATGTCCACATCCCAAATTTACGTTTCTCTGTGGTATAATACCTGCATTTCCATATTGAGAATATATGTGTTCTACCTAACTTAGTTCATTTCACATGTATCGTTTCTTTAATGTGAAACAATTGTCCAAGTTGTTCATTTAAAAGAACGTAAAATTACACATAAAGTACATGATGAACAACGAGATATTTTCAATACACATTTTATTTACTATTTACCAAATTTTAATTTTTCTGCCATAACTCAATTAATTCAACACCGATCATCAAAAACTAAATATCATCTGAAAGGTCTTTCCATTTTTTCAAAATTTTGTCTCCATTTAATTCATTTAATCGGCATCAACTTGTCACTAAACACTATTCCGCTAAATCAACTGATCAATTTAAAACAAGCGTCAAGCACCTTCACTGCGCATGTGCGTCAAAATGTGTCGAGAAGCGGAGCTTTATATGTTCACCAAAATAGACTAAGACCACAATTACCTGCCCTTGGTTACCGGATGTGCCTACACAGAAAAAAGTGACCCTATTTAATGCTGAATTAAGGTGAGATTTTGACTGAAAGACATGCAATAAAGGATTGAATTCTATAGAACAGTTAAAATAGTCATTAAATGCCCAATTTGGAGGCCTTATTGCACAACAATCTTAATAGTTTAGCATTACTGAGAGGGGAATTTTTGAGAAAATTGGCGTGAAATGGCCGACCGGTGCACTAAATTCATACGCATGTTATTTGGCCTTAAAAAGGTCAAAAAGTAGTCGGGTGACTCCATGTTTAAAATGTACAGAATTATTTCTCTTGAATAGATCTATCTAATGAGGGTAAGTTTGGATGCCAATGTCCCTTACAGAAATTGTCATTTGTATATATGTTTATATAGAACATATAGTAAATTTAAATTGTGGTCTTGGTCCACGCATGTGTAACGTGTTACAGGGATTTTGATGTGAACGCATGAACATCGACAAAAAATAATACACAGCAACCATAGAGAACAAACATTTACTCACCAGGATTCTGATTAATCCAAAATAACAAAAGAACTCTACCTTCCGATTAGTTTAGTTTAAACATGTATTATTGCCTAAGGAATGATGATACAACATTGAGGATTTTAAAAATTAAGTAAGAGGGTTTGTAATTCACGCCGGGAACAGGTTGATAGGGCGGAGTCTAAAAAATCAATACTATATTTGGAATGTGCGACTGCGTTAAATTTCAAAACATAATTTCAAACACTAAGTAGGTTAGTGTTATTTAGTAAGCATTAAGTCCATTAAATCGGTCGCGCGGCTTTGCCGCTTACTAAAAAAAACACTAACCTATACTTAATTAACACTGACTAACTTAGAGTTTGCCCCGCCCTATTACTACGTTATGCTGCTATATTAGAAGATGGCGCCATATAAGTGTTACGTCAGCGTGTTGTTAAAGTATTCACACACGTGCACGTGCTTTCCAAATATGGATGTAACACATAAATTTCGCGCATTTTTTGACCGTCGGCTCATTTCTTTTTCAGATTTCAATCAATTTATGTGATGGCTGTTTTTTTATTTATTTATCTTGTTTGAATTAGTTGAGAAATCAGAAAACATCAACTGATTGACATTAAGGAAAGAACGAAATATGTAAAAAATAATCGTTTAAAAAAAGTCGGTGTCAGCGGAGGATATCAAGGCTAGGAATACCCCGGAAATACCAAATCAAACGAGATAATACATGATCTGTAAGTTGTTTAAAAACGTTATATCAATTATTCAATTCTTGTATTTACCAAATTCGTAAACACAGGTACTGGTATAGCTCCCTTGGTTGGCGCTCAGCTTAATAAGGGTAGTTCTAGGACTGATGGCCCGGTGTCCGGATAATGTGACTGGGTGTGGTATCATGCCAACTGTCTACGACGTGATAATGTGCAGTGTGACAACACTACATTTGTCTCAAGTAGACATTGTCTCCAAACGACTTAAATTCTGTCGGTGGGACGTTAAACCTAATAAACTGTACTTGTATTTTAGTATTTAATTTAGCATCTTTTTCTTTTCTTAGGATTCCCTTTGCAAAAAATATTTCCGAAACTCCTCATTCTTATGTAAATGTTTATCTATAAACATGATTATTTAAGCAACTTTACTTAATGTTTACAAAAGACGTCAACATGCGCCAGTGTGCACACCTCATGTGTAGGGATCAGTTTAGTAAACACTGCCATATATGATAACACGTGAATAGGGCGGAGCATAATTTGAAATAATGACATGCGCATTTCGCCGTAAACTCTTAACAGTTAAATCACAATTAAGTAGACAAGTCTCGCAAAATCTCGAACTCTTAAATTAAATCGACCAGGAATTTGAAATTTTGGGCTCACTGATCAGAGAGAAATAGCGGGCAAACTCTAAACAAAGTTACTCCATTTGGCCCTTTCAGCTAACGAACAAATTAGCTTGCAGCGTCTTGAATGGATGACATGTGTTGATCATTTTGTTTCAAACGTCTACACTTATTAACGCCCATGGTATCTCAAGCTGGCAATTAAATTACATTGTACTATAAGATATATTTTCACATAGCTTATCATTTATCATAAATTTGGATTAATGCAACAATGAAGTCGGGAAATTGCAATATTTCAACAACGGTCTAACTGACATGTGTCAAAACGCTCAAAGTATTATGGGTAACACAATGCTGCAACTGATATGTATAAGTAACGTAAATAAAATGATTTGACACAACATTAAATCAATATCAAACTTGTTAAGTTTGTTTGCTTGTTTGTTGGGTTTAACGTCCCTCCGACAGTAATTCAGTCATTTGGAGACGATGTCTACTTTATGCGGGTATAGGGCTGCCACACTGCAGTATCACGCCGTAGACATGTGGCATGATACCACACCCAGTCACATCATCCTGATACCGAGCAAACCAGTCCTACAAATACTCTTAATGTTGAGCGCCAAGCAAGGGAGGTATAACAGTACCATTTTTTACAACTTTGGTATGTCGTGGTCGGGGATCGAACCCACGACCTCCCGCTCCCGAGGCGGACGCTCTAACCACTCGGCCACCGGAAAGGGTACGCTTGTTTAGCTAGTAATATCAATACGATATAAATAAAAAAAATTTTTTTTGCAATTATTGTAACTAATACATAGCTGTAGACATATTTTCCGAAAATTCTTCAATTAACGTGAAAGCGAAAGTAGGATATTTTTCGAAAATTCTTACACTTGGGTTTATATTCGTATTTTTGATGTAAGTTCCTTATACTTTAATCAATTTTAAAACTCTAAGTACCAAAATAATTGTCTTAAAATTCTCTACATCTCACTTGCTTAATAAGTGGACCTATTTCTATTGGGTTTTAAGATATTGGCCTTAAAACTTTGACAACACGGCCGAATCGCTGAAATTCTACATGTTTAAATTCTTAATTTTGATGTAACTTCCTTATGCTTTGTTCAATTTCAAAACTTACGGTACCAAAATGATCGTCTGAAAATTCTCTACATTTCACACGCTTTATGTTTAAAAATATTACTAATACTTTTTGAGATAAAAGCTCTTAAACCTCCTGAATAATGAAAAAAATCACCAAAGCTACATGCACGAATTTCTTTTTTTTCCGCATTAGTCATTGAATCTTTGGCCAATCATTAAAGGAATACGCTCGGCTGAAATGAAAATTTAACCATCAATAAACCTTTTAGTGTAGATCACTTTGACATGACTTTCATTTTTATACACGCTATATTTGTGAAGATATAGCTGTTTAAAGTTTGTGATTTCGATCGGCTATGGCCGCCGCCATCTTTGTTCATATTTACCTTTCTGTGACGTCACAAATACCCATTGAACTATATCCCGATCGATGAGCGATTAATAGGGGTTGTGATAAAAGCATTAAAGGAATACGCTCGGCTGATTACAACTAGGTTTCAATTGAAAGATATTGATGTAAATAAACCAATTAAATTTCTCATTTCATTGAATCAATCGTAATAAGAAAGAAATTGTAAGTTAAAGACGTCTATTTAAACCAATTTGCTCCGCGATATTTTTTATTTCTATAATACATCTTTGTCATTTTTACCGTGAAATGCTTGCAACTGCGGTAATTGAAAAGTTGTTTGGTGTTAAACTGATTGGATAAGAAATCACTGGCAAGCCTTTGTAACAGAATAAGCGTCATATAAAATCGCACCTCAGGGCCATAAAACACGGCCATAAAACGAAGCGTGCGACCGAGTCACCATGACAACAGACAATTGATGTGCACGTTTTACTGAAACGGACATGTAGAGTATAATCATCACCACAAGCATACTAAATGCATTATATAAATATGAAAGAAAAGTGTTGAATCCACGTTTTATATTATAATAATCTATATTATGCTATTTTACGGAAAAATTCTGTTTAAATAAATATATATAAGTAAAAGTATCGCATCGCAATGAGCTCATGTTGTTGTGATATACAGAAAGTAGTTAGCATAATTTACATTATATTGCTAAATTGCGAGCAATTAGGTGTTTTAATCATAATTACAACACGGTGTCCCTTTGATTCGTCTCTATAGTATTTCACAGTTACCGTCATTGCAATTAGATTTCTACTTACATGATACCGCCCCTTTTATATATTTATATGTTTGATTAAAAAACTGTTTAAAAATTGTTGATAATTGCTGTAATGATTTGCGCAATTAAAATAGCGATGTTTGTGAGAATGTGCATAAATGATTGCGTGACAAGGGGTATTGACTTTAGTTATGGTTCGATCACTATAGCAGGAAGTTTAATAAAGTTTTTGAGATATTTCTTAAAATGGAGTGTATAGTTCCTTACGACTTTGAGCCCGAATATACTGAGGAAGAGCTGCAACTGCTTCAAGACAATGACGTACGGGAGGAGGAATATTTATGTGCTGAGGACTTTTGTCTGTGTGATAACTGTGTTATGATGCCATCCAATATGGAAAATGTATGTTGCAAATCGAGTGACTTGGTTGTTGGAAATTTAGATGAACTTACGTGCATTACGGACCATACGGACTTTCACACCTTAGTTCTGAATGATTCTGTTTTAGAAGTTGCATTCATTACCATTCTGGCATACAAAGGTCATAGGACGAGGGCTCCAGACTCTCTCACTCACGAGTAAGAAAACAATAAAATGATCATAGTTTAATCTTTTAATAATATATTTTCATCATATTCAAATAATAAACATTTTTCAAACAAATATAATAAGAACAATATAAATGTTAATTTTACCCCCTTGATATAAATTACATGTAAATATGCTGTAATAAATTTATATATATATAATACACAAAGTTTTTGACAAGTGGGTAACACTTCTCTCATATAGACTCACTTTGACACCCCCAGTACCCCATAAAGTCTGATATACAGAGAGCCACAGTAAAACCTTACAAAGTTTAATTGTAAAATCCTCATAAGCAGATCATTGAGAGCAGCGATCAGCATAACACCTGATCAGCCTATGAGTTACGTGCAGGCTGATCTGGTATTATGCTGTTCGCATAGGTCTTTTCATGGTACATCTATATTGTTTTCACTATTTTTGTTATAGTTATTTACATTCTATGCATATGAAAATATTTTTTCACAGACAAAGTCGGCTAGCAGCATATCGCCAATTCACCTGCTGGATGCTGAAGGGTGAGAAGCTAGGAAAGCACCATAGAGTGATAATTCCAGCATGCGTTGTGAACAAAATCAGGGAGAAGTTCCCATCACCAGATCACACATACACAGGTTTCCAGACTGTAGCAGATTCAATAAGGGATTTGTTAACTTTATGAACTATAATGTACTTGTATTGCAAAAGTTAAAATAAACATGTGTTCTGATATATCAGCAAACATGATTGAGAATCCTGAACAAGTGCTGAAAAACCTGTATCATTACATCAATTGATACCGCTGAATAACATAGGTTCCCTTTATTTGAAAAATTCACATCATATTTAGAAAAATAAATTAATAAAGAAAAAAGGAAGTTACTTG
>CM037786.1:1142397-1160961 GCA_021229015.1 Solen grandis
CATTCCTGTAAAATTTCATCAAAATCTGCTAAGCGGTTTTGGAAAAGATGTCGTTTAAAGCAAAAGTTGACGATTGACGCTGGACAAAGACTGATTACAATACCTCACCTGAGCACTTTGTGCTCACGTGAGCTAAAGAAATGTCTCCAAACTTTGTTTGGGATACTTAATTACCAAACTTGATGGTCTGGTGGTCCCCCTGAACACCCATATAAAGTTTCAAGTCAATCCAATAATTGATTGCTGAGATACAGGCATGATAGTATGTTGCAAGCAAATAATAAATATTCAAAATATTTCTGTAAACATTGTCAATACTATTATGTGCAAGGCATTACCTGGTCCAGCTATAGCTGTTTCTGCCAGTACAAGGGCAGACAGAACATCAAGCCTCCTCTCGCTGTACTTCCTGTCCGACTTGATTCGCTTCTAGGATACCCAAAGTATACACAAAGTCATGTCACATATATGGGAAGATTGTGAAGCCAGAGTAGGTTTGCATCTTCGATAATGAATAATAAATAAGACAATTTTATACATACGATAGACGCTAGTTATCTTGAAATTTAACAAAATAGACAAAAAACAACAACTTAGACATATATACCAGGTGATTTTATCATCAGTCACTACAGGTATCCACGGAAAAAAAACACATCTCATAAGATATACTAACTACTGGATGGCTTATACCTTTTGATTTCCTTTTTGTGCCATTATTAAAAGGCAATCCAGATTATGATCTACATGTAATTAGCAAAGCCAGATGTTGATTAGAATGTTTCCCAACCTTTTTTCAAAAGCAATACTGTTTTGTTTTAATATTTGATACCACACCTTAGCATTGCTGATGGAGTTGATAACTTGGAAGGTTATCTGCTGAACAATATGGCTGATTGTCTCCGATATCAACAACGTCTTACGGTGATAAGTGTGCTCTATGGCCTACAACATACAATGTATGTAGCAAAATTAGAAATTAAGGTAGTGGGACCCTTATGCATGAATTTTGAAATTTTGGTTTCTTTGATGTTTTTTTTTGTTTTTTTTATTCCATATATTTAAAGAAAGCATTTTGTAAGATATAAGAAATTTCTAATTACAGATTCTAGAAAATGATTTTTAGTCTATGTAACCCTGTATTGAAATGCTTATGCAAATTGTGTGGGGGTATATGCATAAAAACTGCAACAAGAGGGCCATGATGGCCCTGAATCACTCACCTGAGAAATATTGCCCTCAATGCCAATTATTGTATTAAGAGTCATAGTGAATACATAATCTATGCAGAAGAACAGCAAGATCATCTAAATTCAACACAAAAACTGTACTTGCCATCCAAACTTTGAAGGTCATTGCTCTAATAAGTCTATAAAATCAATTTTGATCCCAGGGCCATGATTTGATCAAAATAGGTAGATGTTCACTAGGCCATGTTACTCACCAAATATCTAAACTCTAGGCCTTGTTTTTTTCATAAATAAGTCTATGTAAAATCAAGTGACCCCTGGGGCGCTGCAAATTTTGACCCCAAGGCCATGGTTATAATTGAACAAACTTGATTGAGGTCTAATAGGCCAAGTTACACACTAATATCTAAACTCTAGGTTTTGTGGTTTCTGACAAGAAGGAAGATTTTTCTAGTTTTTCTTACGTAAGTCTATGTAAATCAAGTGACCCCTGGGGCGGGGCCAATTTTAACCCCAGGGTCATGATGTGAACAAACTTGGTAATGATCCATAAGACAATGTCACACACCAAATATCTAAACTCCAGGCCTTGTGGTTTCTGACTCAAAGATTTTTCTACTTTTTCTTATATTAAGTCTATGTAAAATCAAGTGACCCCTGGGGCGGAGCCAATTTCGACCCCAGGGTCATGATTTGAGCAAACTTAGTAATGGCCCATTAGGCAATGCCACACACAAAATATCTAAACTCCAGGCCTTGTGGTCTCTGACAAGAAGATTTTTCTAGTTTTTTTTTCTTATATAAGCCTATTAAAAATCAAGTGACCCCTGGGGCGGGGCCAATTTTGACCCCAGGGCCATAATTTGAACAGACTTGGTAGAGATCCACTAGACAATGCTACATGCCAAATATCTAAGCTCTAGGCCATACGGTTTCGGAGAAGAAGATTTTTCTAAGTTTTCCCTATATAAGCCTATGTAAATAAAGTGACCCCTAGGGCGGGGCCAATTTTGACCCCAGGGCCATAATTTCAACAAACTTGGTAGAGGACCATAAGATGATGCTACATACCAAATATCAAAGCTCTGTGCCTTTTGGTTTCAGAGAAGAAGATTTTTAAAGATTGCAATTTTTTTGTCTATTTTTAGCTCCTGTGACCTAGTTATTCAACAGACTGGAACCATTTGAACAAACTTGAAAGAGGGTCACCCAAGGGTCATCTGTGTAAAGTTTTATTGAAATCTGCCCAGTAGTGTAGGAGAAGTCGTTTGAATTAAAAAGTTGACGACGCACGCCTGACGCCGGACCATCACAAAAGCTCTCCATCAGCACGTTGTGCTCAGGTGAGCTAATAAAAAACAAATGATAACAGTACTTTACTGATATCTAGTACTCTGCTACTTGTGTTAATTCACACAATATCTTTTCTTGAAAAAAAAAATTAATATAATTGATCAATGCCCTTTTATATACGATCGCGACCGCTCATTGAGCTCTTGTGAACCAACACATAGAAGTATAGCACGTGCTAGAGAACTTCTGGTTAACTGTCAAATAGCCGAAAAAAATGTAATGATGTATGAACAACTGCATGCAACATGCACCTTAAATATAGAGAGAAAGAGATACCCGTATTGCTGCTTCTTTAAACAATTAATTATTAAAAAAAAAAAAAAGAGAGGACCGAAAGTAATTAGTGAAGAGGTCGCCGATTTTGTCGCAGCTTAAACATGATGATACATGTAGCAGAAAATCTTATTTGCAAACAACTTCTAAACTGATCCCATGCTTTTAACCATAATCACAAATTATTTGTTCCTTTAAAAGAACTGTTGCTATATTTTACTCGCTGTTTTAACTATAAAAAATTTGTTTTATCAATCAAAAGAATACTCTAAGACTTACTCGTATGTGATTACTATATTTTTTAAAAGTCCATTAGTCTTTAATTTGTAAAGAACCCCACCCCCCTTTTACTGTTAATATCATCATCAACAGGATTCGCTATGGAAATATACTGATATATAGAATGTCTTCTTCTTCTGAATATAATATTTCTATGATGACAATTTAATTTTAGAATGGATTATGTAATTATGATATGCATAAAAAGGAATAAACAATATGAATCAATTAATGGAAGAATCTTGTAGTCATGTTGTTATTGTCTCGTAGATTCCTCCATTGTCTTCGGGACACTCCTTGGTAGGATGAAGAATTTTGAGTTTTCTGTATTAAGGGTCACACTTCATTATGTACCCTTGCAATGTTGTGAATATATACTCTAAAACGCATAGGCGGCAGAGCTGTTGGTCAGACGATATTACGGTACAGTTTATATTACGTAAGTGCTCTATAGTGTAGGTTTATACACATACTTATTCTAAGTTACTTGTTATTGTATAATATTTATTATAATAGAGGAACAGTTTTTGACTAAGCTGCCCAGTCACACTACGTACATAACGCCCGGGTTCTTTCTGTGATAATGTTCTCACAATAGGCCTGTGACCATCTTTCATGTTTTCTGTCACGTTAATTAGTACCGGTTATAACATTCATGTTGTGTAAAGATTGACTGTCCCTCCCTCGCCTTGGGGTGGGATTGGGGGTGGGGGGTGAGTGACTGTATATCGGTACCGGCGATACATAAAGGTGACATATCCGGTCAAAATTAACACATGCTGTGCCCGCTGATAAGAAGGTATGACACACGTCTGGTGAAATACTATTACGTTGGTTAAATATACACATTCTTGCATAAATGTACATACAAGAGAAAAAAAAATCAGATATAAGCAAACTATACGTGTAATAATATGGATTTTTTCCCATTTAACTTTTATCATGTAGTGAATTTGTGTTTTCATGGACAAGGAGAAATCGGTAATTTGACTAAAACCGTATGCCTCTATTCTCAAAGGCAGTATTTTAATTTTCTATTGTAGGGGTCCTATTTTTTTTTCTTTGTTAATTCTTTGTGTTTTTTTTGCTGAAAAAAAAGCATCGGAAAAGACAGTGTTTTGATACAAGTGAGTCCGGGTGCGATACCCTAGCTCATTTCGCGAAAAGACGCATTGGTTCTTTTACGTGTCAGGGGAATAGCACCGACCAATACACTGGAGAGAAGTTCCTGCTTAGAACCAGTACTGAGTTCTCAAAGTTCCCATAGCAACCCAAATTTGCCGAGTGCAAGACAAGGGCGAATCTAGTACAAATTTTATACGTCTTGACGCTATCACCGGAGAAATGTAACCCAGTTGGGTTTCAAATCCTAGACCTCCTGATATTATATTGCTTATTCAAACTGAAAGAGAGGGAGAGAAGAAAAAAATATATTCTGTGCGAATTATGATGTTTGCATATGTGGAGAGAGAGAGACAGACAGACAGACAGAGAAAGGGAAGGGGGGGGGGGGGTAAATAAAGTAGGGAATAAAAAAAACAACATAAGAACTATAATATAGGTATATGCATATGCTACGATCATCTCTTTCAATGTTTTTAATAAGAGCACGCGAGCGATCACTGCAGAGGAAAAAGGTCCCGGAAAATAAGTTATTCAAAGGAAGCAACATCTTGGATGGAATTGGAGTTTGATTATGCATAATTAGGTCAGATTTAAATTGTTAATTTTCAGACTTGCTAATCATGTAAATTTTTATCGAACACATCAAATAAACTTAGAGGAATGAATGTAGCCCAGGGTATACTTCAATACCGATTTAATGCTTTCGAATACATATTTTTCACACGTGCATTAAATTGCTTAACGACGCACGGCGTCTGTTGCAGAAAGTCACGTAGGCCACTACACATGTATATACCGGTACATAAAAAGTAAAAGAATGTTATTTTAACTTAACAAATAATAAGATTATACTACATAATATAATTTATAATAAAAAGTGACACATATACTCAAAATGTTGAATTTAGAGACACGAAGAATAATTATTTTCCATAAAAAAAAAATAAAAAAAATAAAGGGTGTCCCGAAACATAGACTGCCAAATATCTTAGAGTGATTTGATATGATATACGATATACGATTTACGATATACCACTGCTTCACGATACCATGCGATAAGATCCCGTTCATTATGTGTAATACGATTGAATGCGATAGGATACGATTCGATATGTTACGATGCGAATGAGTATACTATACGATACGATGCGATACGAACGATATATGCTACTTTTGACAACTGATACAATGGCGCCGCTGTATATGTATTTAAAAGAGTTTTGCTGTCAGTATATAACATGCTAGTGCACTGACACGCGGAAGTGATAACAATTAAACACCCCAGGTGGTAAGCTATTGTGTTTACGGGCAGTTGATGATTACGCAATCGGGTATTAATGATCAACAACAAAGCAGGTTTGTCGGTATAATTATCCAACCACACTAATCAGCATTTAGTTGGTATGGACATTTAATACCAAGCAGATACTTGATAAAATACACAAACATTGCCTAAAATCGACTGAATAAACCTTAACAAGAGCTGTCAGAGGACAGCACGCTCGACTATTCAAAATGCTTGTTGGTAAATCAAATGAAATCTATTTAAATTCTTGCCCTTCATAGTAATAGTAAAAAATGATATACCTTGATAGTCTGATACCCCTTAATATATTTATGATGTCTAAAATCAATCCTATGCCTAGTTACTGAGACATAAGCACAATAACACTGTGCATGCAAAACTTAAACCAAAAATCCATGTTAGAAAAGGGCCATAATTTGCATCAGTCCAAAAGTTATCCTCCTGTTTTCTGATGCCCTTGAAGACACACCTTAACTTTCTAGTCAATTCCACAAGCAATTTCTGAGATATAAGCTGGATAGTAGCTTGAATGCAAAACTTTAACCATAATTCTAAGTTAAAAGGGGGTCATAATTTTTAATTTATTCCATCAAGTGTTATCTTCTTTTATAGTATGATACCCCTAAACATATTAAAGATATTTCAAATCAATTCCATGCCTGGACTCTGAGATATAAGCATGAAAGTACCTTGCATGCAAAACGCCGACGCCGACGCCAGGGTGACTACAATAGCTCTCATATTCTACGAATAGTCGAGCTAATAATGGCATTTTTGTTTATTATGCTAGCATGCATAATTTTACCATGGATTAAAAAGTCCCGGAAAGTAGCCAATCTTTTTCACCAGAAGTAAACAATAAATGACAATTAGATCAGGGTTACCTGGTAATTTGTTTCATTTATACATTAACAGGGCTCCTCATATCATTACATCATAATAAGTACACTTCAGCTTAATTTCAAATAGTGATAAATTGTAGTGGAATGGCAATTTTCACACTGACATTGTTTTGATAAACAATGGATGGTGTATAATTTATTATAATGAGATATGCTGAAGAGTTACGTGATTATGGGTCATTTCGCCCCAATTCTCTGTCGCCCTAGGTAAACTGTGAGTCTGTTCGCCCTATTGTAATTTTGGTGGATTTGAATGAAATAATATATAAATGTTTGTGTATTCGGTTGTAATATTTTATGCATGTATGTTTGAATGGGTATACATTCATATAGCATTTATCATATTGTGTTGCACAAGTGATACATAATGAAACATCCTTCTCGGAACAACAGTTTCAATTTTTTATCTTATATACCCTAACATTGGCGGTGTATTTATAAATAAATAAATACACTGTTTGTTTCGTTTTAAGCTCTTATTCAATTCATTTGCATCCCTACTTATCATAATTAACAAATTATCTGCAAAGTTGCTATAAATTGACAACATATATATGAAAGAACTATGCAAACTGATTAAATACTTGCTATGTTTAGCAATTATTTCTTTAATTATTTCAGTATGTGTTTGCAAAGTAAGTCTTTTGATCTGATCAAATAATTAATTCATGCTAATATTGTTAAAATCAATTAGGAATATATCTAATCAGGATTAATAAAATGTGTTTCCTCGTGCATATTTTTTTAAATACCAATACAATATCCATCACCATTTTGTAATATCCATTTTGTTTATTAATTTATAATTTTACTAGGGTGAATGAACCCACTATGTAGGGCGAATGAACCCACATTGTAAGGCGAACTGACTCGGGCGAACTGACTCTGGCGAAAGTGTACTTGGGGGGAATGAACCTCAAACCGAGTTACGTAACCGCTTCACATCACCATACCGTACACACTGCTCTCTGAATCTGAATCATCGGCAATTACAATACAAAAACTAGAACTGTCGCCTAAGGGCTTACTAATACCCCCCCGCAAGTGTTTTTGTCAAACATGGCTTTTGAGCATGCAATCAGATTCTTGCATACAACACTCCATCTTAATACGTATATAGAGGACATATGTGCCAACTACATGGAAATCTAGTGATCCTTTGTAACACATACCTATGGATATACCTATGTCTATGGATAAATATCATTAAGATTCACTGAAATCTATCAATGGAAGAAAATTGTAAAACAAATACCATCAAAGGGACATATCTTTAAAACAGGGGGGAGGGGGGGGGGGGGGGTAACCCAATGTTATATAGAAAAAGCGCTACTACAATGTCTAAGGTTGAATGACAGCAAGTTTCATTGAAATCCCTCCAGTAGTTTAGGAGGAGTAGTCTGCAGAAAATTGTAAAGCAAAAATCATCAAAGGGGCATAACTATAAAAAAGGGAGGTAATCCAATGGGAGGAGTAGTCTGCAGAAAATTGTAAAGCAAAAATCATCAAAGGGGCATAACTATAATAAAGGGAGGTAATCCAATGTTATATAACTAACACATGCTTCTACAATGTCTAAGGATGAATGGCAGCAAGTTTCATCAAAATCCTTCCAGTAGTTTAGGCGAAGTAGTCCGCAGAAGTTTGTAATGCAAAAATCATCAAAGGGGCATAACTTGGAAAATAGGGGAGGTAACCAAATGATATATAGATAACGCGCTTATACAATGTCTAAGGATCACTGCCAGCAAGGAAGAATTAGTCCGCAGAAGTTTGTAATGCAAAAATCATCAAAGGGGCATAACTTGGTAAATAGGGGAGGTAACTCAATGCTATATAGATGTCTAAGGATCATTGCCAGAAGTTTCATCAAAATCCTTCCAGTAGTTTAGAAGGATAGTCCGCAGAAGTTTGTAATGCAAAAATCATCAAAGGGGCATAACTTGGTAAATAGGGGCGAGGTAACTCAATGCTATATAGATAACGCGCTGCTACAATGTCTAAGGATCATTGACAGCAAGTATCATTAAAATCCTTCCAGTAGTTTAGGCAGGAGTAGTCCGCAGAAGTTTGTAATGCAAAAATCATCAAAGGGGCATAACTTGGTAAATAGGGGAGGTAACTCAATGCTATATAGATAACGCGCTGCTACAATGTCTAAGGATCATTGACAGCAAGTATCATTAAAATCCTTCCAGTAGTTTAGGCGGAGTAGTCCACAGAAGTTTGTAATGCAAAAATCATCAAAGGGGCATAAATTGGTAAATAGGGGAGGTAACCAAATGCTATATAGATAACGCGCTGCTACAATGTCTAAGGATCATTGACAGCAAGTATCATTAAAATCCTTCCAGTAGTTTAGGCGGAGTAGTCCGCAGAAGTTTGTAATGCAAAAATCATCAAAGGGGCATAACTTGGTAAATAGGGGAGGTAACTCAATGCTATATAGATAACGCGCTAATACAATGTCTAAGGATCATTGCCAGCAAGTTTCATCAAAATCCTTCCAGAAGTTTAGGAGGAGTAGTCCGCAGAATTTTGTGTCTACAGACGGACGGACGGACAGACGGACGGACAGACGGACGGACGGACGGACGGACAACCTTATTCCAGTATACCCCCCCCTAACTTCGTTGCGGGGGGGTATAACAAGAGTGCCAGTGCTGCCACAATATATTCCGCCACAAAATATAAAGACCAAGAGGGTCCTTTTAATTATTGCTTTTAACATTTCTGTAAGTATAAGCTCATAATGAAGTCTGTGAGACCAATTAATTTAGCTGAACAGGGATAGAACCCTAAAAAGGCTTCCAATATGAAAGTAGGTCAAATAGCAGTATCAATATGAATCCTTTTTTCTTTCTCCCCATAACTCTTGCAAAGATCACTGTACCAGAAAATCCCTGCTTTATGCACTTTTACCTGTTTAGAAACTTGAGTTGTGTTTTCAAGAGACCATGTTTAGAAAGGCATAACTATTGCAAATATTGGTGAACATCAAAATCCCTGCTTCATGCACATCTACCCATTATAGTAATGATATTGCCCAAGTTTTGAAAAGATTAGGTCAGAAACATACAAGGAATTGCATTCACAAGGCTGAAATATCAATCAGCTACAGAGACTAAGTTTCAAGGGACAAAAATCTTTCAAAAATTAATGAACCTAAAAAACGCCACTTCATGCACATCTACCCATTATAGTAATGACATTGACCAAGTTTTGAAAAGATTTATTCAGAAATGTAGGAGGAGTTGCGTTCTCAAGGCTGCAATATCAATCAGCTACAAAGACTCCTTTGCAAGGGACACAAATCTTGTAAAAATCAATAAACCGGAAAATCGCCACTTCATGCACATCTACCCATTATAGTAATGACATTGACCAAGTTTTGAAAAGATTCATTAAGAAATGTAGGAGGAGTTGCGTTAATGTAGTAGGGTCAGGTTTTGGCCATTTAATTAGTTTCATGAAAACATGTCATTCTCCCGTTTGTTACCCCATTACCCCTCTTGATACCTCTTGATTTTTACTCAGTTTTAGTTCACTCAATGCCCATGCTTTGCACATGATTATGCTTGAGTGGATACCTTGCTTTGTTTGACACTGACATATATGGCCTGGCAAGATTGGTCAGCAGAGTAGTCGGTTCGAAGTTTTCCTTGAGGAAGGACATTTGTTATTTCTTGTCTCCCGCTTATTTCTTATGGAAGAAGTAGTTTAGCTGGGATATTGGATTCTTGGACGTTTTTAGAGGTAAATTGTTTGACTTGCTAGAACGCTATTTGAAGCTGTTTCATTGTAGTTGCTGCTCTGTAATGTTTTATATTATTCGCTGTTTATGACGTAAGATGGCGGTCTTACTTTGAAATCCGTATTTTCTGGTCTTTATCTACATGTAACATGCATGTATTTAACCCTTTTGTTTAATTCTTAACAGGGACCAGCACACATCACTAAGTGAGATTGGCAGGAGAGAATGGCCTTATTCCCATAGATTAGGTGAGAGATAAATTGTAATATGTCATGTATATGTAAAATGTTCATATATGAATTATATGTGTTTTTATATACTTAGTCTTGAAAGATTCATTCAGAAATGTAGGAGGAGTTGCATTCTCAAGGCTGCAATATCAAGCAGCAACAGAGACTAAGTTTCAAGGGACAAAAATCTTTCAAAAATTAATGAACCTAAAAAGGGCCACTTCATGCACATCTACCCATTATAGTCATGACATTGACCAAGTTTTGAAAAGATTTATTCAGAAATGTAGGAGGAGTTGCGTTCTCAAGGATGCAATATCAATCAGCTACAAAGACTCCTTTGCAAGGGACACAAATCTTGTAAAAATCAATAAACCGGAAAATTGCCACTTCATGCACATCTACCCATTGTAGTAATGATACTGACCAAGTTTTGAAAAGATTCATTCAGAAATGTAGGAGGAGTTGCGTTCACAAGGCTGCAATATCAATCAGCTACAGAGACTAAGTTTCAAGGGACACAAATCTTGTAAAAATCAATAACGGAAAATGCCACTTCATGCACATCTACCCATTATAGTTATGAAATTTACCAAGTTTTGAAAAGATTCATTCAGAAACATAGGAGGAGTTGCGTTCACAAGATATGCAATATACGACCGCCTCCAGCAGCGTATAATAAACAGGACCCACACGTGGAAATCCTTGTGCATAAGGTCTAAAATATGGCCATAATAATCAGAAAATGATTGCTAGCCATTACAATAAAAGGGAAAGAAAAAAAAAATCATTTTTTTTTTTTTGGGGGGGGGGGGGGGGGTTAAAACCATAGAATGACAGTATAGGTCCATGGGCTAATCATAGGTTAAAAAAGAAATTAATTCTGTGCATTGATTTGAGAGGAAAATAAATTTTATTAGTATGATAGAATGAAAAAAGGAGTAATATGCCATTTATTGTATAAATAACTTCACAGCATCAGCATAACACTGTATTTTTATTTTACTAATGTGTCTACAGAGTAGTTTGAATGTTTGTACCTTTAGGCTTGGTTTAAAGTTAACAAATCTTAAACAACACTGCTGGTTTAGCTAAATCCTTCTTTCCATGTCTAGGTTACAGCCCAGATGAGCAAAGGGCCTTTGACATCTATGTGTGACCTTTGACCTGCAGACCTTACTCTTGCAAGTACTCTGTCTCATTAATGTTAACATAAGTGCCAAGTTACTTAAAAATCCTCCTATTTATGACTAAGTTACAGCCCAGACAAGCAAATCCTACTCCATGACCATTAACCTCTAGGTGTGACCTTGACCTTTGAGCAAGGGATGAAACTCTTGTGCCTAACTCTACATCTAACTGAGGTTAACATAACTGTTGGGTTATTTGAAAATCCTGTGATCCATGTCTAAGTTACAGCACAGAAAGGAAAATCCAAATCCATGACCTTTGACCTCTAGGTGTGACATCGGCCTTTGAGCTAGGGACCAAAATCTTCTGCAAGACACTAGCCTAATTGAGGTTAACATAACTGCGAAGTTTGAAAATGCTGCAATCCATGTCTAAGATACAGCCCGGACAAGCAAATCCAACTCTATGACCTTTGACCTCTATCTATGGCCTTGAACTTTGAGTTACAAATCTGGTTTTTGTGTGAGACACATTGTCTCACTTTGCTTGAAATTTATGGCAAAGTAACAACATGGACAAGCAAAAATGAACCTATTTTTTAACTTTGACCTCAAGGTATGAACTATGATTCTGGTTCTTGTGCCCGATACATCATCTCACTTAGCTTCATTTTATTCTAGAATCCCTCCATCCATGGCAAAGAAACAGCCCAGACAAATTAACATAAACTTGGTTTTGACCTTGGACCTCAAAGTATGATCTTGACGTTCCAGCTAAACACACGATTCTTGCACCCAACACAACGTCTCATCATAGTGAAGATTTGTGCCAAGTTATTTTTAAATCTCCCCCAATAATGACAAAGTAATGGTCCAGACAAGCTGTTTTAGACCATTTTTTACATTTGACCTCCAAGTGTAACCTTGACCTTTAAGCTAAGCACACTGCTCTTGCGTGTGGCACAGTGTCTCATCATGGTGAACATTATTTTGTCGTCCAAGAAGTTTTACCCCCCCACCCCCCAATCATTTATGATGGAGTAATGGTCCAGACAAGCTGGTTTAGACAATTTTTTTATGTCTGACCTCTAAGTGTGACCTTGACCTTTGAGCTAAACAACCTGTTCTTGAGTTCGACACAGTGTCTCATCATGGTGAACATTTGTGCCAAGTAATTTATTAAATTCCCCCAAAAATGAAAGAGTAATGGTCCGGACAAGCTGTTTTAGACCTATTTTTTACATTTGTCCTCTATGTGTGACCTTGACTTTTGAGCTAAACACATAGTTCTTATAGTGACACAGCGTCTCATCATGGCAAACATTTGTACCAAGTAAATACCCCCAATAATGACAGAGTAATGGTCCGGCAAGCATAATCCGCTGACTGACGCACGCACGAATATACACTGTACCGCCATTGTGGCGGCTATGACAAAACAAGAGGGCCATATGGACCTAGATCGCTCACTAGAGTACATCAGCTTATTTATAACGATTCAAGTGACTTGATTTTACTTGGTTACTTCCAGCAGCAACCAGATTCAAGTTTCAGATAAAAAGAATTCTTAGGTTAGTCTGGAGGCCTCAGTTTTCAAGGTATTGAAAATGCTTACGCAATTATAGTATGAAACCTTGAGGTAATCATTGGTGCAAAACAAGAATTAATTCTTATCATTTAAGTTCCAGAAGAGAAGAATTTTAAAAGTTTCTATATAGTGTATAAGAAAACTACCTGACCCCCTAGGGGCCTCATTTTTCAAGGAATCGACTTTATTTTAGCAATTATGGTAGATAGTCATGAGGTGACCATTTAAGCCAAATGAAATTAAATTCTGACTATTGGTTTCACAGAAGAATTTTGATATTTTCTAGATAGAGTATATGAGGAAACTAGCTGACCCCCTACGGGTCTCATTAGTCAAGGGATGAATTTTATTTTAGCAATTATGATAGACAGTCATGAGGTGAATATTTCTGAAACTTTCTAAATACAGCATATAAGGAAAGAAGTTGACCCCCTAGGGGCCTCATTTTTTTAAAGATCAACTTCATTTTTGCGATTATGGTAGACAGTCATAAGGTGACCATTTGTGCCGAAGGAAACAAGGCTTTGTCAGTAAAGCAAGCTATACTTTCAAGAGTCCCCACCGGTAAAACAGATTGAAACAAGAAAATAATGTAAATGGATTATTATCTTCGAACTGCACTGACCTTTCATGTGTGCATATGGCTGATGCGCGCAACACACTCTTGTGTTATGACAAACAGATCCGTAAAGATGCATAACAAGAGCACCGCATGCGGGTGCCAACGCTCGTCTGTTTTTGCCAACATTACATATTTTTGTAAAACATTTAAAAATGTTGACCTTGAAAATCAAAACTAAAACTGTAAGCCATTAAATGCAAAGTTGAAGTACCATACCCTTTAAATTTGACCTTTGACCTTGAAGGATGACCTTGACCTATGCATGGAACAGAATGTATACAACACAAAAATGTAAAATATGTAAATACTAATCCATTGAGTTTTTGATAATCAACACATAACTGTAAAATTTAAAGACATAAAAAAAAAGCTCTTTTTTATCTGCCTAAAGATCATGACCAAAATCACACCTGCACTGGTTCATATGATGACAAACCAGTATACAAAGTTTTTTAAAAACAATTATTGAAATATGACAACAAAATATCTATTTAAAACTTGTCCAGTGTTAATGCAATATAAGTTTGAAGGTCAAGGTCGATAGATAAAATATTGAGGTATATCTGAATAACCCTTGTCAAGATGAATATGTATACCAAATATAAAAAATGTATGTCAAATAGTAAAAATTTAAGACCAACATTAAAGTTTTTTGCTAAACATTTCAAAATAGGTCAAAGTTCAAAGGTCAAGGTCAAAAGTCCAAAAGTGTAACATTGAAGGAAAGGTCTTGCCACAAGGAATTCACATGTGAAATATCAGTGCCCTATTGGTAATGGTTCTGAAATGATAGGCATTTTAGTTTTAAAAAGTTACACCAGAATAGGTCTAAGGTCAAAGTCGATTGATGAAATATTGAGGTTTACCTGAATAGCCCTTGTCACGATGAATATGCATAACAAAAATAAAAGATGTATGTCAAGTAGTAAAGAAATTACAGGCAATGTTAAAGTTTTTAGTTACATATTTCAAAAATAGGTCAAAGTTCAAAGGTCAAGGTCAAGTCTTAAAGTGTAACCTTGATGGAAAGGTCTTGCTTCAAGGAATTCATATGTGAAATATCATTGCCCTGTTGGCAACAGTTCTGAAATGACAGGTATTTTAGTTTTCAAAAGTTACAGCAAAAATAGGTCAAAGGTCAAGGTCGAGAGATGAAATGCTGAGGTATATCTGAATTGCCCTCGTCAAGATGAATATGCATACCAAAAATGAATATTGTATATCAAATAGTAAAGAAATTACGGCCAACATTTAAGGTTTTTGTTAAAAATTTCTAGAATATGTCAAAGTTCAAAGGTCAAGGTCAAAAGTCAAGTTCAAAGGTCAAGGTCAAAAGTCAAAAAAAGTAACACTGATGGAAAAGTTTTGCTATAAGGAATTCACATGTGAAATATCAGTGCCCTGTTGACAACGGTTTTGAAATGACAGGAATTTTTAAAGTTTTCAAAAGTTTCAGTAAAAATAAGGCCAATGGTTAAGGTCAATAGGTGAAATATTTGCATATGTCTGGATAGGTCTTGTCCAAACATAGATAGAAAGTGAAGAGCGGACATGAAAATGCAGCCTATGATTACTAAAGATGATTTTTAACAACTCTTGTGACCTTGACCTTTAAAGTGTGCATATGGTTTGTGCATGTGACACACCTTTGTGTCATAGCAAACACTTCTGTAAAGTTTTATGAAAATCCAAACATTGATATGAAAGTGACAGAAAGATGCCTATGAATTGCAAAGACAATTTCTAACAACTCCAGTCACCTTGACCTTTCAAGTGTGTATATGTTTATTGCAAAACATATCTTCATGTAATGACAAACAATTTTGTAAAGTCTAATGAAAATCTATCCATAGATATGGAATTTACAGAGTGGACAAGTCGGTTTAGCTTATAAAAGTTATTGAAGTTATAGAGCAGACACGAGGATGTAGTCAATAAATACCAAAGAGAATTTCTAACAACTCCAGTGACCTTGACCTTTCAAGGAAGCATATTGTAGATGTGCGCGACACACTTTTGTATTATGATAAACACTTTTGTAAAGTTTTATGAAAATCCATCCATTAATATGGAAGTTATAAAGCAGATACAAAGATGTAGCCTATAAATGCCAAAGACAATTTCTAACGACTCCAGTGACCTGGACCTTTCAAGGATGAATATGGTTGATGGAAGTGACATACCCTTGGGTTATGAGGAATATTTCTGTGAAGTTTTATTGAAATCTATCCATAAATGTCCAAATTATGGAGCAGACATGAGAGTGGGATGGACGGGCAGACGGTCAGAAGGACGCGTGCAAACCTTTAGTCCCCAACTGGTGGGGACTAATGAAAATCTGACCACTGGTTTCAGAGGAGAAGATTTATTGAAGTTTTTAAAGTAAAATATTGTTGGTTGCAATGGTAACCAGAGTTCTGCATGGATCATGTTTATTATAGCAACTTTTGTGGATGATCCATGCCAAGTTTCATCAATTTCTACTAGGTGGTTTCAGAGGAATGTCATTAAAGCAAACTGTTGATGACAGACGCACAAGGATGGATGCAGGATGATCCTAATAGCTCACCTTGAGCACTTTTTGCTCTGGTGAGTTAAAAATAACGGGAGGTAATCAATATTTTATAAATGGATTTAAAAATAGAGTATTAATTTTATGGAAACTGGCCAACACCTTGGGAGTCTCTTTTTTCAACTTCATTTTAGTAAATATGGTAGATAAATATTAGGTGACCATTTGTGCTAAATGAAATTAAAATTCTGACCATTGGTTTCAGGAAGGATGACTTCTGAGATTTTCTATACAGAGTACACCACAGCCCCATTACAACCCTCCTGGGAATAACGCTATTCTCGGTTTAACGTAGGGTCTCAATGGATCCCGTAATTTTCATATAAAAATGTTTATTTTTTGTATATTTTTCATATTATCTTCCCATTTTGTCCGCCTTTTTTTTTTTACAAACAGCAATTTTTCCACTTATTACCTTTTGTGTTTTCCCACATCCGCTGCAGGCTATGACCAGCCACTCCAAACTCAATTCACCTTATAATGAGTGCATGAGCAATGGCAAACTGTTACAAATCAAAACATCTTTGATTCCATGATAGTTCACTAATCTGTGAACTCAATTTGCTCGAGGGACAAACACATGCCCAGACAGACAGTGCCCAGACAGACAGTTTAACAAATAAGATGCCATTATCATTCACTCTTCCGTCGATTCCATTTGCCCAAGGGGCAAACACAAACCAAGTAACCGTATAAGTATCAGGCAGTGGTTAATTGGAATTAGTGTTTGTTCTTAATACCATTAGTAAGTAGCGTTAGCAAACTTGTCACCTCCATAAAGGTGTTATTGTTTTATTTTCTCACAACTCGAGGCAATTCCATTTTCTTTGATTAACTACACAGGAATATTTTCTTCTGAGTCAATGATTCATTAAAACTGCATTACTCTGACAATAAAATTGGAAAATGATAGGGAAATCGCCAAAGCCATAATTAAAAACGATGAAACAATAATGGTGTAACGCTTACAGCAACCCACGCTAAGGGAGATAATGCATGAAGGAACAATTTGTAAATAATGCAAATTATATTACCACTGTTCGAAAAACTGTCAGTAAATTTTTATTAATGTTCTTAAAAAAAGAAAAAGGTAAATTTGGCTAATAAAAAACAAATTAAATGCCGAAAACTACGCTAAGAATATAGCTAAATTAATTTCATGGTAAAGTGTTTCTAATGTCGTCACTTACTGTCTGCAGTTTAAAAACGAAACTAACTTTCAGATTACTGAATTATAAAGACACAAGGTAAATAAAAAAGACTTTGTGCTCTGGTGAGCTAAAGATAGTGTGCCTTATAATGTGGAAATGGCATTCTGAGTAACTCAGTGTACACTTATTTAAAACTAGAACTGTCGCCTAGGGGCTGACTGATACCTGGCACCTTTGATTTTTGTGAGAAAGCCATGAAAACAGGTAGGTGAGACTTTATAAGATTTGATTGATATTTTAGAGTTTAACCCAGTTTCCAACTTCTGTGGTCATATCACAGCAGTCAGTGCATCTACCCATCTACCCATGTTGCTCACACAGCATTCTTCCTATGCCACTGACTGCTTTCACACGTTTCAGAGAGGATAAGCGAATTTTCCTCATCACAAAGGAGTTTGGCCCAACCGTTATCAAACCCACAGCACCCAATCACTGGTCAAATATGCTACCAACTGAGCTACCCAGCCAGACCCAAACATATCAAAAAAGGTCTTGAACTCAAAGTTCAAATAACTTACTGTTATGGCAATATTATTATATAAATTATGAAGTTTCATGGCAGCAGGTCAAGAAATGCATATCTTTGAGCAAAAGTGTCAAAATACATTTAAAACCTGTTCTCTACCTTGCGTGGATTTATTGTTAACTTGTAAATGTGTAATCTGTATCAGGTTGTGATATATCCCTTTTTGGAGATAACTGTAAGGATGTTTTCAAGTCACATTTTATCCATGAAATGGTAGCTTACCTGTGTATGTATCCATACTGCTGAACTGCTTATTCAAATATTACAATGTCAAATGTCATCCAGTAGTTCTGAAGCAGTACCTGGCAATGTACATGAGCTACCAAAACAGTCAAAGGGGCATAAATTTCCAAAAAGGGGAGATAACCCAACCTAATATAGATTAAGCAAATCTACAATGGGTAACAATTCACTGAAATACATCCAGTAGGTACGGAGGAGTATCAGGCATATCGCTATAAAAGTAGCTGTCAATGGTACATAAGCTATCAAACGGTCAAAAG
>CM037786.1:1161061-1184243 GCA_021229015.1 Solen grandis
GGGGGAAAAAATGCACGGAGGCATGGGTAGAACCACCGCCCCGGTAAAACCCACGGAATCATTCTGATTAGCTTGCATCAATTGTCAACAATTGCCTTAAAAACTATATGTACTTGGTAGATAGCATAATTAATTTTCTGCTCCAAAATCAAAATTTCATGAGGCATAAATGTTATCTATAGCCATTTACCAATATTCCTGAAATAAAGTAAATCTCTCGAAAATGTGTGGCCATAGTAGGGAAAACTAGTTTCCTTAATTACTCTAGAAGATAGCAAATTTCTTTTATAAAACCCATGGCCAGAAAAATTGATTTCATATTGCACAAATGGTCACAATGGCTCTGCAACATGATTGCTAAAATTTAGTTAATCTCTTTAAAAATAAAGCCAAAATGGTCAGCTATATAGAAAAAAAACTTTCCCACTGAACAAATGGTTAAAATATGATTTCATTGGGCACAAATTGTCACCTCATAATTTTCTTCCTTAATTTCTTAAATGAAATTGATCTCTTGAAAAATGAGACCTGCAAGCTTGCTTACATATTATCTTTATCAACACTTAAAAATCTGAAATTTGAATTTGGTTGATCCTGAAGGTAACCAGGTAATTCATGTGTCATCATTGTTTTAATTTGGCTTATAGTATTTATGGCCACACTGCCCCCCCCCCCCCCCCCCCACCACCTTTTTTGTCAAATTGTGTGCTTGTCATTCAAGAGAGAGGGGGAAAACTGTCAAGGCCATCTTGTTCAAGAGAGCTACATCTTTGAATTTTATCACCACCATGTTTCATTGTACTAAATGAAATTATAGAATTGAAATGAGTAATAAATCTTAATGAAACATTTCTTTCATTGCTTGTCTGTTGCTTGTTTTTCCTAGCCATTCCCACTGCAAAAGTTTTGGTTCTGTTATTTTTTTTATTGGAAAAAAATTCTGAAAATTATTTCATAGCATTCACTATTCTATTTTTATGCCCTCCCAACTGTGTTGGATAGCTAACAAATTTTCAGTCTGCATTTGTCCGTAACACCTCAGGTTTATCTTTGTGTTCAGGCCTTTTTTTTCCAGTATTATTGAATGTACTTTACTATATAAACTATTCAATACCGATATTTATACAATTTTTGGTCTAATAAATTTTCTGCATCAGGTTTACATAATTATACCTTTGCATTTAAGCTTTTTTTTTCTATGAAGATGACTTTACATCTTCATGAAACTTGATACAAATGTACAAGATATAAACTTGCAAGCAAATATTTGGTACTGACAAACGTTTGCCAGTGAGACATAAGTGTTATCATCACAAATTACAATGGAGCACAAAAATGAGTTATTATGATCACCCTGTATCCGTTATCTGCTGTCAATAATTTGCTTCTAAAGACAACTATTCTGAAACCACTAGGTAGAAATTGATGAGAAATTAGCATGACTAATCCATGTGCGCCTTAGATAAACCTGATCCATTAAGAACTCTGGTTACCATTGCAACTAACAGAAATTTATTTTTAAAAAGTTCTCCTTTGAAACCATTTCTTAGAATTTAATTTAAATTGACACAGATGGTCACCACAAAGCCCTCTACCATTATTGCTAAAATGAAGCCCCTATATATTGGGGTCGCCAGGTTTCTGGAACTCTATGTAGAAAGTCTCAAAATTATTCTTTAATGAAACCAATGGTCAGAATTCAATTTAATTTGGTACAAATTAAAGTTCCACAAAAGCCCAGTGATTTTATTTACTGTTTGGATTCGTCTGAACAGAAATAGTTGTATCATGTCCAAGTGCCTAACCAAAGGATAGTGACCATGGGTTACACATGAATAAATCGGACATACTGGCACTTGGCTGCAAAGCTGGTGGTTGTGGGACCGATCCCCATTGGGGGCGGCAACAGTCTCTGCAATGAACAGCTTAAAAATTCTTTGTGATGGTCATTCATCTTCCACTGTTATTTGGGTTTAACGTCCCACCAACAGTATTTCAGTCATTTGGAGACGATGTCTACTTGATGTCACACTGCAGTACCACGCCGTAAACATGTGGCATGATACCACACCCAGTCAAATTATCCTGAACCCGGGCCAACCAATCCTGGAACTACCTTATATGCTGGGAGCCAAGCAAGGGAACTATACCAGTACCATTTTATACGACTTTGGTATGTCGAGGCCGGGGATCGAACCCACGACCTCCCGCTACCGACGTGGACGCCTAACCATTCGACCACCGGGTCAGTTTCATTTTCCACTTCTTAGTGTCTAATGTAGCTGTCACATAGTGCCAGGTAAGCCTACAGTGTGTCACCAAGTGGTTTTTGTGCAGACGGTGGAACACGGCGGGTCGTTGAGCGATCAGTGAACATGGTTAGACCCAGCGAAAGTTTTGAACATGTTCAAACTTTCGCCATGTGGGTACAAGCAGCACACAACCGGTATGAGGACGGAATAAGGACGATGGGCCGGTACGAGGCCGTTATGGAACCGTTCATTGGACAGTGTCAATGTGTTAACCGTGTTCATACTAGCCTCATACCGGGCATTCACCGTTTTCTCAACGTTGACTCACCACTTCATACCAACTACATACCGGCTACCTACCGGCCTCTTACCGATCTTATAATGTTTAACCGGTCTCTTAAGACCTAATAACGCCCTGTTACCGTTCCACCACCGTCTTCATAACGTCTCCCATACCGGCTGGTGTTTTCATTTCGCCCGTTTTATAAAATGTGCAAAAACACTGTGAACTCATCGTGTATAAAAAACGATATATTTGAAATACGAAATTTAAAAATAATCTACATGCAACCAATAATAATAACATAGGGACATTAATATACTGAAACTTATCCCCCAAGTTGGCCTAATCATACAATTTTCTAGGTGACTGAAATTGCCTCGATTGGGTAAATGCTCTGGTAAGTAGTGAAAATCCCCTTGTGAGCCCTTTAACTGAAAAAAGGTTAGCTAAATGACAAGTCACCCAAGCCGACACTTGCTGTGAGAGCATACGCTGTAACACTCATCTCTGCTATCACCTTAGCAACGTCATTGTGTCTGGCCTAATCTGGATCAGTCAAACGCTTGGTCAATTAATGCACTGACAGCGATTAGTATAAATTTAAGTCGTATTTATTGTGCATATTATAGTAAAATTAATAAACGAGGATCAAATCAAACTCGGTGTTATATACACTTTTGAACTACGACAAAAAAAAAAAAAAATCTAACATCTATTTTATGGACAGCTTAGTGCTCTCTCTCTCTCTCTCTTTCTCAGATTATAAGGTGAACATAAATATATGTATCTAAATAGAAAGAAATCATATTAAAACACAAATGGACAACAACAGACATTTCAATGTTAATAAGTTTAATAGAATGTAACCAATTTATGCTTATTTAATACAGCCCAAAAATGTAATGTAATACTGTATTGTGCAGAGAAAATTAATAACCTTCTCAGTCACTTTCATTTAATATCTATTTTTTTTCATTATATTTATTTTTTTAATTTTTACTTGATGCGGTTTAATATAGCCAAAAAGTCGCCCAGCTGTACTAGAACTCACAAACCCAGCTTTGCAGCAGTGCCATAAAATTCATATTAATAGCAAAATATATCATACAGGAAAAATATTTTCACGGATCTAGATATATTGGTTTAGAGGGCTGAGAGTTCGAGCCCCGGTACCATCTCATGATGTTGTTTGCGAGAAATCTTTACGGGGGATGTGAGTCTAGTACTTGTCCTTCCCAAGAACGATGATTAGACTAACTGCCCGCCTTGGTCAAGAATCTTGTCAAAACAGAATCATTGAAGTTGATTTTAGGGACAAAAAGCATAAAAATGAAAAAGAAATACGCAGATGTAAATATTTCGACCTCAAGCAATACAACTAAATAGCCAAAGGCTTAAAGATTTCAATATATAAATCATATGCATGTATCTAACTATAAAAAAAAGCTACCGTATTTCCCCAGATACCCCTCAGAATGCATCTCCGTCAGTCATCCTATAATCATTTTTTCGGGGGAGCATGCCCGCCAAAGGCTCAAATATCAAGATATAAATCATATATCTAACTATAAAAAAGCTACATTTTCCCCCAGATACCCCCCCCCCCCCTCGGAATGCATCTCCGTCATCCTAAAATCATTTTTTCCGGGGAGCATGCGCCCAAGACTTAGATTTCAATATATAAATTATATATCTAACTATAAACCATATAAAAACTACCATGTTTCACCCAGATACCTCTCAGAATGCATCTCCGTCATCCAAGAATCTTTCTCTTTTTTTTCCGGGGGAGCATGCCTGCCCAAGGCTAAGAGTTCAAGATATAAATCATATATCTAACTATAAAAAAGCTACCATATCCCCCACACACACCACCCCTGGATACCCCTCGAAATGCACTCTCCGTCATCCTAGAAAACTTTTTTTTCGGGGGGGGGGGGGGAGCATTCCGGACTCCCTAGCACTGACATCACAATCTACACCACTTTAATAATGTTCACGGTTCGAGTTAATTTCGAAAGAAAATGATGAAAAAAGTCTTGTTTCCAGCAATAAAAAAGGTAAAAAACTTTAGTAATGTTTTAAAAACATGAATGTATGAAAAAAAAACAAAAAAAACTGTACATACAGATTTCACACCATGATTTGAAATTTAGGCTGACTTTGTACTTACAATAATATGATCGTAGTGAAGTCGGATGGGTAACGCATTGAGGCAAATATTGCATCATTATTCAATAAAAGATATCATAAGATCTATATAAAAATTAAACTGACATTTTCACATTTATATATCATAAAAGATCTTATAACCGTGATTAAAAAAAGTTAATGAAATTGAATGGTCTTGGGGATTGTAAAGAAGTGTTTGTAATTAAATCAAACAATATTTCATGCAAAAGGATTAAATTTGATAAAGCAAATTTAATTAATGTTTTTAATCTGAGTCTTATCAAGCAATTTAACATGAAAAAGGTATAGTAAAATATCCTGTCATTTTGGAATACGTAAAATGCTTAGTAACTCTATGTACGTATGTCAATTTATTTAGGCTTTATATAGAATATGAACACTTTTCCATGGAACAGAAGAAATCTTAATTGGCATTTGGTATTTTCTGAAAAATATTAGAATTTAGAAATTTTTTATCCTCCATACTGTTTGAACACCTCAGTCTTGTCCTACCATGCCCTTTTCATGTCTAGGGGAATAATTATAATAAAACAAAGAATAACGATAGCATGTTCTTTTGTTATATTATACAATATAGTGTAATAATTAAGTTATCAAGCAATTTTAGGAACAACTGAAAATGGAATATTAGCTGTTTTTTTGCACTGTTATAGCAGCAAACACCATCTACACGAGGTATGGTAATAATGAATAACAACCCCACATAACAGACACACAAATCATTACCTACCGACCCTATATTTTTTTTGCCATGTCACCAGAAACACAACATTTTTTTTGGCCTTATCAGACCTAGAAAATTTAATGATTCTATCTGTCAGCTTTGCTTTCAATTATGCAAATTCCAATGTCTACTAATGTATAGTTTGCAGACCTGAAAAATGGTAAGAGATTTTTCCGGTAGTCTGGGGGCATGCTATCTGATTTTTTCTAAGATGATGGAAATACATTCTAAAGGGTATCTGGGAAAAATATCTTTTTGACCATATTAAAGACAGTTTTGGTTTATATTTTAATAAATCGTTTTAAATTTGCTTTCATTTGATTGAATTATGTCAATCTTATAAACTGTCAGAGAGAGAGAGAGAGAGAGGGGGGAGAGATAATTATAAAGCCGTCCATAAAAAAAGATGTCAATATTATTCCCTGTTACGACCGTGATTACGCTGTTCAAATCGGGTACGTAACATTGGGTTTCAATCGATCCTTGTCTATTAAATTCACTATAAGAGGCCAGTTAAATTAATATTCAGCACATTAATTAACGTCCGTGATATTCAGTACGCTCAGGAGAACTAAAATCGGATCAAAGCATACAAGGTGATATTGCCAAGGTGACAGCGGTTTCTCTATCCGCCGGTGTCACGGAAACAGCGGGTGGCAAACTTTATTTCCATAACGAGCTAACAATAGAAAATAGGGATTTCCCCCACGGAACACAAAAATAACCAAATCATGGCATTTTCATTCACCAAATAGATTGCATGATCAGGCACCAGCTCCCTCTGAATCAAAATGCTCAAGGCACTGAGAGAGTATCATGAAACAAAAGAGCGATTTCTGCTGACTTTCTAATAAAGTTTTATGACATGTGTTGTTTCGATTTCATGTAAATCCTGCTGAATGTCGAGCGCTTTAATTAGGGGGACGGGAAGACCATTTTTGCCTACTGCAAATTATGGTAATTTCGAATGGCCGATATCTGCCTATTAGGTCAGAAATCAGGAAATGTTAAATACAAAAAAGGAAAATTTTTACTATAATTTCTCGACCAATTTTTCATGACAAACCCGCCGGCAGTCTCTCAGTGCGTTGTGCACATTTACTTGTTTCATTACAATCCTGAGTATAGTCCATTCATAAAATGCATACATAAGGAGTTCTAACCCGATTTAAACACTCGCATTGCATTGAACACAAGTGCTGATTTTTGTATGACTGGCGGCTATGGCCAATCATAAATCCATATTTTACATTGTTTTCACTCTTGCTTTGTAATTTTTTAAACAATCTTCATCAAACTTGTACAAATATGCCTGGACAATAGGAAACACAAGTTTTGCTGCCCCGACCGAGGCTGATGATATGGAATTGCTCTCCCTTCAATGTCAGGACTGCGGGTCATGATAAACATATGTCAAAACTAACGCATATAAATGGCGTTTTAAATATTACTAGGGCCTCCGTGGCCGAGAGGGAAAGTCGTTTGACTTTAACACCACTCAGCCCCTCACCGCCTGGGTTCGAATCCCGAGGGTAATGCTGAATTTCTGTTGAGAAGCTTTACGTAAAACCACGGAACCACCGAAAGCCAGCGGTAGTTCGGTGGTTCTACCCGGATGCCTCCGTGAAAATACTGTCGAAGCGACAGTAAACTAACTTTTCAAAGTGTGCGGTCTTTAGCGTTTAATGAGAGCAAGATATCCGCTTACGTGCAAAATGATATATATGTGAATATGAAAAGCCTGGGTACCAAAGAGTGTCATACCGACTACTCGCAATTTCAACGGGAAAGAGTTTTCATGAATTAGAGGGTTTTATTCAGCCTTGCGGGATTGCATCTTTCATGAAAATGGACTTAATCCTCCCACGAGTAAAGGGTGTATGCCAAAAGCTTTATTCGGGACCGAATGCTTATATAATTTAACTAATGCGAGTTACTTTAGTTTAGGTGCCCATAGACTTTGCATGAAAACGATGCAACATTTATCCATCCGCACTCATACTCACAAAAGCTGGATTACCTTAAGTGCAGAAACTCATCCTACTTGGACAAATGCTTTGGCCTTAAATAAAAATTGTGCCGTTAAACAATATTCTTAATGCGACTAGCCTCTTACAAACTACAAATAAATGAAAATGGGTTCATGTCAGATTTACACAAAATCTTAGATAAATTAAAACTAGCCAGTATATTAGATAAATTTATAATTCTTTGAGTATTCCAAAAATAAATAATAAAAAAATGTGGAAAGAAATTTTTCAATACAAGTATATGACACTGGTACATATCTGCATGGGAAAAAGAAATAAATGCCTACAAATTTTGATCGTTTCCGCTCCGTACATTCCACTTCCATTTACAGCGTAGGTCGTATGCATCAAATTGTCCACTTTTAATTCAATGAAAATTTCAATTATTAACTGATTTCGTACTTATATAGGTTCATGAAAATTGCCCAAGATGTACAGTTAGGGTTACTGGCAAATGGTTGATGACCACGTTTGCTGGGACTGCTCCGTCAGATAGAATGTAGGTGTCGACTTATGTTTAAAATACAAAAAATTTGGTGAACGGGGTAAATGCAAATGCAAATTCTAGAAAGAACAGCATTTGTAAATTTATACGTTGCTAGGCGTACCTTGTCCATGTCTTCCAGACATTCTCCAAGTTAGATATAATAATTTTTTAGGTTATATTTCATCACTGCCATGAGATTGTCCTGGAGTTTAAAACCCAACTAGAACCGCAAGCGGTATCTCGGTTTCGCTTTTAACCTAATCAAACATGAACACTTTATTTCAACTCACCCACAATTTCAATATGAAAAAGAACGAAAAGGTATTTGAAGACCTACACTCATTTGCACAGTTTTTTTTTTTTTTTTTTTTTTTTTTTTTGCAATGTAGACATTCAAACTCTTCTAACGCAAAATTTCCCATACCCTGTCCCTTGAAATCCACACTTTTCGTGGTGCTGTCAACAAGGAACAAAATGCTGAAAACCGCATTTCAATCAGACTTTGACATTTTGAGTTATAAGAAAAAGAGTGATTTTAAGCAAAACGCCCTTAGCGCAAATTAGAAACAAAATTGCAAAAACAGCAAATAGTTCAAACAAGTATAAGTCGCACTAGTCAAACTTTTTATTCTTATGTATCAGAATTTGAAGCATAAAACCTGATTTACAATTATTCCAAAAAAGGATAAAATTTGGACTGCCGAGAATGACCAAATCAAGTCCGATCTTCAAAACTAAACATCACTGGAAGAGCTCTTTAAGAACAAAATTTTTGTTCAATACTCTCAATAAATATTTTTAGTTTTGGAGCAAATTTTGTGCCCGAATAAAAACACAATAATCGTAATATGACCTTGACCTTTTCAATTCTTTTTTATTTTTTGAATTGTGAGCCTTTCAAACAAAACTATACATATGTGTAAAAATTTTCATGAAGAATGAACAGAAAATAAAGTCAGGAGCGACAAAAACATGTTTTTAAAATTTTTAAATTTTTCCTAAATTTAGTGAAGTTTAACCGTTTCTAGAGGACAAACAGCAAATAGTTCAATCAAGTATACTAGTGGCACAATTTCAACTTTTTATCTTATGTATCAGAATTTGAAGCATAAAACCTGATTTACAATTATTCCAAAAAAGGATCAAACTTTGGACTCCCGTACAATGACCAAATCAAGTCCGATCTTCAAAACTAAACATCAGGGGAAAGATCTCTTTAAGAACTAAAAATTTTGTTCATATATTCTCAATGAAGTATTTTTAGTTTTGGAGCTATTTGTCAGAAGAATGAACAGAAAATAAAGTCAGGGCGACAAAAAAAACATGTTTTTGAAATTTTAATTTTTCCTAAAATTTAGTGAAGTTTGACTTTTTTAGAGGACAAACCACGCATTTCTTAAATTCGCCACCCCCATATTTTGTGCGTATATGTCTTGCAAATCATTTGCAGCAAATCAAAAATTCTTCTATTGATTTCTAACAAAAATGGATAGGTTTTTCGTAGACCTACCCTCAGCTGCACAGTTTTTTACGAGATTCGAACTTTCAACCTTCCGTAATAGCTCGAAAAGTTTCAGCCCCTCATACCTAGCAACTATCATATTTTAATAGGCTATCAACATGGAACATAATTCAGTTAACCGCATTTGGATCAGGCTTCAACTTTTTTAATATGAAACAGAACGAAAAGGTTTTTGAAGACCTGATCTCATTTGCACAGTGTTTTTTTTCCAATGTTAGAACATTCAAATCTTCTAGCGCAAATATTTTTCCATTCCCTGTCCCCTTTAAATCCATCACATTCTAATCAACCTAAATCATCTTGAACACTTTATTTCAACTCAGCAACAAATTTTTAATATGAAACAGAACGAAAAAGGGTTTTTTAAGACTACTCTCATTTGCACAGTTTTTTTTTTTTTGTTTGTTTTTTTTTGTGCAATGTTAGAACATTCAACTCTTCTAGCGCAAATATTTTCCATACCCTGTCCCTTGAAATCCATCACATTTTGTGGTGCTGTCAACAAGGAACAAAATGCTGTAACCCCATTTCAATCAGACTTTAACATTTTGAGTTATAAGCAAAAGAGTGAATTTTAAGTAAACGCCCTCTAGCGGCAAAAAGAGAAAGAAAATTGCAAAAACAGCAATAGTTCAAACAAGTATATAAGTCGCACTAGTCGAACATTCTTTTTTTTATATATCACAAATTGAAGCATAAAAACTGATTAACAATTATTCCAAAAAAGGATCAAACTTTGGGCGCCATAAAATAAACAAAAAAGTCCGATCTTCAAAAACTAAACATCACTGGAAAAGCTCTCAAGAACCAAAACCTTTTTTTACTCTTAATGAATATTTTTTTGATTTGGAGCACTTTGTGGCCGAAAAAAACACAATTATCGTAATATGAAAATTGATCTTTTCAATGTTTTTTTAAACTTTTTAATTGTGAAACCCTTTCAAACTTAACAAAACATAACGTGTGGAAATTTCATGACGAATAAACAAAAAAAAAAGTCAGGAGCGACAAAAAACATGTTTTTGGAATTTTTAAATTTTTTCCCAAGGTTAAATGAAGTTTGACCGTTTCTAGTGGACAAACCACATATTTCTTAAATTTGCCACCCAATTTTTTTTTGTGTGTATACGTCTTTCAAATGTTATGCCGGAGACGGAATTCTTCTATCTGATCTCTAACAAAAACGGTAGGTTTTTTGTAGACCTACCCTCATTTGCACAGTTTTTTTTTTTGTTTTTGTTTTTTTTTGCGAGGTACGAACATTCAACCTTCCGTAGCTCAAAAGCTTTTTTTCAGCCACACGGACCCCCTTATCCTATCATATGTTATTTGGCTATCAACAGGGAACAGAATGCAAAAAAACCCCATTCGAATCGGGCTTCAACTTTTGAGTTATAAGCAATAGAATTGATTTCAAGAAAAGCGCCCCCTAGCGGCAAAATGAGAAAGAAATTGATTAAAATTTTACTGTTAGGTACCTAGCAAAGCAGCAAATAGTTCAATCAGTATACTAGTCGCACAAGTCAACTTTTTTTCTTTGTATCAGAATTTGAAGCATAAAACCTGATTTACAATTATTCCAAAAAAAAGGGTCAAAATTTGGACTGCCGTAGAATGACCAAACAAGTCCGATCTTCAAAACTAAAAAATCACTGGAAAGAGCTCTTTAAGAACTAAAACTTTTGTTCATATACCTCAATGAAATATTTTTAGTTTTGGAGCTATTTGTGGCCGAAATTAAAAACACAATAATCGTAATATGACCTTGACCTTTCAATTCTTTTTTATTTTTTGAATTGTGAGGCCCTTTCAAACATTTAAAAATACATATCGTGTGAAAATTTCAAAGAAGAATGAACAGAAAATAAAGTCAGGAGCGACAAAAAAAATGTTTTGAAATTTTAATTTCACCTAAAATTAAGTGAAGTTTGACCATTTCTAGAGGACGAACCACGCATTTCCTTAATTCGCCATCCCATAATTTTTGTGTGTATACGTCTTCAAATGTTATGCCGAGACGGAATTCTTCTATCTGATCTCAAACAAAAACGGATAGGTTTTTCGTAGACCTACCCTCATTTGCACAGGTTGTTTTGTTTTTTTTTTTTTTTTTTTTGCGAGGTTCTAACATTCAACCTTTCGTAGCTCAAAAGCTTTCAGCCACACGGACCTCGAATCTATCATATGTTATTAGACTTTCAACAGGAAACAGAATGAAAAACAAACGCATTCGAATTGGACTTAACTTTTTAAGTAATAAGAAAAAGAATGATTTCAAAAAAAAGCGCCCCCTAGCGGCAAAATGAGAAAGAAATTTTTTTAAATTTTACTGTTAGGTACCTAGCAAAGCAAAATAGTTCAATCAAGTATACTAGTCGCAAAGTCAAACTTTTTATTCTTATGTATCAAAATTTTTGAAGCAATAAAACCTGATTTACAATTATTCCAAAAAAGGATCAAACTTTGGTCGGGCCGTATAATGCCCAAATCAAGTCCGACCTTCAAAAACTAAACATTACTGGAAAGAGCACTTTAGAACTAAAACTTTTGTTCATATACTTCAATGAAATATTTTAGTTTTGGAGCTATTTGTGGCCGAATAAAACACAATAATCGTAATATGACCTTGACCTTTTCAATTCTATTTTATTTTTTGAATTGTGAGGCCCTTTCAACATAACAATACATATCGTGTGAAAATTTCATGAAGAATGAACAGAAAATAAAGTCAGGAGCGACAAAAACTGTTTTTGAAATTTTAATTTTCCTAAAAATTTAGTGAAGTTTGACCTTTTCTAGAGGACAACCAGCATTTTCTACATTCGCCACCCATATATTTTTGTGCGTATATGTCTTGCAAATGTATGCAGAAAACAGAATTATTCTATCTGATGTCTAACAAAGTGGGTAGGTTTTCGTAGACCTACCCTCATTATTCCACTTTTTTCCAAGGTTTCCCGAAATTCAACCTCTCCTAGAACAATTTTTTTCCCCCGGTACTCGATGATAACTATCCATCATATTTGATTGGGCTGTCAACAAGGAACATTATGAAAAAAAACGCATCTAAATCAGGTTTCAAATTTTTGAGTTTTTACAAAACAGTGATTACATGCATTGCGCCCCCCTAGTGGCTAAATAAGAAATAAATTTGAAAAGTTTTACCATTTGGGGCACATTTTTTAGATAAGGGGACCCCATGCCCAAAATTTAATGCTGTAATTTTTTTCTCATCTGGCCGCTAGGTGGACACAAAAATGGGTGGAATTGGAAAAAATAATAAAAACTAGAATCGCAATCAGAATTGCGATATCATCGGTTTTCGCAATTCAATCACATTTTAAAAAATGAAATTGAAATGTATCATATTTGATTAGGCTTATGACAAGCAACACAACTCAAAAAAACCGTAATTGAATCAGACCTCAAATAACAGAGTTATTAGCCTCTAGTGACTTTTACAAAAGGGCCCCCTATGGGATAATTATATCAAAGGGGAATAACACAAAAAGTGCAAAAAGGTAGAGTTATGGTTCTTTTTGCACTGCACTTTGCGTCATTGAAAGGAACATACATAGAAGTTTCAAGTCATTCAAACTTATGATGACAAAGTTATGCCCCGGACAAAAAATACTATCAAAGGGGAATAACACAAAAAGTGCACAAGGAAGAGTTATGGTTCATGCGCACACACCGCGTCACTGCAAGGAAATACATATAAAATTTTCAAGTCATTCAAACTTATGGTGACAAAGTTATGCTTTGGACAAGAAATTCTATCAAAGGGAAATAACTCAAAAAGTGCACAAGGTAGAGTTAAGGTTCTTACGCACTGCACATTGCGTCATTAAAGGGAAACCCATAATATGAAGTTTCAAGTCATTCAAATTTATTGTGACAAAGTTATCCCTCCGACAAGAAATTGTATCAAAGGGGAATAACACAAAAGTGCAGAGGGTTTAGAGTTTAGGGTTTTCTTGCGCACTGCACTCCGTATCATTGCAAAGGAACATACATATGAAGTTTCAAGTCATTCAAACTTATGGTGACAAAGTTTGCCCCGGAAAAGAAATTCTATAAAAGGGGGGAATAACACAAAAAGTGCAAAAGGGTAGAGTTATGGTTATTGTGCACTGCACTTGGCGTCATTGCAAGGAACTACATAGAAGTTTCAAGTCATTCAACTTATTGTGACAAAGTTAGCTCCGGACAAGAAATTTATCAAGGGGAATAATCAAAAAGTGCACAAGGTAGAGTTATGGTTCTTGCGCCTGCCTCCGTGTCATTGAAAGGAACATACAAAGTACCCTATACTATAGTCAGGCTACACAAAAATGATATTAAGCAAATCTCCAATAGCAGCAAAACGATAAACAAATTTATTCATATTACATTTTAGTTTTTAGAAATGCAGTAAATTAGGATTTCTGCAGTTTAGTGTTTTTCTTGTCTTCACTCTGAAAGGCAAAAGGTGAAATTACAAAACTTTCCATATTCTCGTTGTGAAGAAATTTAAATATGCCGGGCAAAATAAACAAAATTTTAAAGGCGAATGAAAAAAAAGTATCGTCTTTGAATGTTTTTGTTAGCAGTACGAAACCTTTTAATGTCAGAACCATTTATCTGTCTTAAAATTGTATCTTGCCCCTAATAGGCGAAAGAATGAAAAGATGCCATATTGTCATTATTTCGCCTTTTGCTTTTTGGGTAAAAGACACAACATATGCCTGGCAAATTAACAAATTTAATAGGTGAAGGAAAGAAAGTTTATCTTTGAATGTTTCATGTCCTGGGTTATAAACACAGACACCACGATATAGCAATTTCTGTTGTAGTGTTTTCGATAACAAAAAAGTTGAAGGAACAAAATGAAAAACACTTCGGTTTTGCCATCCGGGGTTATTTTTAATCACTGAAGAATCTGCTGACTTTTAAAAACATAGAGTAAATAATTATATGAAAATGTAATACTGAAAAAATTAGTATGGAAAAGTTCAATTTATATATGATAAAAGCAAGTTCTTATGTAAGACATGCTGGAAACTGCTGACTATATGCACAAAGCGGGAAATGGTGACCTATATAGGATGAGAATCTGGAGGGAGAAAACTCAAAGCATTCAAAGACGAAACATTTTGTCCTTTCGCCTTTAAAAATGTATATTTCGCTTGACATGTTTCGTGTTGTCTTTGTCCTTGCCCGAAAGGCAAAATAAAGAACATTGTGGCATTTTCGTTATTTCGCCTTTCGGCGAAATGGCAGAAATCGCCACCACAGTCCCTGATCATATATACAAATAGAAACCGGAGGGCGAAACCATAGTGCTATCTTATTATTTCGACTTTTCCTTTTGATGCGCAAAAACACGACAACACGAAACTGTACAGTGTCGTGTCTTCCCCTTTCAGGTTTAGGGTGCGAACACAAGAACACGACAACTAAAGGGGCCAAAATGAATGGTTTCTACCTGCAAACTAACATTCAAAGGGAAAGTTTTTATTCAATTAGGGTACTTTTTTTTGCTTTGCCTGTTAAAATTTCATTATTTGCCGGGAATATTTTGTGTTATCGTGTTTTTGCACCGAAGGCAAAAGGTAAAATAACACATTATGGGAAGTTTTTGTTATTTCGCCTTTTGCCTTTTGGAATGAAGACACGAACACACGAAATGTCTAAAAAAAATCCACCATTGAAGAAAGTTCAGTCAAGTATACAAGAAGCACAAGTCGAATACTTTTCTTTATACATCACAATTTGAAGCAAAAGAAAATTGTAACCAAAAAAGATCAAATTTTTACCATATTACATCACCAAATCATGTTTTTTTGATTTGGTGCAATTTGGTGCCAATTGAAATACAATATTATAAACTTACTTCATATCTGTATCCTATCCTAGATCATGTGTATATAAGGATGTGTGTTACTGGTTGGTCAAATCACCTATAAACATGTTGTCATATATATAAACATGACAATCTTTTATAGAAAAAACCATGCCATATCTATATAATCTTTCTCCATTTAAACTTAATACTTTGTAAAAATCCGTAACACAGTTGTTTTGAATTGCTTTCATGAGTCACCCGGTACCACATTTTATTCTAAACGAACATGATACTCTGTTATTAGACTAGCATCAGTTATTGTTTATTACACTATGCTATCTATGTATCAGTGCAGTATTCGATTAATTTTTCATGGTACTTCACTGTCTCTCTCCCTGTCTGTTTCCTCTTTTTTTTTAATCTCACACTTAAATTTAGGTTGATTTAAAAGCTTACTTAGCTGATTACTGTACATCCCAAAGATGATTTTTTTTGCCTGTAATGCTAATGTTTCCAACCTATGTAAGACTTATGCAATGTTTATAATTAAAATCCCCTTTAAAATTGAAATTCTATCTTCCAAGGTGCTATATACGCGTGAATTTAGCCTGTAGTTTATCAACTTTGTTGTTATGATTACGTAAAGTGTCCTCGTTTTCAATACATACTGAATGATTTCAAAACAATGACTTTTTAATTTGAAATCCTAATTTTTTAAGTATTTTTCTCCTAATCAATTGATTACAGCATATTATAAAATATGCTGTAGTGGTGTATTGTGATTTATTGTTACATCATGGGCAGAGAGAGGGAGAGGGGGGGGGGAGGGGGGGGGGGGAAGAGAGAGAAAGTAAAACTGACGCTCTAACCACACTCATTGATTTTTTATACGTCTTGTAAAATCACAGTGGATGGTTGTTTTGTCTGTCTCCCAAAAATGAGTGATCATTTAGCTTCTCCTTAAATGACGCGTAAAGAAGTCAATGCACGAAAACCAAGTTAACCGAATAAACTGGCAGCGTTTAGTATCGTGCAGGATCGTATCGTGTATATGAACCAAACGTGTAACGTGCGCGCACCGTGTACCGTGCGTTCCCTGTCCGTGCAACGTGCGTTCCGTGTCCGTGTAACGGCGTTCCGTGTGCCGACTTGCACACAAGCCGCACTGTATATACACATAATAAAATTATTATATATGAAATTCATAAAATTCGTAAAATGTTTTGATGCGATAATTTTTTAAGGCTGAGATGGTATTCAGAAATCAAGTAACCTTACAATCATATATACACTTTTAAAAAAATTGTGTAGAAAGGTATATGCAAAGGTACACATTACTTATTGTTTGCAAAACTGACTCTAGCATAAAAAACATTAATGTTGAGATTTTCATAGCTATATTTTTCTTTATGCCCAATTAAAATCTATTGGAGAGGGCAGACAGACAGACAGATAGAGAGGTAAGGTGAGAGCAGAAACTTATAGGATTTATTCGCTTCAATAACAGTGTACTGCATTGGTGGCTAAGATAAGTCGTCTGCTTTTAAACATAACTACCAATCTCCAAAGGGTGACCTACATAAATTGATCAGCGTACTCATTCTACTTGAGATAAGACAGTCGCCTCTTTAGTTGCATATACAGGTAATCCTCGTCAGGATAAGAAGCTTTTTTTTCTCTCCAGAAAACCCTTAACTTTGTCATGTCATAGATACTACATTTCACAAACCGATTTTTTATCAAAATATTTTATTGAATTATAAGATTTTAAACTTAGGATAATCACACAAAAAAAATAACTAAAATCAAACTTTGAAAACAAATTTACAATTTTTCCAAAGAGGATAAACTTTGAACTGCCATAAAATGACCAAATCAAGCCCGATCTTCAAAAACTAAACTTTATTTGAAAGGTCTCTTCAAGACCTAAATCTTATCCGCACATGATAACAATGAAATATTTTTAGTTTTTTAGCTATTTGAGGCCCTTTAAAAATCCCAAAAATCATGATATGACCTTGACCTTTGCAATATTTTTTAATTTTTTTTTTCTGGAACATTCAGACATTAAACTACATAAAGTGTGAAAATTTCATGGAAAAGGACAAAAAATAAAAACAGGAGCAACACAAATGTGTTCAAGAAAAGTTAATTTGTCCCAAAATTTAGTAAAGTTTGACCGTTTTTAGAAGACAAACAATGCATTTTTCAAAATCGCCAACCCATATATTTTTGTGTGTATATGTCTTGCAAATCATATGCAACAAAAAGAACTCTTCTATCTCATCTCTGAAAAAATGGATAGGTTTTTCGTAGACCTACTCTCATTTTCACCATTTTTTATAAGGTTTGAACTTTCAACCTTCCGTAGTCATTTATGTACGCCAATCATTGAAATCTATCTTATTTTATTAGGCTATCATCAGTGAACATTAAGCAAAAAACCGCATTTGAATCGGACCCCCAAAAAACAGAGTTACTCCTCTTTTTTTGATTTTATACAAAGCGGCCCCCCCAGCGGGAAAAAAAAAAAGACAAAAAAGAAAATTTTCTCAACGTAAGGATTAAGTTCATATAAGTAGAAAAAACTGGTTTGAAATTTCATAATTGTGCCCTTTTTTTTATCATGGCGATATGCCCTTCACAAAAACCGCAGAAAAATAATAAAAAAAAAAAAAAAAAAAAAAACAGAAGAAGAACAATACGTTTTCGCCCAGCGATGGAAAACCTAATAAACTAGAACCGCAAGCGGTATCTCGGTTTTCGCTTTTAACCTAATCAGCTTGAACACTTTTTTTTCAACTCAGCCACAATTTTCAATATGAAACAGAACGAAAAGGTTTTTGAAGACCTACTTCATTGCACAGTTATTTTTTTTTAAATTTTTTTTTTTTTGGGGAATGTTAGAAACATTCAAACTCTTCTAGCGCAAATATTTCCAATACCAATATTTTGAAAACCATCAAATTTTGTGCTGCTGTCAAAAAGGAACAAAATGCTGAAAACCGCATTTCAATCAGACTTTAACGTTTTGGTTATAAGCAAAAGAGTGATTTTAAGCAAAAACGCCCTCTAGCGGCAAATGCAAAAACAGCAAATAGTTCAAAAAGTATAAAGTCGCAATAGTCGAACATTCTTTTTCTTATATATAACAATTTCAAGCATAAAAACGGATTAACAATTACTCCCAAAAAAAAGGGTCAAACTTTGGGCTGCTGTAAAATGAACAGATCAAGTCCGATCTTCAAAAACTAAAATTACTGGAAAGAACATTTAGAACTAAAACTTTTGTTCATATACCTCAATGAAATATTTTTAGATTTGGAGCCTTTGGGGCCGAATTAAAAAAACACTTATCTTAATATGACCTTGACCTTTTCAAGTTTTTTTTAATTTTTTAATTGTGAGGCCCTTTCAAACTTAACAAAAATAAGGTGTAAAAATTTCATGACGAATAAAAAACATAAAGTCAAGAGCGACAAAAAAACATGTTTTTGGAATTTTAATTTTTCCTAAAATTAAAGTAAAGTTTAACCGTTTCTAGTGGACAAACCACGCATTTCTTAAAATCGCCACCCCATATATTTTGTGTGTATACGTCTTTCAAAGGGGAAATGCGGAGACGAATTCTTCTATCTGATTTCTAACAAAAACGGTTTAGGTTTTTCGTAGACCTACCCTCTTTGCACACTTTTTTTTTTTTGCAAGGTTCGAACATTCAACCTTCCGTAGCTCAAAAGCTTTCAGCCACATGGACCCTCGAACCCTATCATATGTTGCTGGGTTATCAACAGGGAACAGAAAGCAAAAAAAAACGCTTTTCGAATCGGACTTCAACTTTTTGAGTTATAAGCAAAAGAATGATTTCACGAAAAGCGCCCCCTAGCGGCTAAATGAGAAAGAAAATTGATTAAAATTTTACTGTTGGGTACCTAGCAAAGCAGAAAAAAGTTCAATCAAGTATTCCAGTCGCACAAGTCAAACTTTTTATTCTTATGTATCAGAATTTGAAGCATAAAACTGATTTACAATTTTTCCAAAAAAGGATCAAACTTTGGACTGCGTATAATGACCAAATCAAGTCCGACCTTCAAAAACTAAAAATATGGAAAGAGCATTTTTAAGAACTAAATTTTGTTCATATACTCTCATTGAAATATTTTTAGTTTTGGAGCTATTTGTGGCCGAAAAAAAACACAATAATCGTAATATGCCCTTGACCTTTTCAATTCTTTTTTATTTTTTGAATTGTGAGGCCCTTTCAAACATAACAATACATATGTGTGAAAATTTCATGAAGAATGAACAGAAAATAAAGTCAGGAGCGACAAAACATGTTTTTGAAATTTTATTTTTTCCTAAAATTTAGTGAAGTTTGACCTTTTCTAGAGGACAAACCACGCATTTTCTACATTCGCCACCCCATATATTTTGTGCGTATATGTCTTGCAAATCGTATGCAGCAAACAGAATTATTCTATCTGATGTCTAACAAAAGTGGGTAGGTTTTCGTAGACCTACCCTCATTATTCCACTTTTTTCCAAGGTTCGAACATTCAACCTCTCCTAGAACAATTTTTTTCCCCCAGTACTCGATGATAAGATATCCATCATATTTGATTGGGCTGTCAACAAGGAACATTATGAAAAAAACCGCATCTAAATCAGGTTTCAAATTTTTGAGTTATTAGCAAAATAGTGATTACATACATTGCGCCCCCTAGTGGCTAAATAAGAAATAAATTTGAAAAGTTTTACCATTTAGGCACATGTTCAGATAAAGATGACTCCATGCCCAAAATTTCATAGCTGTAGCTTTTCTCATCTGGCCGCTAGGCTGGACACAAAAATGGGTGGAATTGGAAAAATAATAAAATAAACTAGAACCGCAAGCGGTATCTCGGTTTTCGCTTTTAACCTAATCAGCTTGAACACTTTATTTCAACTCAGCCACAATTTTCAATATGAACAGAACGAAAAGGTTTTTGAAGACCTACTCTCATTTGCACAGTTATTTTTTTTTAATTTTTTTTTTTTGGCAATGTTAGAACATTCAAACTCTTCTAGCGCAAATATTTTCCCATACCCAATACTTTGAAATCCATCAAATTTTGTGGTGCTGTCAACAAGGAACAAAATGCTGAAAACCGCATTTCAATCAGACTTTAACTGTTGAGTTATCAGCAAAAGAGTGATTTTTAAGCAAAACGCCCTCTAGCGGCAAATGCAAAACAGCAAATAGTTCAAACAAGTATATAAGTCGCAATAGTCGAACATTCTTTTTCTTATATATAACAATTTCAAGCATAAAAACGGATTAACAATTACTCCAAAAAAGGATCAAACTTTGGGCTGCTGTAAAATGAACAGATCAAGTCCGATCTTCAAAAACTAAACATTACTGGAAAGAACTATTTAGAACTAAAACTTTTGTTCATATACCTCAATGAAATATTTTTAGATTTGGAGCACTTTGGGGCCGAATTAAAAAACACTTATCTTAATATGACCTTGACCTTTTCAATGTTTTTTTAACTTTTTTATTGTGAGGCCCTTTCAAACTTAACAAAACATAACGTGAAAAAATTTTCATGACGAATAAACAAAACATAAAGTCAAGAGCGACAAAAAACATGTTTTTGGAATTTTAATTTTTCCTAAAATTAAAGTGAAGTTTAACCGTTTCTAGTGGACAAACCACGCATTTTTTAAAATCGCCCCCCCATATATTTTGTGTGTATACGTCTTTCAAATGGTATGCAGGAGACGGAATTCTTCTATCTGATTTCTAACAAAAACGGATAGGTTTTTCGTAGACCTACCCTCATTTGCATACTTTTTTTTTTTTTGCAAGGTTCGAACATTCAACCTTCCGTAGCTCAAAAGCTTTCAGCCACATGGACCCTCGAATCCTATCATATGTTGCTAGGTTATCAACAGGGAACAGAAAGCAAAAAAAAGCATTCGAATCGGACTTCAACTTTTTGAGTTATAAGCAAAAGAATGATTTCAAGAAAAGCGCCCCCTAGCGGCAAAATGAGAAAGAAAATTGATTAAAATTTTACTGTTAGGTACCTAGCAAAGCAGCAAATAGTTCAATCAAGTATACCAGTCGCACAAGTCAAACTTTTTATTCTTATGTATCAGAATTTGAAGCATAAAATCTGATTTACAATTATTCCAAAAAAGGATCAAACTTTGGACTGCCGTATAATGACCAAATCAAGTCCGACCTTCAAAAACTAAACATTACTGGAAAGAGCTCTTGAAGAACAAAAACTTTTGTTCATATACTCTCAATGAAATATTTTTAGTTTTGGAGCTATTTGTGGCCGATTAAAAACACAATAATCGTAATATGACCTTGACCTTTTCAATTCTTTTTTATTTTTTGAATTGTGAGACCCTTTCAAACATAACAATACATATCGTGTGAAAATTTCATGAAGAATGAACAGAAAATAAAGTCAGGAGCGACAAAAACATGTTTTTGAAATTTTATTTTTCCCTAAAATTTAGTGAAGTTTGACCGTTTCTAGAGGACAAACCACGCATTTCCTTAATTCGCCACCCCATATATTTTGTGCGTATATGTCTTGCAAATCGTATGCAGCAAACAGAATTCTTCTATCTGATCTCTAACAAAGTGGTAGGTTTTTCGTAGACCTACCCTCATTATTCCCTTTTTTCCAAGGTTCGAACATTCAACCTCTCCTAGAACAATTTTTTTCCAGTACTCGATGATAAGATATCCATCATATTTGATTGGGCTGTCAACAAGGAACATTATGTAAAAACTCGCATCTAAATCAGGTTTCAAATTTTGAGTTATTAGCAAAATAGTGATTACATGCATTGCGCCCCCTAGTGGCTAAAGCAGAAATAAGTATGAATACTTTGACCAATTAGGCACATGATCAGATTAAAGATGCCTCCATGCCCAAAATTTCATAGCTGTAGCTTTTCTCATCTGGCCGCTAGGCTGGACACAAAAATGGGTGGAATTCGAAAAAATGATAAAAAATAAAAAAAAATAAAAAATAAACAGAAGAAGAACAATAGGTTTTCGCCCTGCAGAGACGAAAACCTAAAAAAAACAAATCAACAGAAGAAGAACAATAGGTTTTCGCCCTGCAGAGGCGAAAACCTAAAAAAAACAAATCAACAAGTAGTAAGGGGGGACGGTTTGGCCCAAACAAAGATGACGTAATAGGCGGCCATTTTGTTGTCTATTAATAGTAACTCATTTACATATTAGGGTTTTAGGGTAGTGCGCATGTGCGGCGGCCATTTTGTTTCTATTATAGTAACTCATTTGCATATAAGCGTTTAAGGGTTGTGCGCATGTGCGGCGGCCATATTGAATTTATTTAAGGTATCTAATTTGCATATTAGCGTTTTGGGGGTAGTGCGCACGTGCGGCGACCATATTAGTGCTCATTTGCTATTAATAGTATACAGAGGTGACTGTATACTCGATCCGAGATCTACTCGCGGAAATTGAGGGTCACTTCCATTCGATCTCAGACCTTGGTATTCTTTTAATAGTAAAATTAATTTACTAAACAACAATAAATAATAATAACAGTAATATTAATTTTTAAAAATCACATCAATAATAATAATTATAATAATAATAATAATAATTAAATATATAGAACATTTATAAAAAATAGGATGATAACTTATATATATCAACTAGGTCTAAATACTAATGCTCATCTTTTACGATGTTGACTCCTCGGCGTCCTTTGCTCAAATGAGACTCGAGCTAAGCGACAGCTATTTTTAGCGATGGAACAATAAACGATATTGATTTGGGACAGAAATTGAACAAGCCCATAAGTGTCAGAAGTAATCTCTT
>CM037786.1:1184343-1234343 GCA_021229015.1 Solen grandis
GGGTTCAGTAAAAAAGTGAGCAAGTAAAAAAATAATTCCAAGTTTAAGAACAATACCTTAAGGGCTTCAGTGTAAAAGTGAGGTGGTACGGGAAACTTAACAAATATTCAAATAAGTCAAAAAAGGGACATAATTTGTTCAAAATCCGTGGCCGAGAGGGTAAAGTAACACTCACTCAGCCCCTTACCGCGTGGGTTCGAACCCCGGCAGGGTCATTCGGATTTTCATGTGAGGAAGCCTTCCAGCTGGCTTGCGGTAAGTCGGTGGTTCTACATTCTGCATTCGGGGTCTTCCTCCACCTGTAATTAGCGCTATAGGACTGAAATACTGTCGAAACGACGGTAAACCTAAATAGTCAAGTCTAGTCAAGTCAAAAAGTGAGGTGGTACGGAAAACTTAATCAAGCTTTTAAGTCAAGAAAGGGGCATAGTTTGGTCAATATCTATGACAGAGTTATCCCTCTTGCTTACAGGTTGGGGTGGTGGTCATATACAAGTATTTAAAGTTTCAAAACAATACCTTAAGGGGTTCAGAGAAAAGGTGAGGTGGTACGGAAAACTTGACCAAGATCCTATGTCAAAAAAGGGGGCGGGATGATTTGGTCAAAATCCATGACGATGTTATCCCCCTCTTTCCTACAGTCTGGGGTGGTGATCATATACAAGTATTCCAAGTTTCCAAACAATACCTTAAGGGGTTCAGTAATTAAGTGAGGTGGTACAAAAAACTTGGATGAGTAGAATAGCCCTCTTTATTCTTCGAATAGTCGAGCTAAAAGGAATTAACTCTAATGTGTTACAGACAAAAAAAGACATACACCATTTTATTTATATCCAGTTTGTGAAATACATTATCGAACAAATACAGAAGCAGAACAAAAGCTATCAATGCCGGCCAACATTACCCCCAACACATCGATAAACAAGAGGGCCATAGAGACCCTGAATCGCTCACCTGAGTAAAGGGTTACCCAAGGAACATATGTACTAAAACATTTTGAAATCTGGCCACTAGTATTGAAAGAGATGATTTTAAAGTTTTCGTATTATTTTTTTTTTATTTTCATTGCCATGGCAACCAGAGTTCTACACAGATCAAGTTTATTTTAGCAACTTTTGTGAAGGTTCACTCAAGGATCATCCCTGCCAAATTTAATCTAATTCTGTCCAACGATTTCAGAGGAGATGTCGTTTAAAGTTTTCACTACATACATATAAGGCAAATTAACCCCGCCCCTGGCGGCCATGTTATCTTACGGATCCCAATAATTTTAGCAATTTTGGTAGAGGGTTACCCAAGAAACATCTGTACAAAAACATTTTGAAATCTGGCCAGTAGTTTTGAAGGAGATGATTTTTAAAGTTTTCATATTATTTTTTTCATTTCATTGCCATGGCGGCCAGAATTCTACATGGACCAAGTTTATTTTAGCAATTTTTGTGAAGGTTCACCCAAAGATTATCCCTGCCAAGTTTAATCAAATTCTGTCAAGCGGTTTCAGAGGCGATGTTTTTCAAAGTTTTCACTATATACATATAAGGCAAATTAGCCCCGCCCTTGGCGGCCATGTGTTTTAACGTATCCAAATAATTTTAGCAATCTTGGTAGAGGGTTACCAAAGAAACATCTGTACTAAAACATTTTGAAATCTGGCCAGTAGTTTTGAAGGAGATGATTATTTAAATTTTCATAATTTTTTCTTTTTGTTGCCATGGCAATCAGAGTTCTACATGGATCATGTGTATTTTAGCAATTTTTGTGAAGGTTCAACCAAGGATCATCCCTGCCAAGTTTAATCATATTCTGTCCAGCGGTTTCAAAGGAAATATTTTAAGCAAATTGTTGACGACGCACGATACACGACGGACGCAGGGTGATCACAAAAGCTCCCCTTGAGCACGTTGTGCTCAGATGAGCTAAAATATAAAACCATACAAATGTCCTTAGTGAAAAGGGGACCCAACCCCTGAAAAGCTCTATTTGTATGCCTTGCAATATTAATGAACCTTCTCAATCTGCTAATAAAAGCGTGTAAAAGGTTACATAACTGTTCCTAAAAGGCACAACTAGACAGGAAAACACGTATTTCCCATATAAAAGCCTCTTGGTGGAGCGATGATTTAACACGTGCTTCTATATTTCTTAAATTTTAAAGATGGACAAGCAGGCCTACGTTTCATAAAACATATCATATTAAGATTCTCCTTAACTCAAAAATAATCATGCCAATTAGTTACTCGTATGTTGGTTAATATTGAAAGCCGTATTCAGAATATAAATAGCAATATGTATACAATGTATAAAAAACGTCGTTAACAAGTAAGTTAAACAACATACATATATATATCAATTTATAAAAAGTTGACGAAAACCTTAAGTTTAGATATATGATGAAACAAAGATCTAATTTGACTTTTCTTTATTTTATTATCACCTTATTACATCAGGGTAACATACGTAATGATTACATTTCTAGTTTTGATTACTTATCGCGTTAGATCAAAAGATTATATTTCTAGTTTCAATACTAATAACATTAGATCAAATCTGAATAATCGTAACATTAAATCAAGTTTACATACTTATAGCATTAAATTACGTTAATATGATCATAACGCTATAATACAATAAGATCATGTAAGTATACTTATAGGAACCCACTACATAAACTCAAATTTTCGTTTCATATGATCTATACTGAAAACATTTAAACTCATAGTATAAAGTTAAGACAGAACAAATTATAATGGATTTCTACTTGTCATTAAATTACGAGTAATTGTAAACACATACAAAAAATGAATGAAAAGTTCTTGCATCCTTTACAGGGACTGTCCGAATATAAAGTAGATATTAAGTGTGAATATTTAAACTTAAAAAAAGAAACTGCACACGACACGCACACGTAACAGTTTTATTCTGAGTATATGGTGTTTCTTAAATTGTTGATTAAACTATACGTAAGATCTACTCAGTATAACCCAAAATTTGTACATGTTTGTGTAAAGTTTGTAAAATTAGCTGTATAAAGTTTAGTGTAATAAAACTGAATATGAAATCCACTCATACTCAAAACAAATTCGTAGCGTGTGGACAAGTATAAGCAAGTAATTTTATGTCTATGTTACCTGAAAATGAAAGGTCTTGTTGGTTCAGGCAGTACCATCATCAGGTTTTTTAACTATATGCCCTGCCCCCTACCTCCACTGTTGTGTGGTGGGGGAAGTTCTGTTGGTCGAGGTGGTATCGGGTAACCTTGAAATTGCGGGTACTGATGAGGTCTATAGGGGCATCCCAGGATAAGACAAAGGTCTATACTGTCCTATTTGTGGATCAAAAATCCCGGGTACCTTTTCTCCTGTATGTGGATTAATTAATGTTATGATGGGATACTGACCCATATTACCCTGACCTTTGTCTTCACCTGTAAAAGGCCCTGGGTGTGGTGGAAATCTCCCATAGGGACCCATGTTCTGTTGAGGATAGGGTCCTGTTGTTGGGTCATGACCTTGGCCCTGACTTGGTTGACCTGGATTCAAGTGTTGTGATTGACCCTGCCGGTCTGTTTGACCTGGATAAGGTAGAACATAATTTTGTTGTCTATCAGCATTATCTGGTTGCTCAACATTTGAACCGCTCTCTGATCGCTCCAAGTTTACGTAAAGTTCTGCAAAAATGTTAAAAAATTATTTTATTCACTCAATTAACATGTTTCAAACAGATGTGAAATAATTTGATTATAACAGTATTACAGAGTTCCTTGGAGTTACTATAGACATAAAGACAAGACACTGTAAATGGATAAAAAATGGAAATTTATTTAAAAAAAAAAATGAAAAAAAAATGATTTTAGCAATTTCATTATATAGTTTTATAAAGAATAAGAAGTCATTTCGGCAATCTGAAAATCCTGAAACTTAGAAAAATTCTTGAAAACTTTTACCCATGTCAGAAAAGAAAGGTTTTGTCATATAATACGTTTCTTTTCCATGCAGCAAATGAAATTTCTAATGCAGCAAATTAAAAAGTGGAATAATATCATCCACATATGTACCATCAGCTGCATAATACCATACTTTACCTGTTGACCTCGACGTTTGATTTCACCAACAAACCATTTTGTTAACTTATTTTTTTGTCTCTTATAAAAGGGAATACCGTTCTTGATTGACCTCATATGGGTAAATTATTTTACTTAAAGTTCTTAAGATTATAACAACATTTTTAATGAAAGATTGTGCTACGTAATTCCCGTGTAGTTTTATCTTGTCTGACAATAAATTTTGTCGAGTTCAATATGTGTATTTCTTGATTATTTATGCATAAAAAGGATTAAAAGGTAAAATTAATGATACGTATCAACTAATTCCGTTATCATTTTAAACGTTTTGATTATAATTAATCAAACTAAAGAAATAAAAGTGATAGCTCAAAAATTAACAACTGTTTCGACTTGAATTATTGACAAAAGGGGGCCATAATAGCCCTGGATCGCTCACCTGGTATCATTAAGCTATGTAAAATCAAGTGACCCCTGGGGCAGGGCCAATTTTGATCCCAGGACCATGATTTGAACAAACTTGGAAGAAGTCGATTAGCCCATGTTACATACCAAATATCTTAACTCCAGGCCTTGTGGTTTCTGATAAGAAGATCTTCATGTTTTTTTCCTATATAAGCCTTTGTTTAATCAAGTGACCCCTTGGGCGGGGCCCCTATGGCAGAACCAAATTTGACCCCAGGGTCATGATTTGAACAAACTTAATATAGATCCACTAGACAATTGTACACACCAAATATCTAAACTCCAGGCATTGTGGTTTCTGAGAAGATTTTTCAAGTTTTTCCTTTATTAGTCTATGTTAAATCAAGTGACCCCTGGGGCGGGGCCAATTTTGACCCCAGGGTCATTATTTGAACAAACTTGGTAGAGACCCTCCAGACAATGCTACACACCCAATATCTAAACTCCAGGCCTTGGTTCCCAAAAACCCCTGGGGCGGGGCCAATTTCGACCCCAGGGTCATGATTTGAACAAACGTGGTAGAGACCCACTAGACAATGCTACACACCAAATATCTAAGCTCTAGGCCTTGTGGTTTCAGAGAAGAAGATTTTTAGATTTCACTTTAAAATTTATTTTAGCTCCTGTGACCTAATTATGCAACAGACAGGAACCATTTGAACATGTTTATAGGGGATAACCTTAGGAACATCCTTGCAAAGTTTGATCACTTTCCCATTAGTAGTTTCAGAGAAGAAGATTTTTAAGTAAATTGTTGACGACAACGACTAAGGACTCACGACGCCGGACAAAGGCTGGTCCTAAAAGCTCAATTGGCACTTCGTGCCAGGTGAGCTAACAAGAGCCCGAGGGCTCTAATCCGCTCACCTGAGTAAGGATAAAATGTCCCACCATAAAGTTACAAAAGATAGGTTAAAGATCAAGGTAACAATGCTGCATGCCAAATATCAAAGCTCCCGGCCATAAGGTTCCAGAGAAGAAAATTTTTCTGATTTTCCATATTAGCCTATGTTAAAGAAAGTGACCCCCAGGGCGGGGCCAATTTTGACCCCAGGACCATAATTTGAACAAACTTGGTAGAGATCCACTAGACAATGCTACATGCCAAATATCTAAGCTCTAGGCCAAATGGTTCCAGAGAAGATTTTTCTTGATTTGTTCCAATATTAGCCTATGTTAAAGAAAGTGACCCCCAGGGCGGGGCCAATTTTGACCCCAGGGCCATGATTTGAACAATCTTGGTAGAGATCCACTAGACAATGCTACATGCCAAATATCTTAGCTCTAGGCCATACGGTTTCGGAGAAGAAGATTTTTCTAAGTTTTCCCTATATAAGCCTATGTAAATAAAGTGACCCCCGGGGCGGGGCCAATTTTGACCCCAGGGCCATGATTTGAACAAACTTGGTAGAGATCCACTAGACAATGCTACATGCCAAATATCTAAGCTCTAGGCCATATGGTTCCAGAGAAGAAGATTTTTCTTGATTTGTTCCAATATTAGCCTATGTTAAAGAAAGTGACCCCCAGGGCGGGGCCAATTTTGACCCCAGGGCCATGATTTGAACAATCTTGGTAGAGATCCACTAGACAATGCTTCATGCCAAATATCTTAGCTCTAGGCCATATGGTTTCGGAGAAGAAGATTTTTCTAAGTTTTCCCTATATAAGCCTATGTAAATAAAGTGACCCCCGGGGCGGGGCCAATTTTGACCCCAGGGCCATGATTTGAACAAACTTGGTAGAGATCCACTAGACAATGCTTCATGCCAAATATCTTAGCTCTAGGCCATACGGTTTCGGAGAAGAAGATTTTTCTAAGTTTTCCCTATATAAGCCTATGTAAATAAAGTGACCCCCGGGGCGGGGCCAATTTTGACCCCAGGGCCATGATTTGAACAAACTTGGTAGAGATCCACTAGACAATGTTTCATGCCAAATATCTTAGCTCTAGGCCATACGGTTTCGGAGGAGAAGATTTTTCTAAGTTTTCCCTATATAAGCCTTTGTAAATAAAGTGACCCCCAGGGCGGGGCCAATTTTGACCCCAGGGCCATAATTTGAACAAACTTGGTAGAGTACCATAAGATGATGCTACATACCAAATATCAAAGCTCTGTGCCTTTTGGTTTCAGAGAAGAAGATTTTTAAAGATTGCAATTTTTTGTCTATTTTTAGCTCCTGTGACCTAGTTATTCAACAGACTGGAACCATTTGAACAAACTTGAAAGAGGGTCACCCAAGGGTCATTTGTGTAAATTTTTATTGAAATCTGCCCAGTAGTTTAGGAGGAGAAGTCGTTTGAATTAAAAAGTTGACGACGCACGACGGACGACGGACGCCGGACGGCGGACCATCACAATAGCTCACCATGAGCACGTTGTGCTCAGGTGAGCTAATAAAAATTGGTCCCCGGTATCTGGATTACTAACCATTTTCTTACTGAGCTATCAAGTGACCATTTATGTAAAATAGAATTAAGTTTTGATCCAGAATTTGACAAAATCAGATTAATTGTTCTTTATAAATTATATATCAGGATACCACCCTCATCTCCTTGCATTTTCTTTTTCAAGTAATTAACTTTTTAGCAATTCTGGTTTTGGGCCATGAGGTGATCATTTGTGCCAAATAATATTTAATTCTGAACAATGTTTTTTTTTTTTTGAAGATCGTTCTCAATATACAATTATTTTGGTTCCCATGATTACCTTAGATCTTCACAGATTAATTTCATTCTAACAGATTAATTCATTCTAAACACATTTAAGCAAACTATGCGTAATTTATTCAAAATCTTCTCTATGGCATTAAATGATGGCTGATAAAAGCAGATTTTTCATGTTCATTGAATGCCATCACAGAACTTAGAGTGCTCACATTAGTTCATACTGTACTCAAGTGAACTAAAACAAGAGAACTTAATGGCTGACCCAAAAACATTGAATTCGTTATCTTTACAAATTACTATATCATGGCATAATCGTCTCAAATAAATAGTCAATGCAGGTTACAGGAAGAGCATTTACAATGAGTACAATCATATTCAGAAAAAAAGATGAGACGTTAAATGAAGGCCACTTCGTCAAGGTTAAGGTCTTTTAAGGAGAAGTTTAAATTTCACAGACTAAACAGTACCAGTGGTCCAAATGTAAAGGCCTAGCTTAAAATATGTCGCTTGGCCATGGTCAATGTAATCAAAGTTCAAAAATTCAAAAGTAGGTCACTGGGCCATGACTAATGTCATCCAAGATAAACGTTCAATTCAACATACAAAACTGTACCATATTTCAAAATTGAAGGACGTAGATTGAAAAATGCAAAAAAAGGTCAGTTTGATATGGACACAGTCATTGAAAATGACCAATAGATGATACCAAAGCCCTAGGCCATACGGTTTTGGATGAGATGACTTTAAAACTTGTATGTGCATATAAGGAAATATCCTATATGTATACACACATTTATAAGGATATCAAAGTTCATATCGACGGGGGAAGGGGATGTACCCGGATGGGGTTACCAATCTCTGACTGTAAAACAAATGACATATGAAAATCAACGGGGCCAAGGTGGCCCTGAAGTCGGTCACCTGAGAAACATAGCCTTCATTACCGATATATAAGTTACTATAACATAGCATATACCTACTACATAATAATCCATGCATGAATGCAGCAAGATCATTCAAAACCACACACAAAACAGAACTTTTGGTCCTATTTTAAGGTTGTAGCTTAAAGATTTATGTAGGTCACTGGGTCATGATCGAAGTCATCCACGGTCAAATTTCTATTCCACACACAAAACTGTATCTGTGGTTCAAAACTGAACGTCCTAGCTCCTTATCTAAGTCTGTTAATTAGAGTGTAAATAAAGTAAAATCAGGCTTTGTAGTTATTCAATAGCTCACCTTGGGTACTACTTTCATCCTCCTCCTCTTTCTCCTGTCTAGGATCATACAACCAAGTCTCCATCTCTTGACCATTGATGGTGTGAGACCTCTCTGACACAGTTTTGGCAACTAAGTAGTGGGAAAAAATATAACCTGCTATCATTCACAATATCAAACATGAGTGTCAAACAGTCATAGCATATTCTCAATCTATAACTCAAGCGTGTATGAATAGGCTGACTCATTTTCATCAAACTTTGTTACACTATTAGTGAGCTAAATAACTCTGTCTTGGCCTTTATTAGTTATCCAGTCCGCAAAATGCTGTAGCAAAGTTAAAACTAAATTTGTTAATATAGACCATTTCACTCTGGACAAAAATACAAAAACCTACGTAAATCAAAGAGCACTTCCCTAACACCTAATTTACATGTTGGTGTACAATTACACACAGTGCTTAATGGGAAATAAACATACACTTACGATTTTCCCCCATTGACTGATTGGATATTGTTCCAAATAGTGTCAATCCTCTAGTGAAATGGTCTATTGAACCTTTGAGACAAACATTCTTACAGCAACCTTGAACTATCACTAAAGGTGACAAATACTTTCACATTCCACCTAAAGCCTAGACATAACGGGACATGACAAGCTGCAAAAAGTATGATTTCTATACAGTCATTTCTATACATCCCATTCTTTTGTAAAGCAGGGGTAAAATAAATCTTAAGTCATTTCTGCCAAGCTACACCTCACAACCATCCTTCTCAATTGAGTCATGTGCACAGTCTGTTTATGATTTGCTGGCTGGCTTTTACTGATATTATGTAATTTTAATATAATGGTAAATAAAGAGCACAAGCAACAAAATACAAACCTTCAGCATCCTCAAATGTGATGTAAACCACATCACTATCATTTTCATCATCTTCAATTGTCTCAATGGCTCCACCGCCTGATCTCTTCTTACTTTCAAAGTACATCTCAAGTACACCTCTACCTCCAACATTTTGAGCGCCCCTCACAGCTACAACCCTGACAGGTTCTGGGGTGCTTGTGGTAGAACCTTGTTCATCATCCTCCTCATCTTCCTCTTCATGAAGGTTGTATAGTTCAACTTCTACAGGGTGGCCATTGATTTCATGTCCAATACGGCCAACAACTCTTGTTGCAACTGAAATATTTGTCATGAAAATGAATTCAGTCGTTTTCAAAAATGATTTACACTAGTTAGATATGCATACCTTAGACCATAAACTATACTTAATATACCACTGTATATTAAGTATAAGAACACTGATCATAAGTTTGCTTCAGACTACTTGATAAATGCAGAAAATAGAGTGTAATCCAATTGATATCTTACAACTTATTTCCCAAACGACGTAAATATAAATAAATTTAAACTAAATCTTACATATATCTTTGTAATTCAAGGGCAATAACTCCTGAAAGATTAAAGGAACATCGGCTATAATATATCTGCTATGGGATTATGGTCATAAAAATAGCCCCTAAGTCTGATTAAGACTGCTTAATAAATTTAGATGATAGAGTGTAAATGTAAAATCTGTCATTTTTTATAATTTTAAAGGCCATAACTACAGGCCTGTTTGTTAAATTTCCACAAAAATCAGACATGACCATGGATTTATGGTCATAAACATTGTTTCCAAGTGTGAGAATGATTGCTTATAATTAATATATGTTGATGCTAAAGCAAGGAGGTGAAATCCAGCAATTTCATAGTCAGAGAAAGTAAAGCCCTAATACTTTGCTTTAAGTTTAATTTAGATCGCTTAATTTGTGTAAATTCTAGACTGTATTGGAAATGACATCTGGCATTTTGCTGATTAAAAGACAATAACTCCTGGTATTTCAATCAGTTTTCAGCCATAGTTAAACTTGCAAAACAAATACTACAGCTTAAATGTTATCAATGAGATAAATGCAATGATATTTTATGAAGCTTTGCAACTGAAATATTTGTCACGAAAATGAATTCAATCGTTTTCAATAATTTTCTCTCATCTCTCATCAATGTTCCTGACAATAACATTAAATGAGATAAACTGTAAATCTGGTTTTGAAAATTCAACACATAATAATTGGGTTTCTATCAAATCAAACTTTGGAATTATATTTAAACGATCTGTTATGAAAACCTCGGTCACATTTGCTCACATTTACTGCGGCCGTACGGCCCACAAACGAGAAATACCTGCGGCGACCGCAGAAAAATCTGCGGTGACCGTACCCTACGACATCTCGGGTTGCGTCCTCGTGCACCTTGGCATCTTCACCCTCTCGTAAAGTCTGCGATGTGAACGCGACATGCGGTGCTGATCCCGAAGTGACATTAGGCGGTTCCAGATTTCCTCAATAAGAAACTTTTGTTGTTCGGTTGAGCGTCTCTTCGTTGATATACCCCACTTCCAATGTGACGTCATTGATATACGGTTATGATGTAAGTCGTCGCCGATAAAGTGCGTTGGAGTAAGCGCCGCTGAGTCGCGGTGGTCTGATGAGGCATACGTCAAGGGTCGATCATTGACGATGACTTCTATCTCCGTCACAATGGTTTGTAAGGATTAAAGGATAACGAAGGCATGCCCCAAATCTGTTTTGAAAAACAGTTTTTGGTAAGTCCGATGAGTCTTTTCCGCCAATCACTGTACCAAGGTGCTCTAGCAGGAATAAAATCACCTTTCTGTTCCCAAAATGGAGTTTAGAGAGTGTACCCTTAATGGACGATGAGTTCAACAAGCTTTTCAGGTAGTGAGAGGCGGCTACAAAGGTGGTCGCATTGTTCGATATCATCAGCTTAGGTAAGGTCTTCCGGCTAATAAAATCTCCTGATTATTCTGTATATATGATGGTAACGACTCCTAGGTGAAATACCCTTGTTGATGTGCATGTACGCAGGCATGTGTATGCCTTCGTCTCACTTCCGGTCTCAGCGTATAGCGCACCGGTGGAGTCAATTCCGGTGATTGTGAATGGTGGTGCTTTCTCCAATCTTGTCCTTGGTAATGGCACACTACACGGCTGCAGACAACGCACTTGCACTCATTGCCTTATTGAAGGAATTTAAAACGTCTGTCTGAGGTGTGTAATGGTAGCTTTGACTATGATATGTAGTTAAGGAGCACGAGAGGAAACTTGGCAGCATCAGAGACTGGTGCATTATGGAACCGATCGCCACACCGTAGATGTTCATGCTGGTCGGCAATCAGCAGAAGTTGTTTCACAAGTAGCAAGTGTTGACATGATCAAGACTTCAAACTTGTGATCACGTCTGCAAAAGCTGAATTCTGAATGTCTCGGGTCCACAAACTCTCTGTATTTTGTTTGTTTGTTGGGTTTAACGTCCAACCGACAGTATTTTAGTCATTTGGAGACGGTGTCTACTTGACATATTGCTGCCACACATCCAGTCACATAATCCTGACACCAGGCCAACCAGTCCTGCAACAACCCCTATATGCTTAGCGCCAGCCAAGGGAGCTATAACAGTACCATTTTTGTACGATTTTGTTATGTCGCGGCCGGGGATCAAACCCGCGACCTACCGGTCTCTGCATTTTGTATTTCATTATGTTTCAGCAATCCTTGTATATTCTCCGTTCGTTCGCAGTTTCTCACAAAAGTTATCACAAATGATGTTACTCGAAGCAGCTTGCGATAATAACTAAATCGATCAATGTCCATTACATTCAAGTTGCTAGTAGGGGACACTTTAATGTTACAAGAAGTTTGTGCGTGCTCCTTTTGGTCATCTGATTGGTCCTCGAGCACCGCGTACATTGATTGATCTTAGATTTCCCATGACGGTCACATGCGTCTGTGTTGCAGGCAAGGTGGTCCTGTTTCCCATAGCGCGCATGCATGGAACTAGTCTGATGATATTCTGCGTGTCAATAGATCATCTGGTTGTCATGTGTTGGGCAGTACCTACAGTCACGTGATATTGTGGAATCACGGATTTCTTTTACGCGGTTATCAACGAATTTCCTCAGTGGAAATCCAGTGTAAAACGATCTGACTATCTGACTAGAACGTTATTTAAGACGTAGGAAGCATCAATTGTAGATGTGATCCCAATCTGGCTCCAGTTACGGCGGCCATCAGCTCCACCTTTGAAGGTGAAAATGTTTATAATGGAGCAACCGTGTTCTTCGCCAAAATCAATCGCGCTTCAATGTATTTGCTCAGATAAACTGTTGCTCCGTAAGACTTGATGCTGGCCTCCACAAAGATATGTAGCTCGGTCTCGTTGTCATTTCCGGTGTGTCCGTCCGATGGAGTTTGTAGAAGACGCCTCCTCAAGGTTGTGTCCATGCCTTGGTTTAAATCACTAGTAAGTAGTGAACATTTTGAATGGATGTTTGTGGGCAACGGTGTGTGTATCCAGTCGTATTTTCCTTTTAAAAGTTCTTGCAATAAATAACATAGGCGCACTGTAACCGGGCTAAGAAGTCCACGCGGGTCATTTATTTGTGATGTATATTTGAAAATAATTCTCTTGGTGATCATTTTTTTGGAAGGTCACTATGTCTTCAGTAGGGCCCCATCGCATTGCGAGTATCTTGATGACGTCATTACCGTCCAAAGCCAAATTCAAACCGAATGGTCGAAGTACTATCAGCACTCGACCGCAGGGTGACTCTCGTGGCAAAATTCATACCGTGGGTAAGTTCTTTGTTTTACTCGCTGTCTTTTAGGAGGTAAAGTTTATTTTACGTTAGCAGCCGTGTAAAATGAAGCCGCCCAACCATACATTCTAGTTTCCTTTTTTCTTGTGACGTCACCGGCTTACGTGATATTGATTTCTCTATTTAAAGCGTGACGTAAATCGTAAATGTTCCAATCACTACTTCCGTGACCGCGAACTAGGTTTCGCCTGATGTACACCAGAAGCTTGTCGAGAATGACCAGCACCAAAAGGCTGCCTTAGATCCCCTAGTGTTGTTCTAACGATTCTAGTCAGCAAATGTAGGCATCAATGCGATCGTGGAAATGGCGCATACTGTAGATGCTTTTTGAGGGTGCAGAAAGATGTAACAAGATGGCCATGATGGCCCTGAACCGCTCACCTGATTATAAATGAGCAACATATGTTGGATGTTTCATATTGACCTACTTTTTGACCCCACATGACCCACTTTCGAGCTTGTCTAAGATTTTATGGAAACAAACATTCCGACCAAGTTTCATGAAGATTGGGCCAAAAATGTGGCCTCTAGAGTGTTAACAAGGTTTTTCTAAGATTTAACCTTTTAACCTTTTGACCTTCTTTTTGACCCAACATGACCCAATTCGAAATGTCCAAGATTTTATGGAAACAAACATTCTGACCAAGTGTCATGAAGATTGTGCCAAAAATGTGGCCTTTAGAGCGTTAAAAAGGTTTTACTAAGAGTTGACCTCATGACCTACTTTTTGACCCCACATGACCCAATTCGAACTTGTCCAAGATTTTATGGAAACAAACATTCTGACCAAGTTTCATGAAGATTAGCCTAAAAATATGGTCTTTAGAGGCCAAATTGTTGATGACGCACGACGGACGCCGGACGAAGGGCGATCTCAAAAGCTCACCTTGAGCACGTTGTGCTCAGGTGTGCTAAAAATGCCTGCATCGTGTGCTGTTCCCGTATCTCCTACGCAGTAATGTTACACCTCGATTGTAATTGGCACTTGTGAGTGTAAAACTTTCAACTGTGATAGCAGCGTCACTTTCAAGCAATGATTTTAGGTAAATGATTTCTGTACATCGGATAGATTATTGTTCATATGCATGGAAGTTTTGAAGGAGTTTCAAAACGTTTACCATTTAAGAATGTCTCCATTAATTGCGAGTAAATGAGCTTCGGAAAATGAATAAATTGTGATAAGCCAGATGTTTCACTCAGGGCAGGGTTAGCCAACAAAAGGTCAGTTGAAACGTTTTGGCTAGAACTTAATCTCTACTGAGATCCGCTCCGGTTATATTTTTCGTTCTGGCCTCCGCTGGATCTCTACCCAACCCTTATATAAAAGCTTCGGGAAATTTACACCGATACCCCTAACTCGTTTCGGCCGTTCAAATCGATTGTTTTAGGATGCACACCTAAAAATCCACGCATGTCTAGTAAGAAGACATATTTTTCTTTCCATTTCATTCAACATCATTGTCTTTGTGCTACTAGTTTCCAAAAAAAGTAAACGGATAGTATTTCGGGGAGTGTTAAACAGTAAGGGTTCGACCATTTTTAGTATAGCGTCAATGTTTTGAAGCAAATCCGTGATTTTAATTATGTTACAGACAGTACGCATTTAAATGTTCAGTAAGTTTATAAACATTGTTAAATACAACACGTTTTAGCTATGAGAAAGTCCAGTTTCGGTATAATAAATAGAAATGTTAAGCCAAGTCTTGGTAAATAATTTACACACATTCCTCCTTTGCTTATCGCCGTCAAGCGGGACGAAGGTATTTAAAAATATCATAACTCAAATTAAAGAAGGTAGAGTACATTAAATCTTTACAATTTATTGTCTAACATATTTTACTTTAGGAAGATGATATCCTCCTTGTGATCCTAAACATCGTGCATAAGAGTCCTGGAACCTAAACTTAATATATTATGTGTTCACCCTACGACAACCACAGGGACCGTGTCATAAATGTATGGTAATCCTACAGCCGGCGGAGGTACTCACGTAAAAGCCGTACGGATGCCGCAGGTAACTCAAAATAAGCCATGTTCCCGGCGACCACGTTTCAGGCCATTGTGTACAAAACGGGATGGTCGTGAGACAACGTGGGGAAACAGGATGGGCAAACGTGAGAGGCCGTGATTGTCGTTGATGCCGGGCACGATTTTTAAAATGTCAAAACATTCGTCACGGCAGCCACGGTAAGCCGTAGTAAAACGGGATGAACGCAACAAGACATGACAGGACGTAATAGGCCGTAACAAAACTTAGATGTGGTCCGTAATGGGATGGGAAGCATTCGTGATGTTGTCTCGTAAAACTACTGCTTTTTCTTTTGATGGCATTCTTAAAAACTATGTTCTATGGTAGCATTAGTTGCAGAAGAGATTTCGTTTAAGCTTTTCACTATATACATTTAAGGCAAATTAGCCTCGCCCGTGGCGGCCATGTTTTTTACAGATAAGAATAATTTTATTATACTTGGTAAAGGATCACCCAAGGAACATCTGTACTAGAACATTTTGAAGTAGTTTTGGAGGAGATTTTTTTGTATTTTTTTAAGTTTTCATATTTTTTTCTTTTCACTGCCACGGCAACCAGTTATACAAGGATCAAGTTTATTTTAGCAACTATTGTGAGGGTTCACCCAAAGGTCATCGCTGCCAAATTTTAATAAAATTTCCGTTGCCATGGCATCAAAAGTCCTATTTGAATCAAGTTTATTGCAGCAACTTTTGTGAAGCTTTATACAAGGATGATCATCCCTGCTAAGTTGTTGTTTAAAGAGATGTTGTTTAAAGCAAATTGTTGACGACGGACGCATGGTGATCCTTAGAACCTTGTGCTTTTTTGAGCTTTATTTGTACTAGATATTTTATATTATTGTGCGTTTCTTGTGTTATATTTGCTTTCTTTTCTTTAAACATATATGTTATAAATCTTATTACCTTCAAGAAAGAGAGAAAGAGGGACAATGTGTTTATTGAAACAAATTTTGTGTCCATCCTTCTTTGTTACGACCATGTTAACGGAAACGTTAAGACATGCTGATTACGGCATCATTTGATCACTTGTATGAATGTCAATTTAGTGCATTTGTAACATGTTCAGCGGTATTTGGCGCTTTGATTTATACCGTAGTTACGAACGTGCCCCAGATTTGATCGGCGTCCACGTTTCATCCGTAGAAAGCCTTGACAGAACGTAAAAACGTGTCAGACCTTGATCAGAACGCGAGAAACGTGAGAACGTGGCGGGCCGGGAAAGAACGTACTGGCATCGGTGGTAGATCGCGAAATTGACAGAACGTAAGAAACGTGTCAGACCTTGTCGAACGTGAAAACGTGAGGGAACCTCGAACGAGGCGGCCGGGAGGGAAGTATTGACATCGGTGGTAGATCGCAGCCTTGACAGAACGTAAGAAACGTGTCAGACCTTGATCAGAACGTGAAAAACGTGAGGGAACCTATCGGAACGAGGCGGACCGGGAGGGAACGTACTGGCATCGGTGGAAGATCGCGGGTCGCAAAGTGGTGCATCTTGTTGCCACCGGGGTTCAGTCCTTTTCCCTTCCACGGCTCGTCACGGATATACCGTGATAGACCGTGAGAATACTTGGCAGGACTTACCACAGCTTGTACATGTATACAGAAATAAAAAAAGAAGAAAAAACAAAACAAATTCCAACAGCGCACTACGTTTCGTTGAAACGAGGTTGCTGTGGCCGCCGGGAACATAGTGTAAACGTAGCATAACATATATGACGACCGTAAGAATTCCGCGGCAGCCCTAGAATTGCTATTGGCCGTAGAAATTTTAGACCCTAATGCCATCGTGGCAAATGTGACTTGGGTATTCAGCTGTAAAAATTCAAAAAGGAGAGGTCGAAGATATAACTAGTGAAGTTTAAAAATGTTATTATTCTAATCCCAACTAAAAATTTGATTGTTTCATTATATGAAATCAGTTTCTCCTAAAATACTAAACTACCGTCCCAGGTGGCCGAGTGGTTAGAGCGTCCGCCTCGGGCGGTCGTGGGCTTGATACCCGGCCACGACATACCAGAGTCGTAAAAAATGATACTGTAGCTCCCTTGCTTGGCGCTCAGCACATGAGTGAAGTTGGAAGGATACTGGTTGACCCGGTGTCAAAATGATTTGACTTGGTGTGGTATCATGCCACATGTCTACGGCATGATACTGCAGAGTGGCATCACTATATTTGTCTCAATAAGACATCGTCTACAAATGACTGAGATACTGTCGGTGGAACGTTAAACTCAACAAACAAACAAACAATAAAATACTAAAGTAAAGGTTGATAGGCCGCAATGTGGTGGGATGACACCCTTTGGTACTGGATAGTACTTGACTACGGTGGTGTACTCATTGTACTCCATGCATATATTTACAGGATATGCACCCCCCCCCACACACACACACACACAAAAACGCAAAATGGCATTTTGATTTCTCATATAAGCAGGAAAATTGACACAAGACGGTCAAGGAGGCCCTATATTGCTTACCTAAGTGCCGTAAGCATAGATAAAAGTTTATTCAGATCATCATAATCACAAACAAGTCAAATTCAAGATATAACAATTCGAATTTGTTATTGATCACCAGCTTAATCTAAAAGAACCATCATATTTCATATTTAATGGTGTATTCCTTGTCTTAGCATTTTTTATGAAGAGGTTTCTGTGATGAACTTTGTTGAAACTTGATTCTAACCAAAGACTTAAAAAATCAATACAATTATTTTCTTGTAGGGATATGCTTATAAAGGCATATAAACATTTTCTTATTCTGTATGTCAATGAATGAAGAAATATTAATTTTCAAAGTTTTGAGTTGGGAGGGAAATTACAATCTCATTAAACAAAGGTCTGGTGAACTGCAAACGGTAAGTTTATCATTAATTGAAAAGAACATTTAGCCAAAGAACTTGACTGACTTTCAATATACCTTAATTATATATGAAATTACTTAAGATGGTTTATTTCTTCTGCCTGCAAGTATCTTTACACTGCTTCAGGGCAAGGGCCGAAACAAAAGAAATCACACCAAAATGATGGACAGAATAATATAACGGGAAGCTAAATTATAATGCTACCAATACAGTTATATTTTAAAAATGATAAGTTAGCAAAGATTCATATTGGATACACCTTCAAATTACTGCCCATCATATACGTACTTTTAAGACAAAATGATTAGGTACATTTCAAATTGATTAATTTTAGAAGAAAAAAAAACTTGGATAAAGTTTGTTCCCTCTAAATAAATAAAATCCTAACACATTACCTTCCTCCTCCGTAAATGTCACAAGAAAAACACCATTTCCCACACATCTGACTTCCTCAATCTCTCCACCACTAGAGCGCTTCTTCCTCTCGAAGTACATCTCAACCAGATCAATTGACACATCCGTCTTCACCTGCACTGTAGAGAGTGACGGCTTGATGTCTTCATGAAGTGGCTCCGACATCATCTCTAAATAAATTGGATGTCCTAGCATTTTTAGTTGACCACACTGCAGAGCCAACTGAGCACCTGGAAAATGAATATGTACATAACAAAGACTGCAAGAAAATTGGTGTATATATAAAATTTAATGATGTAGTGTAGTATAAGGAGCGATTACAAAAATAGTGTACATATGGGTATACATGTAAAGGGCTGGGTTTGTTTTAAAGGCCATTTTCACTCAACTTCCCATTTTTTAAATCTTAGTTTTGTTTTTGCATAATTGTCTATAAAAAGGAATGCGCTCTATGCCTGCAATTGCTTCAGATGAAAAAAAAATAGAATTGCCGATGAACATGTCTATTTTGTTGTACCTAAGGTTATATTATAAAACCCATTGATTATATATTTTGTATTGTGTAAATGCAGTTAAGTTTATTATTTTCTTGAAAAGAAGGAATGGGATTTAAACAGTTTAACAGATAGGAAATGTACATTCATTTTTTCATTTATTCTATTTCATTTTTATACAATGAAATCAAGATATTTGGGTTTAGGGACTTTGAATATTAACGCTCACAATATACTTTCACTCGCTCAAAATCAAATGTTACTCGTCATGAGTGAAATTGTTTAGACCTGGCTGGAATTCCACTAACAATACTTAGCGCTAAATATTACTTAAATTCTTAAACTAGATAGATACACCTTCCTGTTTTATAAAATATTTAAGTAAATGACTCAAGCCGAAATCAATTAATGATTGGTGGAATACAACCCTGATCTTAAGCATATGATTGGAAAGATCAATGTCTGCTCTATCTAATTGTGTGAGATTTACGCTGAAACGTGGACGATATACGACAAACAACAGCGACAGATATCAAATATCTGAAAACTGTTGTTAAGGTGAGCTTTAAAACGTTTTGAGACTGGATTTCTTGTCTTGAAAAGTATATAGAAAAGTAGAGAGTACGTTAGGACAATCTCATTAAAATCATATCCTAATTTGCGCTTCTCTACTATTCGAGATTAGGATCTGACAACATCGAATTAGGGGTCACGTCTGATTGACCTTTTAAGTAATCTATATGCATAAACAAGTGCTCTATTTTAAACCAATCAAATAGTGCGTATCAAAGCTATTAGTTTCAGTTCTTCTCACTAAACTTCCGAAAAGAAAATCCACACACAAAATATCTGTAACTCGCGGACGGTATTTCTAACGATAACATGTTTTTGTTATTGTTTTAAACATAGGTGACATGTATTGAATTCACAAACCGTGACTAAACTTCGTTGTACTGTAGTGTAAATATAAATGCTGTTGATAAAAAATTGAAGTGGCGCAGCGAGATGACAGCCGTCTTATAATCGAAAGGTTTTAAGTTCGAGACCTGCATAGGAAGTATTTTTTTATTTAATGTTTTATTCAAAATATCGTTACTGACTTGACTATTTGAGTTTACCGTCGCTTCGACAGTGTTTCAGTCATAAAGCGACGTCCAGCTAATAATAGGTGGAGGAAGACCCCGAATGCAAGGAGGCAATTTTCATATGAGGAAGCCTTCCAGCTTGCTTGCGGTAGGTCGGTGAGTAGTATGGTCAGCGGTTTGGGGCCAAGACTGCGCATGCGCAGGAGTGACGTCATCAGATTATTTGCGCATGTGCGGCGGCCATATTGGTTTTCTAGCATGACATCATGATCTATATTTAGAATGACATCATGACTATATTTAGAAAAAATTGGGAAGTCCTAAGGCGGAGACACATGGTAAACACAAAAGTACATGAGATACAACAGAGGTATTGATAGTCCCAATAATATACAGAGCTGACTTGTATATTCAGTCATAAGGCTTAATCACGGACATTGAGGGTCAGGTCCTCAGCCTTAGACGGGGACTATACAAAGTCTTAAATCAATGATCAATATATGATCATCATACAATAAACATACAATATATAAAACTATATCAAATAATATTTAGAAAAAAATAATAACGACATTACTTACGATGTGAACAGCTCCACGTTCTGTTATAAAATGAACTCAACACTCATGTCTTATGCGTGATCTGCCGTTTATGGTCATAATACTTCCGGAAACTATATTTAGAAATGTATTTAGCACTGTACAACTAGAATAAACCAGAATTAACCAGTTGTTATCTAAAATTAACTATGATTTTGATCAACAACCAATCAGAATAGAGAGCGATGACGTTATGTTTAAAAATAAAGTCAATATTGGAACGCATTTTTTGAACATGCCTGTACACGTTACTTCAACACAAAACGGAAATAAAGATCAAATTTTCAGAATTCAGGTGTGCGTGGAACACAATTTTTGAACATGTCTGTACACGTTATTTCAACACAATTTTTGAACATGTCTGTACACGTTATTTCAACATGAAATGGAAATAAAGATCAAATCCTCAGAATTCAGGTGTGGGTTGAACATGTCTGTACACGTTATTTCAACATAATGACTTCTTTGCGAATAATGAAATCAGTTAAAGTAGGCACCAGTATATTTCATAATCACATACACAGTGACCTATATACCAACAGAAAGAAAAAACATCTTACCTACCATGCATGGATACATTTTACTTTGAATCTGGAGTAACACATTCCATTTGTTAAATTCTCTCTCTCTCTCTCTCTCTCTTAATATCTGTAGAGTTTGTATATGATTATATAAGCACATTCTCATACTTAAAGTATCAAATTTAATGAAGTACATAAGCACGTACATGTATAAATGTAACTTTTTCATGTTATATTCTCTCTCTCTCTCTCTCTCACACACACACACACAGTCACGTTCGCGCAACACACACACACACACACACACGTGATATACCAACACACACACACACACAGAGTCACGTTCGCGCAACACACACACACACACACGAATAATTTTAAAAATTCCGGTAATTATTCTTGGAAATGTATTTCCAGTATACAACTAGAGTAAACCAGAGATAACTGGTTTACAATTTGAACCGACCAATGCCATGTCTTCATTTTATATCGATTGAACAAGTCTAGACATGTTGTCTAAAAATAACCATGACTTAGATCAACAACCAATCAGAAACGAAATGTAGTATTACAACCAATAACATGTTTCATTCCATAAATAGGCATGACATTGCACAACAACCAGCAATCAATTTTACTCCATGAACCTATGAGGCGTATACACACACACACACGCACATTATTCAAGCAAAATAATAGAATGCGTTCTTGAAATGAAATGGACATGCCGAGTAAGGTAATCTTTTTAATATATAAATCACCTACCTTTTTTTCTCAGTATCCATTTTTTTATATCACACAACAGAATTTCCAAAAAGTGAATGACATGTATATCCATTAGTCTTTAGAAATTTCCTGCACACAAAAAATTCCAACTGATCACTCTAAGAGAATACATAGAAAAAAAACCCTGTGTTCTCTGTGCGTGAAAAAGATTATGTTTTGGGCTTCGCTAACTTAAAACACATGTGTGTGTGTAATCGACATAATCCTAGAGCGGTGTGAAATAGCTAATTAAAAAGTCATTACCTCTTTCAGTTTACCAAATTATATACCATTCGAATATAAGTATAAAACATTGAACGAATTTTGTTATTTCGATTTCAGAAATCAATTGATTGATATTGTTTTAGTGCAAATTAAGTCTAAACACATGATTGATCTGATATGGATTCATTATTGATTATATATATACAAAAAAACAATATTTTCTTTTTTTCTGCTCTAACATTTAGTCATTTGAGTATACGATTTTTGTTATTTTGAATTTTTGAAACTCAGTTTATTTATATTGCTTTAGTGCAAATCAAGTCTAAATACATGATTGATCCATTATTGATTGTTTATCGATTTTTGTTATATAATACAAAAAACAATATTTCCTCTTTTTTTTCTGCTCTAGCATTTAGTCATTTGAGTATACGAATATTGTTATTTTGAATTTTTAGAACTCAATTTTTTATATTGTTTTAGTGCAAATCAATTCTAAATACATGATTGATCCAATATTGATTATTTATCGATTTTTGTTATATCATACAAAAAATCAATATTTTCCTTTTGTTCACTAATATTAAGTCATTTGAACCAACCTATATAGTAAGAAGCTTCAAAATAAATCTGTTGTTTTTATTTTCAATCGAATTATTGTAAATTATCGATTTCATTGATTTCCCCCACCCACTTTTTTAAAGGTACAATGTTAAAAGGTAATATCTCCCTTAGTTGTTATCCGATTTGAATCATTTTCATAGCAATGGAAAGCTCAAAGTGAGATCTTTACTTTGAACTTCTCAACCGGAAGTCCATGGGTATTTAAAACCGGAAATGACGTCATCAATGTTAAAATTGACCCTATTTCCTTTAGTTTTCACTCGATTTATATATATTTTTTATAGCTATGAAAAGCTAATTTTGATTTCCAGTCGAATTATTGTCAATAATAATTATCGATTTCATTGATTTCCCATTTTTTTAAAATTTTTTTTTTGATACATTCCTTCAATTCTAATTATTTTATTTTATTCGTTTTAACATGCACACATTTTCTGTTCTACAATTATATTGTCCTTAGTCTCAAACATAGAAGGTTGAATTGGCTGGAATTCCTGGTGGTCGAAATCTTTTGTTTGATTTTACAGGGAAACTCATATTCTGACGTTTCATGGAAGTAGACTTTCTTTCCCTTGGTGGAGAGTCTTGTCTCTTGAGTTCTGACTTGGCCATTTCTACTGCTTGTGCCACAGGGGTAACATACTGAATGGTCGGTTCTTTAGACGTGCCACCAGTCTGTATTTTTTCTACAACGTAGTGTCCTTTATGATTAGGACGTAGTTTTCCCTCGGCCATGAGGCGAAAATGTTGTGACCATCTGTCAATGTTCATTATTAGTTTTTATTTATGTCTATTAATCTTCTCCCCCTTATAAACTTATTCATCATCATCATCATCATCACTAGATTCCGAATCTATCTCTCCGTGACCAATGACCTCATCGAACCAATGATTGTACTTTTTCAATACTCGTTTAATCACTTTCTTTTTATTGTCTGAATCCAAAATTTCTCGAAGAATTTTCTGATGAACGACGCTTCCTTCTAGTTGAGCCGCTGTTCTCAAAAAATCTGTATACATTCGCATGAATTCTTTTTTATCGTCTTCAAAGACAAACTCGTAGGCTTTTGAACGGGCTTTCTGTTCTGAGTTTCCTTCATTTCTATATTCGTAGTATTTTTCATCCCAAATTGTTTCCGTTTTCTCACCAGCTTTTTTGGCTAAGGATTCGAAATATTCATTTATGTCTTCAATGAAGTCTTGTTCGTCCATAGAACTTTCATTATCAGAACCATCATCGCAGGTGATCCAATCTCGACGGCCTACTTTACTCGTAGGCTCATCTTCATTACTAGTATGTTCAGCTTTTCTTTTCAACACCGCTGGACACCATGCTCTGACATGTTTTTGTAAGTTACTAATGTCTGAAAACATAGAACCGCAGTCGTCGCAAGAAATCATGATGTTTTGCAAAGTTTCGACTGGAACAGTATCCTGTCTCTGTATATCGTTTTGTGGTTCCATTCTACAATCTGTTTCCCTTATAAATTCCATCACATTTGTGCGCATGCGCAGTGAAGCTGGTGTAAGTGGCTTTAAATCTACGAGGGATGACTAACAGCCTTTTCAAAAGGTCTTAACAGTTCTTGGGGGTTACTGAGGTACATTTGTCGGGCAAGGGTCATAACCTGTTGTCTGTCTATAGGGTTGTTAAATAATACCAGATAATAGCAATTTCGTCTCTGGGTAGGATCTTTGCTGAAATACAGGTTTTGGTTGATAGCGATGACAGACAGATTTCTATGGTGGCTACCTTCCGTGAATAAATCGGTCACTCGTTGGTCTTTCACCGCTTCCGTAGCCATGTCATCTAATATGATCACATTTCTGACTCTAGGGTCCAAAAACTCGTCTTTTTCCAGATTAAAAGGTACTCCTTTTTTGAATTCTACTTCCGGAAAAACGTTTCTTTGTATTTCGTCATATAACGGTTGCCATCTCTTCTATAACCAGATAATACGTTGTGGAGCGGGACGAAGTTTTTCATAAGCCCTCTGTAGTAGCTGTGATACGAAGTAAGTTTTACCACAAGAGGTCGGTCCGCTGACCATACACGTAAAGGGATGTTGAAAAACAAATTCCTGTCCATTAGTTAATGTTGAAGGAGGTATTTCCCTAACTTTCTTTTGTGTCTGTACTCCCTGAAATATCGAACCTCCCCCTTGAGGAGGAAAAAGAGGAAGAATTCCTCCTCCCTGAGGAGGAGGAGGAGGAGTCAATTCCGGAGGAGGAGGAGTCAATTCCGGAGGAGGAGGCCTTTCATTGACTGCCTTTTCATTTCCATGTTTAAATGCACAATGTCTTAACATATTGTCCCTTCTTGTGAATACTTGTTCACACTCTAAACACTTTGTAGAAAACATATTTTATGAACTGAAAAAAAGAGGCACTTCCCCTTATAAGCTTTTATAAGTCCCAAGACTTTGATCCTGCTTGTTCTTATATTAAACAGGCTTCACACATCTCTAGATCAAGCTCTGAAAATCCCTCGTCGTAGTTCATGACATTGTCCATCTTATAGGACAAGATTTTCGTATGGTTTTTTCTACCCTCGAAGTTCAAACTAATGAAGATAGAGTCATTTTTACATAGAATGACGTCATTTCCGGTTTTTTGTTTATCATGGACTTCCGGTTAGAAGTTTAAAGTAAAGATTTCACTTATAGCTTTTCATAGCTATAAAAAAATATATATAAATCGAGTGAAAACTAAAGGAAATAGGGTCAATTTTAACATGTGTTGACGTCATTTCCGGTTTTTATTCATCATGGACTTCCGGTTAAGAGTGTTCAAAGTAAAGATCTCACTTTGAGCTTTCCATTGCTATGAAAATGATTCAAATCGGATAACAACTAAGGGAGATATTACCTTTTAACAATGTACCTTTAAAAAAGTGGGTGGGGGAAATCAATGAAATCGATAATTTACAATAATTCGATTGAAAATAAAAACAACAGATTTATTTTGAAGCTTCTTACTATATGTTTGTTCAAATGACTAAATATTAGTAACAAAAGGAAAATATTGATTTTTTACAAAAATCGATAAATAATCAATATTGGATCAATCATGTATTTAGAATTGATTTGCACTAAAACAATATAAAAAATTGAGTTCTAAAAATTCAAAATAACAATATTCGTATACTCAAATGACTAAATGCTAGAGCAGAAAAAAAGAGGAAATATTGTTTTTTGTATTATATAACAAAAATCGATAAACAATCAATAATGGATCAATCATTTTTTTTAAAAAAAAAAAAAAGAAAATATTGGTTTTTTGTATATATATAATCAATAATGAATCCATATCAGATCAATCATGTGTTTAGACTTAATTTGCACTAAAACAATATCAATCAATTGATTTCTGAAATCGAAATAACAAAATTCGTTCAATGTTTTATACTTATATTCGAATCGTATATAATTTGGTAAACTGAAAGAGGTAATGACTTTTTAATTAGCTATTTCACACCGCTCTAGGATTATGTCGATTACACACACACATGTGTTTTAAGTTAGCGAAGCCCAAAACATAATCTTTTTCACGCACAGAGTACACAGGTTTTTTTTCTATGTATTCTCTTAGAGTGATCAGTTGGAATTTTTTGTGTGCAGGAAATTTCTAAAGACTAATGGATATACATGTCATTCACTTTTTGGAAATTCTGTTGTGTGATATAAAAAAATGGATACTGAGGAAAAAAGGTAGGTGATTTATATATTAAAAAGATTACCTTACTCGGCATGTCCATTTCATTTCAAGAACGCATTCTATTATTTTGCTTGAATAATGTGCGTGTGTGTGTGTATACGCCTCATAGGTTCATGGAGTAAAAATGATTACTGGTTGTTGTGCAATGTCATGCCTATTTATGGAATGAAACATGTTATTGGTTGTAATACTACATTTCGTTTCTGATTGGTTGTTGATCTAAGTCATGGTTATTTTTAGACAACATGTCTAGACTTGTTCAATCGATATAAAATGAAGACATGGCATTGGTCGGTTCAAATTGTAAACCAGTTATCTCTGGTTTACTCTAGTTGTATACTGGAAATACATTTCCAAGAATAATTACCGGAAAAACTTTGACTTAAAATGGTATATCACGTGTGTGTGTGTGTGTGTGTGTGTGTGTGTGTGTGTGTGTGTGTTGCGCGAACGTGACTCTGTGTGTGTGTGTGTGTGTTGTATATCACGTGTGTGTGTGTGTGTGTGTGTTGCGCGAACGTGACTGTGTGTGTGTGTGTGAGAGAGAGAGAGAGAGAGAGAGAGAGAATATAACATGTTATTAAGTTATTGAAGCTTATGTACTTCATTAAATTTGATACTTTAAGTATGAGAATGTGCTTATATAATCATATACAAACTCTACAGATATTAAGAGAGAGAGAGAGAGAGAGAGAGAGAGAGAGAGAGAGAGAATTTAACAAATGGAATGTGTTACTCCAGATTCAAAGTAAAATGTATCCATGCATGGTAGGTAAGATGTTTTTTCTTTCTGTTGGTATATAGGTCACTGTGTATGTGATTATGAAATGTACTGGTGCCTACTTTAACTGATTTCATTATTCGCAAAGAAGTCATTATGTTGAAATAACGTGTACAGACATGTTCAAAAATTGTGTTCCACGCACACCTGAATTCTGAGGATTTGATCTTTATTTCCATTTCATGTTGAAATAACGTGTACAGACATGTTCAAAAATTGTGTTGAAATAACGTGTACAGACATGTTCAAAAATTGTGTTCCACCCAGGTCTGAATTCTGAGGATTTTATCTTTATTTCCATTTTGTTTGTAACGTGTACAGGCATGTTCAAAAAATGCGTTCCAATATTGACTTTATTTTTAAACATAACGTCATCGCTCTCTATTCTGATTGGTTGTTGATCAAAATCATAGTTAATTTTAGATAACAACTGGTTAATTCTGGTTTATTCTAGTTGTACAGTGCTAAATACATTTCTAAATATAGTTTCCGGAAGTATTATGACCATAAACGGCAGATCACGCATAAGACATGAGTGTTGAGTTCATTTTATAACAGAACGTGGAGCTGTTCACATCGTAAGTAATGTCGTTATTATTTTTTTCTAAATATTATTTGATATAGTTTTATATATTGTATGTTTATTGTATGATGATCATATATTGATCATTGATTTAAGACTTTGTATAGTCCCCGTCTAAGGCTGAGGACCTGACCCTCAATGTCCGTGATTAAGCCTTATGACTGAATATACAAGTCAGCTCTGTATATTATTGGGACTATCAATACCTCTGTTGTATCTCATGTACTTTTGTGTTTACCATGTGTCTCCGCCTTAGGACTTGACCCTCAATGTCCTTAACCCTAGGTCGAATGTACAACTCTGTACATTGATGTCATTTCTAACTATAGATCATGATGCCATTTCTAAATATAGATCATGATGTCATTCTAAATATAGATCATGATGTCATGCTAGAAAACCAATATGGCCGCCGCACATGCGCAAATAATCTGATGACGTCACTCCTGCGCATGCGCAGTCTTGGCCCCAAACCGCTGACCATACTACTTCGGTGGTTCTACCCGGATGCCTCCGTGCATTCGAGGTCTTCCTCCACCTGTAATAAGCTAGGCGTCGCTGTATGACTGGAATACAGTCGAAGCGACGGTAAACTCAAATAGTTAGTCAGTCAGTCATGGTTATTATTTTCTTAGTTCCTTATATTCGTAAGTACATGTAAAATATTTAAACATCTCAGAAAAGATTAGTGAACTAGATTCCAAAAGAGTACGAAGGCGACGGAATCAGCAAGCGAATGTTCTGACTACTCAAACGCGGATTGTGCTTTTGAACGAAAATCTGAATGTATTGAAATGTTCGTGAATTAATATATATGACAAAAAAATGCCAAAGCAAAATAAAAGAATACAAGAAAAATACAAGAAAAAAACATAATAAATAAAATGAGACTCGAACCGGTGCCTCCGTGCTTGCACTGTATGAAGAGAGAGAGAGAGAACGCCTTTATCCACTGAGCTGTTGTGATTTCTATTTAATTAGATTTTTTTTTTATAGAACAGACTATGACATTTGAATTTTACTTCCCTTTGTTATACCAAACGATTCTGTAGGCTCCAATTTGATTGGCTTATACAAAGGTTAATCTGAGACGACCTTCTATACGATGTTGTCAGATCCCGTTAGCGATAATGGATCTGATTAGAATGAGATTGCTATTAAGATGGAGTGGGTAACGAAGGTTGAAAAACCTGTTCCTGCCACTTTACAAATGGTCCTCTTACATACATCTTTTTAATTCAATATAGTGTAGTGAAGCTGGCTTTTGCATCAGATGATGATATATTATGTATCAAAAAGTCGATTAATGATTCTGAAAGAACAATTTTGTGTATGTTTAGCCAGTTAACTCTTATGCAAATGAAATTAATCTGAAACAACACATACTACAGTGAATGGCGGTTATGTATCGATCGTAAATTTCATCAAAATCCTGACATCGACTGACGAATGGGAAGACAGCCAGAGGGATGGAGTGGAGTGCTTAAACTTTATCCCTTTATGAAGGATAAGACATTTTTTCGCTTCACATGTTCTAAAAGCTAATTAAATGGACATAATTTCTAAAACTCAAATAAGCACAATGGTACCTTCGCATACGAAGCAGTTATAAACTCACCTTGTGGTTCAACAAACTCGACCAAAGCTTCTTTTCCATACACAGCAGCTCTTTTTACTTTCATCTTTGTTAAGCATTCAAAGAACACCTCAATGAAATCAGTGCCAACATTGGGAGGAATGTCTAAGACTTTCAGTGTAGTACTGGATTGATTGTGCTCCCCGGCTGCAAGTCCGGATGAAGAAAAGCTCTGGTTTAGAGATGTGTGATGTCTTTGATTGTTTTCATCTGTAAACATTAAACAGTTATTAGTGAAAACTTAAAATAATAATTCTGTCTCATCTATTATCATACAAGAGCCATTGGTCTTTTTCGTCATCTTTAAAAGTGTACAGTGACAACTACAATGCTGTTTAAATAATAATTCTGTCTCATCTATTATCATACAAGATATATAATATCCGTAATTAAATGATTGGTGAATATTTATTCTATATTCACATAATTTTTACAGAATGTATGTGATGTTTACCAAAGCAAATTTATCATTTAAAGCTGTCATTGTACGGTACTGATATATATTTCATAATTATGGAGTCTATACTAAACCAACGGGCTATATGAATAGCACAGCACTGTCCGCAAAAAAAACTATTTTGACTGAGAAAATATTTCAATAGTATGGTTAAAATTTCTTAATAAATGCCGATGCTATATTGTAAATAAAATTTTATCTATAAACTTCCTAACAGATTGTGCAATATCAGTCATAAACACACTGAGCTGTGATATTGACTACAAGTTTGATTTAGAAAGCATAATATATGTGGATGACTCAGTGAAAATATAATTTTGCTTTTGACTTGTTGTTCCATTATTCTTACGTGAATGCCTTGGTACTTTGCATGCTTCATGGTTTTCAATAGCCTGAAAGATAAAAGAGAAAATCGAGTATATCAACATTAAATGGGATTTTGGAAGTGGCTTAAATTGGAATTACGATTTCTGAGTATATGTGTATTTTGATCAGAACGTATCTACTGATTCCTACTGATCTACACGTACATGTATAATACTTACTGGCAAAAATGGTTAACTGATGTTAATAAACATTTACTTTATCAACATAGCATTTTAGAATACATGTATACATACATATTTAATTAATCAAAAAATAATTGACATTTCAGGGTTGGTGATGACCTCTTCCTAAGTGACAGTATTCTTAAACTTCAAATCATTTATAAACTCAAAAATAAAACTGGAAATAAAATGACCCCCTGATGTGTCAAATCAAATTGTACCTTTGACACAATATCAATTTTTCCAAGTCGTTTTGCATCTTTAATTGTTTCTTTTATGCTTTTTTCTGGACAAAACCTGTAACTTGATATGAAATTATCCTCATCCATTCTGATGCTATTTTGTTCCAGTTCTTCCAAACGGACATGCATTTTCTTCATAAAAGAGAATTGTTGGGTCCGTCGTCTACACTTTCTCAAACTTTCAAAATCTGTCGCCATTTGCTTTGTTTCATGAAACAAAGAGTTGCTCTGGTTTATCAGACTCTGCATCTTGTTGCAATCTTTATCCTTTATTTCTCGTGCACATCCTTCAACTTCAGTTTTTAATGAGCGTATTGTGTTTATCATTTCTTCACTAAACTGAGAGGCATCATCATTTGCCTTCTTGAATTGTGTTTCAGCATCTTTAACATGCGCTTCAGCATTTTTAACAGAATCAGTGAATTTAATACTAAGCTGATCAAGCTTTTCAGAGAATCTCTGAAACTCTATCTCGGTTGCTCCTTCAGAACTTATATCTGCAATCAACACAACATTTGAACCACAGTTATGTTCAAAAGCAATGCAGTCCATGCATCCTAAACAATTGTGATATTTACAAAAGTACCGTATGATCTGGCCTCTGTGTTTCTCGCATACATCAGTACACTCCTCCTCTGGTTTGCAAGATAATGTCGCAGCAGTTGGTTCAGGTGGCTTTGATACTGGCATATCGTCTCCACGAAGTACATCATGATTTCTTGTTTTTCTCCTTAAACCATGAACTTTCAAACAAGATGTGCACATGTACTCGTTACAGGTTGGACAAAATCCCTCAGGTTTTGAAAATGACCCTTCAACTTCATGGCATGGATCACAATTTATTTCAAAGTAGTCCTGTGACCCAATGCCTAAGTCTTTCATGCCATTCCTGCCCGAGACAGCCATCCTCTATCTTCACCTGGATAATAGTATTTAAAGCATATCATACTATGTAGAATATATATGCATATTAGCTATATATAGAGTGTTTTATTAGGATTATACTCGTATATTTCAATAAGGCATAGATATGCGGACTTTGTATTAAATTGTATTTGCTTTTTTATTATTTTAAACAGCATAGCATGTGAATTTGATATAATCCAACGAGCGTACCAATTTAAAAAAAAGTGCAATTAGATTTAGAACTATATTAAGAGCTATATGTTGAGTTGCTCAGAATAAAACTACATGACAAATGACAATCAAATAGCACTAAATATTAACAGATATTCTTTCTTTCGAACATTAGTACTAAATACAATGTATATGCAGTGCTGTTGGTAAACGCAATACAATGTACTAAACGACAATTTTCCAAGTTTAAAGGTAAAGTATTCTTAAGTTTGTTTTAGAAGGTAGAGATCAATTGTGACCATAGAATACTCTCCTACCATTATCCCGATATAAAAGTTTCTACAACGAACAATTATATATGGAACATACTACACACCATAGGAGACTCATTTTATTTACAAGTGATCAGTAGTACAAGTAGTAACTTAGTACAAGTCTTTGTTTTCAAGCGATGAACTCTGTTTTGACAATTAATTATTGTAAAGGACCATAAGGATATCATTTGTATAAAAAGAGAATAAAATGCCGACAAATAATGATTTTACTAATGTTCTATACTACAATTCTAAATGACTTGTTAGATCTCCATCCTATATAATTTCAAACGATTTTAAAAAGTTCAAGAACATCTGGTTGATGCAGTTATCAATGTAAAATGCAAGGGATGACATACCAGATAATACTAATTTGGAAAAATACATTTGTGAGAATTAGTTACTATAAATGACTAAAAAACTAAAAAACAAACTTTAGGCAATGTAAAATAATGAACAGTTAAATCACTGATTATGAACCTGTAGAAATCGACATGGTATTTTTCTTTCCACGGGGATTAGTATGCCCCTTAACTGAATTTGACATGCTGTTGTGCGATGTTGTTGATTAATCAGCTTTCAATTTTTTTATGAATTATTTGTTATGATTTCAATAAAGATTTCCCTGAGCCCCTATACTAATGCATTTTGACTAAGTATGATCGAATACGCCTGAGAAAATAAAAACATTGCATCATAAGACCAAAAAGAAAAATCAGGTATGTTTCTGGTGTTTCGACTAGTATCAAAGAGAAAAAAGAATTATGCAGCAGGAACACGACGAGGCATTTTAAAAAGAACGTCTGAATGTACCGTCCTTACTGAATCATCGTACGATCAAGTTTTCTTATATAACCAACAGTTTATATCTAAATTTAACGCAGATCAATTTTCAGTCGCCTTATTTTCATAATAAATAAATAATAAAAAATAAATTAACAATAAAGCCTTATGTGGGTGTCCAGGGATCTGATTTGAAACATTCCATCAAGATATTGATAAGACTGTTTTCAATGGTTCATTTTCAAGTCATATATTGATCTGTATTAATTGTTGGACGAAGGAGTCCCCAGGAACTGGTGTAGTCATGTTGTCTTGCTTCATAAAAAGTATAACTCTGCACGTAACATTTGAATATTTATTTCAGTTTGAGAGAGACTATCAATTGCTGGTGAAGATAAAATCCTGATGTGTCTCCTCATTAAATCGGCGATGATTTCGAAGAGATTCATGATACAGAATCAACATTATGTGCACCGGTTTTCAAATGGCAGGTTCATTTCAGTTCAAACCTTTTTAACTTCCTGGTTTATTTTGTCAAATCTAATGCTTCTGGATTGGACATGTGTAATTACGGCCTGAACAAGATGCTTTAATAGATTGTATTTAAATCATTCAATTTGATATACATATTCTTTGGTAATTGCGTTATTATCTGTGCAAATCTTTAAAACATATGCTACAACTTTCAGTTTAATTGACCTATATGTTATCATAATCACCACACGAGATTGAACTCGAATGAACCCACCTGGGGCTGTCAATTACACATGCCCTTCTGGATTTATGTACTCAGGGTCTCTTGATACTGCATATATAGAGACCCTCAGGGCCTTTATATTAGACAGAATATCTCCTGATGTACTGCAACACATATGTAAACGACATTAAGCCTTACCTTCTTAATGGCCGATGCACAGATTACAAGTGGTTGTAGTTTTAGGTGGTTTCGTCAGCAGTTAAAAGATAAACATGTCAGTGTTTTGTCAGCAAACAAAAAGGAGCAAGAAATAGTACTTTGCGATATTGCCTCCCCTAATGGTGCGGATGCCTCACTCGGACAAAGTGGGAAAACACATACGGTCAGAGACTACTAAATAGGTCGGGGCTTCCCAATGGTCAAGCAAAAAAGTACAGGGAATCCGTGGCTAATGTTTACATAATGGGATTTTCTGATTGGTTATTAATAAAATAAAAATGTGAGTATTGTTTAATTTTCAAAATTAGAATATTCTTAACACTAAAACACATAAATAATCTGCTTATCTGACATTGTGTGATTTTTGTGAGTACAAATTGAGAATGTGCTATTTTTTGACATTTGGTGGGAAATTTAGTCCCAATATGGGGGTTACCATGTTTGGCAGTCTGTAGCTCAAGATTTCGGTGGTCAACCTATACTTTGTTGGTGATTTTTAGAAAGCACTTGGATGGAACTTTCAAATCAGGGGTAGCTTTATGCTCAATGAGATTTAGGGAAGTAGCTATAAGCATAGACCTTATAATGTAGGTCTATGGAAAACTATTTAGTAGTCTCTGACCATACGGACGCTCTAGAACTAATTACGTCCCTTGAATAAGCAGTGTTTATTATACGGACAAAACAAGATAAAAGATAAAAACAGCATTGGTGAGGGCAGAGATTTAAATTGCCTACATACATTCAAAATAAAATGACAAGGCAAATTTTTACTTCTCATGTATCTTCGTGTTGAGAGGTTTTAACTATTAAATTAGATCGACTTGAAAAAAAATAATAAAAAATATATGTGCATGCAGGCCGAAATCCGAAAATTCTTACTGTTATTTATTATTTTATAAAAAAGCAATTGTCACTTTATGTTATATTTTTTGTTTATTTATTTATCTATTTAAGGATTAGACCTTTATTTTTTCTTTACTTTGCGTTTGTCATTTGTGCATATACATGTATCCATATTAGAAATACGCTATCATAGGAATGTATATTTCGGGAGCTTTTCGATGATGTATACATTATAATTTTTTTGGCCTTAAATAACGAAATTATAAGGAAACAAATTTTCTGCTTTTATGTAATTCATATCAAACCATTTAAAATTACCTAAAAATGGCCACCAAGAGTAGGGATATTCACTGATGTTCGAAATATAACAAATAAAACATTTAACAAAAGTAATCAGAAAAAAACATTGCCTCTGAGTACAATACGTTTAAATACAAGAAATTATGTAGAATATCAATAAATGCTCCCCACAACACGTGTTTGATAATAAAATGATATACTGTAGTAAAGTTGCAGATAAATATACTCATTACAGGAAATTGTAAAGGACGTTATGACATTTTACTAATTACAAATATACTTTTTATTATTTTCTTTCTAAATTTCATTTGTTTCCAACAAGATTTTCACAAAATAACAACTGAAGGTTAATAATTATGATACTTTTGAAACTCAGTAACACCATTCCATAAACTAACGAGTCTGTGTTCTCAACTATATAAAGTGTGGGTTTATAAGTTGTTCAGTATATTTATTGAGACTTAAAAGTTGCCAGAAAGGATATACAATAATTATGCGGACTTGGCAAAAGATCTTTTTAGGGAAGCATCTTATCTATATCTTAAATGCACATCGTATTTCATAATGATACAATTTTCATGAAACACAGAAATAGAATAACATTGACATTGTGTAGACTTTCGCAAATGGTACTTAATGTAACTATCAACTGTAAAATAACAGACACAATAAAAATGCTGATTAAATAACGCCATTTAGTATTTTGGAAGGATGTCAAAATATTCTATTTGTTTACATTTTGCATTGGTGAGTATTCCCGAAGACAGTACACAATCGGAAATAACTTGAATTTAAAGAACCGTCGCCGTATCACAATCTGTTACATCATCAGTTAAGGTCTATGGGAAATGCCAGAAAATTTTCGAATATATGTGGAATATGCAAATCCGATAGTTTTGTAATGATCTTTAGTCAAAGATTCTTCCTTATTTATGCTTTCAGCAATGTCGTCAACGAATATATGTATTGAATGCATCTCTTAACAAATATATAACACATCATTATTATGCTTTTCTGTCCGAAGAATATACAGTATATGAATTTTTGAAGTTTAATGGGCCTTTATCTCTCTTTTTTTTTTCTTTTTTTTTTTTTTTTGGACATTTTACTAGCTAGATTATCTACCCTGTTATACTATCCAGTTTATAAGTTATGACAGTAATGATGTTAAGAGTGTCTGCATATGGGGTCTCTCATTGATAACAGAAAGCTTTTCGGTGTTTTGACATGACATTACGATACTGATTTCAAGCGCTGCTGTTGAGAATAGTATTTAGACTGTGTTACATTAGTTCGAAAGTTACTGATTTAAGATTCCAAGCCTGACAGCTGAACGAATGAAGCATTAGAAAAATAACAATAACATCAACAATAATCCTAGCTCATTTTACCTGTTGTCCGTACAAGTTGTGAACGGGTATGCAGACATCCTTACTTTGTTGTTGTTCAACATGGGACCAGTGCAATATCGACTTGAACAACTTTCCCAACTTCGGCCTTGATTTCTGCGCTTCGTCATACAACATTATGTCTACATCAGTCAATGATAGTTGAGTCGAGTAAATTAACGTAAACGAAATAGAATAGGACAACGAAGGCATAGTGAACAATGCTTCCAGTATAAAATCAAATAAAGTGGTTCATCGGGTTTCATTATTTCAATGATCACGTGATCAAATTTGATCTTAGTCGTAAGTCTATTCTTGTTCTTGTTTTCACAAAAAAACATGAAGAAATATGACCTATTTTATTGCATTATACAAACACAATACCTTTTGTGAAGAAAAGAAAAACACAGAAAAAATACTACTTTACAAGTTAATCAGTAAATTTACGCTTACGAAGATTTTTTTGGTACGACATTTATTGAAACAGGCCGCTGCTGACTGTGGTTCCGTGACCCGTTGTATTATTGGAGATTTACTGTATGATTTTAGGCTCATATTTAAATGTCATACATATCAACATTAGAGTTAATAGCAATGTTCAGAGTTTGAAAATCGTACTTGAGCGCAGGTTAACAATATAACTAATTTCGCCATAGATCGAACAATAGAACAGTATTTATCTAGAAATGCGGATCTAAAAGAAATTCATTGGCAGCTATGAGCATTTCTCGATGGCCATCGCTATGTTCGTTGGCTTAGGTTAACAGAATTTTGGACATTTTTTGTCCACACGCCAGACACAGTGGCATGATAAAACACACATTATCCTTAAACCCTTTATACCCTTAAATTTTAATGCTTTTCACCAAACGAGGGAAGTTTACTTACACATAAGTTTTTTTGTTGGTGTATCTCGTCTTAACTAGATGAGTAAGATAGTGTGATTAATTCTATTACCGTTTACAAATTCATGTTTCACATATCGTGAAAATATACTAATCGAATATCAATAAAGTCATTAGATATTTACAATACAAAATAAATATTAAATAACATCAAGAAACATGATACGTATGTTCACATACTACACTTGATTTGATTATAACGAACACTATATTATATAGAAAATTGAAATAATAATTTGAAAGTTTTATCCAAGTGTAGATTGTGAACATATGTATTAAATGTGTTCTTGGTGTTATTTGATATTTATTCAGTATTGTAAACATAAAATATATATTTTTACTTTTTAATGCAAAAAAAGTCTACCCACAGTCACTGTACGCAATCCTTCTTTTGTCAAATGATTCAAAAAGCGATAGAGTTTCAGGTTTGAAATTGAAATTGTAACCTTAATCACCAGAGGAAGGAAAAAATTCAACGTACGTTTATGTTGTTTAATTTTCATCTGTCTCTTCCGTGTAGGTATCCGTTAAACATAAACATTGACGATCAGCTGTTGAATTAATCACAGTGAAGTTTGATTGAATTAACACTGTTTTGATTATTCCATTGTTGGTCGCCAAAAGTTCGAAGAATGAAAATATCTAATGACGGCACAGGGTGTAAACAAACTTTGAGTAATCAGATATATATTCAATCTTGTTTGCTAACATTTGAATCACTTCTGAGGGCGTGTGTAAATATAGCGAAAATATAATTACCAGTCCGTAGAGCAAGAGAATCGAGGTTGGCAATTGATCTACGGCACTGATCATATTTGAAGTTATAAGCGGTAGTTGCACTAATCTGTCATATTAGAAACTGATATTATTTAAAATTATATGTCAATTTCCGACGTAGATCTTTTTGAGCATATAATTGTTTGACAAAAAGGGGACTTTCTTTAACTGTCTCCCGAATCAAACTTATTAGTTAAATTTTTGGAACACATTAATTATGGTATTTAAGCTAGATTTAAAATGCAAGAGACCAACACCGCATGGTATAACCAGCTGATATATTATTTCGTGTACATTTGATATGAAGAAAATATATTGATAAAAATTAATCAACAACAACAACAAAAGAGGAAACATTGGCACACCATATGGCTGTCATATTGCAATTTACAACCACTCACTTATTATTTAAAGATACATTTTGTTTATTTAACTTTTTCTTCTTTCAATTGTCGATTATGTATAACCTAACATGCTATCGTCTAGAATAGGCAACTTGCTCTCCGTCTTTTGCGTATTTAAACATGTTCAACTCCATTGTAAAAAAGTCAGACAATCATTGTTTGCAATCACCACAAATTGATGATTTTCTATCCTTTACATGTAACTTGTAGTACATTTTAAGATAACAATCGAATGAACCTTATTGTGATCATATAATATCAACAATATTTTCCCCGCCTCGGTTGACTCAAGTTTTTAAAATACATGTAGTGTATACGTTATCACATTCACATCTGACATTTATATTATGTAATCAAGTTATAAATAGTACTTGCAAAGAACTATTAAACAAAGGTCGGCAACCAGTTTAAATCTCACAAAAGCACGTTACAAATTGTCTAATTCACGAAAAGTAACGTTTTCAAATATCTTCTTTTCTATTGATGATATGAGAAAGTAAATTGTATCTATAAGAAACATTTTAAACATAAATATATTTTGATATGATTATCTTATAAAATGGTTACATTTTCCTCTTTGATATTTCCATACTGTTTGAAAGTTTGCAATATTCAATGATCTGCTATGTGCTTTAACATTTTTCCACTAGTTTTTACAGGAGCTCTGTTGAATATGTCTTTGATGTAACTTACACGTTGTTCTGGAGAGGAGTTGATTGATGTTTAAATCTGATAAAAACTTTGCCCCACCACCCTAAACTGCATTGATTCAACAATTTAAAAGATATTGGTTATTGCTTTATTGAAATCATGATAATATTGGAGTTTTCTCTATTAACCGACAGGTTTCAACTCCTTCTGCGTCGTTATATTAGATAATGATAATAATTATATGCCAAGCCGTCGTCCACTCTTTTGAAATTGTGCTGCTCGCGCATCCGTAGTCGAATCTAAAATTCAAATACACAGGCATTCCGAAGAAGAGTGTGTACTAAAAGTCGTCTTCGAGACAAGGAGAGACAGCTAGTTACATAATCTAACAACCGGGAGCATCAAATGACACTAGAACGCCATATGTTGAATATATTACGAAATGCAATTTTGACAGTTGAAAGACTATATTAATTTTCAAACCAAATTTGTGAATTTTTTCAACATACATGTATAGTTCTCTTTTATTGATATAAAAATATTAATTGTATTCTATTTATTTGGATTTTTGCAGAAAATGAACGTTTATTATGATGTGCAACACCGCGTTTCAAATGACAGAAATCTTTAACCACATAGAATTATGAAAAGCAACGCGGTAGGAAGTACGTCGAAAAGACGAAAGAAAATGTCGTCTTTTCGCAACGAAGTTTCGTCTTTTCGCCCCGAAATCTCGCCTCGAAATTCTTACTTTTCGTCTTTTCGCCCCGCCAAAGTTCATTTTTTCGTCTTTACGTGTTGGCGCCCCGAAAACCCACCAACTCGAGAAACAAAATCGTCTTTTCGCCTTCCGGTACGTAGGCGCAGTTGTTCAGTGAACAACTTGTCTTTATTAGTTATATGTATATGAACATAGCTAGAAACACCAAATGAAATATTAAAAAGAAGTAATCCCGTATTAAATCACTGTCTGTTAATTGTAAAGGAATAACTTTATATACAATGTTATCTTTTCTTTGACTATAAATTACATTTAGTTTCTGTATATGAGCATAAAGTCAAACCCAGTACATGTGAAAATAAAGAGTTTATAGAATTTTTAATTTAAATTTAAACATCGAGTGGTCAATCACGCAAATCAGATATATCAAACGCCATGAACTTGCTTTTGCAAACACAAGAAAACCACCCTCACATTTCAAATTCCAATGTAAAATTTCTCGCACATCAGTTAACAAGAAACTGAGAATGTTTAGTAATTAATTAATAATTAATCTTTATTCATTGACTTATAATCATTAATGTAATTGATACACAAGGTGTCAGTTTTTCCAAAAATATATACTGCAATGTATCTTTTCTGGCTGTATTCCCTTGAAAAAAATGTGACTATTTTTCCAGCATAAGATAATGTTTTCCCAATAAAATCGACATTGTGACTAAGAGAAGGAGAGAGCGATAAACGTTCACTTCTATGTGTGACGTCATTATGGGGCTTATATATGAAACATATACTCGCGCCGAGCAATACGTCTAATAATTAGATTTAGAATAAACTGATACATTTATTCCCCTGCAGCAAGAAAATATTAACATTTTGTTTTTCAGTGACTTGGCTTCCTAAGAAAAAAAATGGATAATGAATGAAATCTCATTCTTCGATTTTCCCTACGATTTAAGGTTTAATACTTATTTAGCTCTGGAGCAAGTTTAAACTTTTTTATTCTACTTGATACGCATTAACTAACCAATCTATATCTTAAGGATACGATCATAATGATGGTTTCAATTTAGAGAAGAAAACATTGCTTTTTGCAAACGTGTTTACAGCCACTTTGCGCCGGCGAACCGGAAGGCGAAAAGACGAAATACTGATTCTCGTGTTGGCGAGCTTTTTTGGGGCGTCAACATGAAAAGACGAAATATTGTATTTTGGCGGGGCGAAAAGACGAAAAGTCAAAATCTCGGGGCGAGATTTCGGGACGATAAGCCGAAACTGTGCGGCGTAAAGACGAAATATTTTTTGTGTTTTCGCCCCGAAATTTAGACTTTTCGCCCCGAAATCTCGCCCCGAAATTTCATCTTTTCGTCTTTTTCGCCCCGCCAAAGTTGTTTTTTTTTTTTGTCGCCTTTTCTATTTCGACCTTTCGCCCCATCACCCTGGCAGAAAAAAGCCACCATAGTTTCTCAATGGGTTTCTCATCTTATTGATTTTTTTTCTTAAAGAGGCATTTATAAAATCAGATTCCCTAAGGAAATTGTGTCATTAACGGTTAAAAATGCAAGAGAAGCACGTGCCTATCACTACCCATGAAATCCTTGCGGTAGTTCCCTATCTGTTTTTCAGATACTTTTTATATATAATGTGCTGTTTTATAAAGAGGATGCGGCGCGATGGGACAGTATGACCCTCTTGATTTATATATTATTATCGTCCCAATTTAACTCAAATATAACACTGGAATCGGGGTCGTGCCGCGAGATATCAAAGTCGTAAACAAGAGGGCCATGATGGCCCTAAATCGCTCACCTGAGATAAATAGGTTGACCCAAGGAACATCTGTACCAATTTATTTTACCAGAGTTCTACATGGATCAAGTTTATTTTAGTAACTTTTGTGTATGTTGACAAGGATCATTCCTGCCAAGTTTAATCAAATTATGTCAGTGGTTTCAGAGGAAATGTTGATTACAGTTTTCCCTATATACATAAAAGGCAAATAAGCCCCGCCCCTGGCGGCCGTGTTTTTTTACGGATCGGAAAATTTTTAGCAACTTTGGTAGAGGTTGACCCAAGGAACATCTGTACCAATTTATTTTAAAATCTGGCCAGTAGTTTTGAAGAAAAAGATTTTTAAAGTTTTCATTTTTTTTCTTTTTGTTGCCATGGCAACCAGAGTTCTACATGGATCAAGTTTATTTTAGCAACTTTAGTGAAGGTTGACCCAAGGATCATTCCTGCCAAGTTTAATCAAATTCTGTCCAGTGGTTTAAGAGGAGATGTTGTTTAAAGGTTTCTCTATATACATATAAGGCAAATAAGCCCCGCCCCTGGCGGCCATGTTTTTTTACGGATCGGAATAATTAATAACTTTGGTAGAGGTTGACCCAAGGAACATCTGTACCAATTTATTTTAAATCTGGCCAGTAGTTTTGAAGAAGAAGATTTTTGAAGTTTTCATTTTTATTTTTTTTTTGTTGCCATGGCAGCCAGAGTTCTACATGGATCAAGTTTATTTTAACAACTTTTGTGAAGGTTGACCCAAGGATCATCCCTGCCAAGTGTAATCAAATTCTATCTAGTGGTTTCAGAGGAAATATTGTTAAAGGTTTCTCTATATACATATAAGGCAAATAAGCCCCGCCCCTGGCGGCCATGTTTTTTTACGGATCGGAATAATTTTAGCAACTTTGGTAGAGGTTGACCCAAGGAACATCTGTACCAAATTATTTTGAAATCTGGCCAGTAGTTTTGAAGGAGATGATTTTTAAAGTTTTCAAATTATTTTTCCTTTTGTAGCCATGGCAACCAGAGTTCTTCATGGATCAACTTTATTTTAGCAACTTTTGTAGAGCCTCACCCAAGGAACATTCCTGCCAGGTTTCATTAAATTCTGTCCAGCGGTTTTAGAGGAGATGTCGTTTAAAGCAAATTGTTGACGACGGACGACGCACGACGACGGACGCCGGACGAAGGGCGACCACAAAAGCTCACCTTGAGCACTTTGTGCTCAGATGAGCTAAAAATGGTACTGGTACAACTCATGCTTTGCGCTCAGCATATATAGAACATGGTAGTTCCAGTACTGGCTGGCACGGTATCAGGATAATATGACTGGATATGTTATCATATCTATGACGTGATACTGCAGTGTGGCAGCAAATAGACAAAGTCTCCAATTGACTGAAATGCTGTCTATGGGAACCTAATAAACAAATCTATAACGGGAAGCTGAACAAGAATGAAGAATATGCAGAGACAAAGGAATAAAGACCTCTATTAAGAAATAAGTAATTATTATATTCCCATATATAGGCAGTGACCTTTGATTAACAACTTATTATCATACACAATGCATATATTTGAATATACACATGTATGATTTTCGTACTATATATGTTGGTTTATCAGTACGTGAGTGTTCGCCAGTTTAGTTCGGAGTTATCTCAAGTCATAAAAAAGCGAAATGATATGGTAATATGACTTGACTTGACTTGACTATTTGAGTTTACCGTCGCCTCGACAGTACTTCAGTCATATAGCGACGTCCAGCTAATAACAGGTGGAGGAAGGCCCCGAATGCACGGAGACATCCGGGTAGAACCACCGACCTACCGCAAGCCAGCTGGAAGGATAGGGTAATATACTGGCTATTGAAAACAAGTAACAGCAAACGGAACTTTGATTTTAATATAACATTTTCACGCAAAGTTTGGTATGGTAAAGCTTCCAAATGTTATTTTATCTGGACATATTAAGAGTTCGAATATAATTCAAGTTTTATTTTACGATAGGTTTCCTGCCAATAATTATACACAATACATGTCATAACATGCTACACATATGATTGCAGACTTGCAGTAGATGGTATTTAAAAATATAACAGCCAGAAAAATAATAGTCAATGCTATGAACGCTAATGCATAAACATCCATAAACAGGCCAAAATCTACTTTTTCCTAAATAAGACTATATAAAATCAAGTGACCCCAAGAGCGGGACCAAGTTTGATCCCAGGGCCGTGATTTGAACAAATTTGGTAGATGTCTTTTAGGCCATGATACAAACCAAATAAGTAAACTCTAGACCTGGTGGATCCTGACAAGAAGGTTTTTCTAGTTTTTCCTAAATAAGTCTATATAAATTCAAGTGACCCCTGGGGCGGGGCCAATTTTGACCCCAGGGCCGGTCATGATTTGAACAAACATGGTCGAGTTCTACTTTGACATGTTACATACCAAATATCTAAACTCCAGACCTTGTAGTTTCCGACAGAATATATTTCAAGTTTTTCCTTTGAATGGTCTTTGTAAAATCAAGTAACCCCTGGGCCGCGCCAATTCTGACTCCAGGGTCATGATTTGAATAAACTTGGTAGAGGTCAATTAGGCCATGTTACAAACCAAATATCTAAACTCTATACCTTGTGGTTTCTGACTAGAAGATTTTTCTAGTTTTTTCCAATGTTAGTCTATTTTAAATCAAGTGACCCCTAGGGCGGGGCCAATTACGACCCCAGGGTCATGATTTGAACAAACGTAGTAAAGGTCCATAAGACAATGCTACACACCAATTATCTAAGCTCTAGGCCTTGCGGTTTCGGAGAAGAAGATTTTAAAATATTTCTCTTTAAAATCTTTTTTTAGCTCCAGTGACCCAAATATGCAACGGACCAGAATTATTTGAACAACTTTGGTAGAGCATCACAGGCAATTTTCATAAAGTTTGGCCCAGTGGTTAAGGAGATGTTGTTTAAAGAATATTGTTGATGCCGGACGGACGCACGCAGATACAAATGCCTTATAATAATTAAAGTTCCTGATTAATACTTTACATCTATCTGCTCATGCATACAGACTCATATAAGCAAGAAAAAAACATACATACACACATCCTACCTAAATACAACATGAAAAGAAAATATTTATTCTGCTAAACTACTAAATATTCAAAATATTAGAACTGGATTAAAAAGAAAAAACATTATCGTGTAACATACAAAAGATACATACATCATTTTCTATCATTAGATTATACAATACCTTGTTTGACAAATATCAAATATGGAGATATTTCATAGATGCTAGCTGATTAATACCCCAGCTTCACCACATTAACACAATATAAAATAGTATGTATGCAAATTTCCTTAGTAAGAAGGAGTCACTATCACTGGAAAGCTCTAGCCTTCCAAAAGTGATCGACCTTCTGCCAATTAATAGTATAGCTGTTCCTCTAAGGCACGGGACAACACGTGTTCTCCATATATATCCCACTTTGTGAAGTGATGGTATAACAAGTGTCTACATTTCTTACATTTTTATATGGACAAGCAGACCCACGTGTCATTAAACATCTAAAATTTAGATTTCTTTGTAACATTGTAACACAAAAATAACGTATAAATTAGTAATAATGATCAGTTTGAAGGTCATGTATTTGTATACAAAACGTCTTAAAACGAGATCATTTAACTACAGTTGAATATATTTAACATAAAAGTTGAGTTGAGGAAACTCTTAAGTCCTTAGTTGATATCTACGACGAAAAACAAGCCAGATATATATATATATATATATATATATTAAAACGTATACAATAATAACACAGTGCTATATATTGAAGATAAAGAGGGGGGTTGCATGTTTAAACAAAGCGAAGTCATCATAATCTGTTAAATGAAAGACAAAATCCCCTGTAAAATGCAAACTGGTATACAGTGAACTTGAATCATCTCTCACTTACTTGACTTTTTTTTACTCGTGATGATTTTTATACAGGAATATCCATAAACTATCTAATACATATTATTTCAAATATACAAACAAAATATGAACTCTAAATAAACAATAAAATAAAACCTTATAAACAACATTCTTTGGTCGTATAGCTGGTAGTGTACACTGACTACAGATAAGAGGGAAGGTAGTTTCATTCCAAAGGGAAGAGAGGAGAAGTCTTTTCAAGACAACGTCACTCAAACATACAAGTCCAAACAAGGAACCATCATCAAGAGGGATAAACATAAGTTGCAGAAGCATGTTCCAAATGAACGTATTTGATATCATAACGTAGGAATAAACAATAACAGTAAATATTAGGACTTGTTGTTTTCTTTTTTATGCTCATCTCTTTCATTTAGTATATCATGATACAGATACTGTATCTCACACACATAGACACACAACATTAACACTGCTGGGATCCCGCAGACACTCAAAATGAATACTTTGGGATCCCGTCTCTCCCTCTTTCTCTCTCTCTCTTGATATAAAAACGAATATTTAAAACCATCTTTTTTCAATTATAAGAATTGTATCAAAGTACTAAACAATAACAACTAGAACTATCACTGAAGGTGATTCATACCCCCCACCCCCATCTTTGACACAGGATGTATTCACATGACACATAAAACGAATGTTCACACATAGGATTTGGGCTTATAAGCATACCAAAAAAAATATTATCACTAAAGGTGATCAATACCCACACCAGAAGTCTGTCATGTGTAGGAATACAGTTTCAAAAGTTTGCGTGAGTGAAAGACTACATGTATGTAAGGTTTAAAGTTAGTGTGAGCAATGGTTCAAAAGTTTTGGACAATGCTAAAAAGTTTTGACAGACAGACAGATAGACAGAGAGACACACATACAGACACACAGAAGAAAACAATTTGCCCCCAAGATCTGTAGCTGAGGAGAATAAAAATGCAGTCTAATTATGGTTCACATCCATATTTATTGTCTGCAAAAACCTGTCTTTAAGAATTTACATTGTGGTTTTCTTATGCACTGCACTTCCTCTCATCAAGATCAATCTACATATGAAGTTTCATCAACCTAGCTACTTTAGTATTGGAGTTATGCTCCGGACAAAATCAAAAGATTAAAAATGACAAAGGGCAATAACTCCTTTCAAAATACATGCAGAGTTATGGTTCTTATGCACTGCACTTCCTCTCATCAAGGTCTATCTACCTATGAAGTTTCATCAACATAGGTACAGTAGTTTTGGAGAAATGTTCCGGACAAATATTTGTAGACCAACTGCCGGACCGACGGACCGACCGACCGACCGACAGGGTGACTCCTATAATCCCCCCCCCCCCAAATTTCATTTGTGGGGGTATAAAATACATACGTCAACTTAAATCCATGACTTTTGTGCAATATATTGTCTAATAAATATAAAAGATCCAAAGTTAAAGCTATCAGTGTAGGTGATACTCCGGCAAGTCTATACGGACATATTGACACAACGATATACAAGATAAAATACATGTACGCACATTTTCCAGGTAGAAAGGAGCTGTGCCTTTCACTAGATATGGGCTACACTGCTGTTCTCCAAATGAAACTGTTTTCGTAACATAGGATGCCGGGGGGGGGGGATTGAAAACATAAGATTTCTCTAAAGCGTTAATTTAGAATATTGGTTAAAACTGTGTCAAATTACATGGAAGCAATCTGAATGGATTATGACTGTGCCTTTTAGTTAGGGATTAAATGTTTATGTAAATACTTAAGTTCATAAACTAAGAGAAATGTTATAAAATTAAAAAAAACACAATACAACACACGTACATATAAATTTCTTTCCTGAAATTTATCAAAAGTCACCAATCAACATAGATAATTAGTATTTATAACATGACATTAGTCTTTATCATCGTTATCTATAACAGTTTATGTAGAAATATTATACTCCTTTGCGGCTTCATTCCCCTGAATCTTTCCCATTTATTCATATCACAATAATCTTACATGTGCTTCATATATGTATTAATAAAATTAAAATTTTATAGCAAAGATGAATGTGTAAAGCCTGTGTTATCAAGTATTAAATAAGAATTCTCTTCTTCCTTTGTGAATACCTTAACATCAAAAATATATATAAAACATTAACAAGAGGGCTAAGATTGCCGTTAAGACGCTCACCTGAGAAAAACTGCCTTCATTGCCGGTACAAGTTACTAAATTATAGCATAGCTGTACTGAATACATAATCCATAAGATCATTTATAATTCCACGAACTTAACAGTGCCTGTGGTCGAAATTTGAAGTCAACCTTGACTGAGAAATTATGTCTTTAAACACACAAATTTAAACATTGAAAGGGGCATAACTCCTGACCTAATTGACCAATATCAGCCATAATCGAACTTGGCCAAAAGAATAAGGCTATAAATATTGTTCTAAATTTTGAAGATGATTACTTCAGAAGTGAAGATGCTAGAGTGCAAATAAAGTGAAACATTACATTTTTTAATATAGAAAGGTGCATAACTCCTCACCTAATATACGTATATCAGCTAAAATCGAACTTGGCCAAGATATTAAGGTAATAAACATTGTCATAAAGTTTTAACATGATTGCTTAAGAAATGAAGATGCTAGAGTGCAAACAAAGTGAAATATGGCTTTTTAAATATTAAAAGGGGCATAACTCTCGACCCAATTGGCCGATATCAGCCATAATTGAATTTGGCCGAGATATTACGGTAATAAACATTGTCATAAAGTTCGATGATAACTGCTTAAGAAATGGAGATACTAGAGTGCAAACAAACTAATTGTGGACGACAGACGGACGACAGATATTCATCGATCCTAATAGCTCATCCTGAGCACACGTGCTCAGGCGAGCTAAAAGGCAAGTATAGATGCAGATATATTTCTGCAACATTGTCTGCTTCTACTTATACACCAACAATTTATATACCGCAACAACATACTACATATGGGTTTTCAATCAGCGACCTTTCCTGTTTTTTTATTCTCTCATAGCGTTAAAGATGCCACGTGCTATAATGTTCAATTAAAATCAGTCTTCCCTTGCCTTGAATTTGATTTAAGTAAATGTGTGTATTACGTCTGTCAATATTTATCAACTGACGCATGGTTACCCAGTGCAACTATCCATGATTTTAAAAAAATGGGTGGTTTCCCCCATCACAGGCAATAACGTCACAGACGGTATTGAAACTACATGTATATCTAAAATTATAAACCTTAAATTTAGACGTTCTATTTTCTTTTGCCGTTACTTGGCTGATGACATTCACTCTTTGAGCATGCGCTTACTTCATAGACTCAACTTACGAAATATCTACCTTGAACTTGTGAAGACGCCATGTTGCGGAACGTGTCACAACGTACCACAAAAATATGCTTCGAGGATACCGTATTTTATATTCACCGGTTTTGTCGAAGTTGTATTTACTAAAACTGCGTTTTCTCGCATAATGTTACCTACACTTGCCGAGTCTATGTGTCAGGAAATAAGGATTTTACCATATTTAACGAGTAAGAATAGAGAAGTATTTTTTTTAATTTCTACCGACAATCTGTAAACGAGCTGCTTTAAAAAGAAAATTCTAATATCCACCTTTCCCATATACATCTGGTTCTTTTTCTTAAATACTGATCTTTCATAGTTATGTGTTACCATTTTGTGGCATCATTTCTAAGTCAATATCTGACAGGGGAAATATAAATGCAATCTTTGTCTCAAATACAATCATTTATTTATATCATAACATTATAATCAGTCATACAGTAATGTTTCTGTTCAACTATGGTATTCTTATTCAGGAATTCTTTCAAAGCATTAAAATCATCAAGAGCTACACCATAATTCCCTGATACCACGAACTTTGAATTAACTAGTTTTCAAAAGTACATTACGTGAAACTAATACAATGTCTTATCTGACTAGTCATATGACTCAAAAAGGCACTGGGGTGACCGTTTTTGGAAAGGTGGTTCCTCTCAATCTCCCCCTAGGCATCCCAGACAATCGAAGTAGCACCGCACAATTACATCTTGTCGGTGTATCACATGATTTCTTTCCAATACTCTCTCAACCGCTGAAAAACAATGTGAAAATCTTTAAACAGTAATATATACAAATACCAATTTCATTTAAAATCAATTCTCATCAATAAAATTTGAAATTGAAAAGTTAACTTCTGAGACAACATCACAGCTCTGTAAAGCAATACTTTTCTGTTTTTTCTACTTCATCTTCAAATTCCTTTATAAAACCTTTAATGTCTTGTCCAAGTTTCTTTGTGACAGGCCCTAAACCTGCTACAACAATGGCACCATTGGCCTTATCTATAAATACTGCAACTGCATCTGGATTGTCAATATTAACTGAATCAAGTTTCTTCATCACATCATC